>CAMZMU010000062.1:18778520-19047021 GCA_947311845.1 Poa pratensis
TTTTGGTTTTGCCACACCTCAATCGGAGAGTTACCTTTGGTGAAAGCCGCCCATTCAGCAGCTATCATGTCAAAAAATCCCTCCATCCTAAGCCACGAAAGCTCGAAGGAGAATCTTGCCACATTTCCAAGATGGGCCTGAATCCCCGCGTCGATGAGTAAGGGTGTATGATTTGACCCCGTTCTTGTCAATGCTTGTACAGTGGCAAGTGGAAATTTCTGCTCCCAAGTTATGCTCGCGAGAACCCGGTCCAACTTCTCAAAAGTTGGTGTCTCTCTTCTACTAGCCCACGTGTACTGTCTACCGGTGAGTTCGATCTCTTTTAAGTTTAAGCTTTCAATAATAGCATTAAACATAAATGACCAACGGGGGTTAAAATTGTTATTATTCTTCTCTTCAGGTTTGCGAATCATATTAAAATCACCACCAACCAACATTGGCAGCGATTCCTTTTCACAAATCCTTGCAAGTTCAGCTAAAAAGGCCGGTTTTTGTGCATCTTGTGCTGCCCCATATACCGACACCAACACCCAATCGAAGCCGTCTCCCTTTGACCTAACAGAAAGCTTGACACAAAAGTCACCAGCCTCCACATTTCGAACTTGGAGTGTTGCCGAATTAATCCCAATTAACATGCCACCCGACCTCCCATGAGGTGGTAGACAAAACCAGATAAACTCATGACCCGCCGCTAGATGATTTAAAAAGGATTGTGAAAAATGGGCCCTTCCTGTCTCCGAGAAGGCAATGAAGTCCAATTTTAAATCCCTAATACTTTCTCTAATTAAAAAATGTTTCCCGGGGTCCCCTATACCCTCGCTGTTCCAAAAAACTCCTTTCAAACCTTGCATTTAGATAATGGATTGTTTTTTCAGTCTCGCACTACGTCTACGATCCGACATAGCGATAACTTTCTTTGCCCTTTTTTTAATTGTCTTAGTCGGCTTGGGTAGTAGATCCAAATGATCTACATCCTCCCCTATCATCTCCTCCTCCGCCATGTCCTCTGATAAGCAAGAAGCCCTAGTAAGCACTAAGCTCGCTGGGTCATTTGCTCCATCTACCCCTCTATTTAAGTTATTCTCCAAGATATGAAGTTGCGTCGGTTTTTAAAAGGGTGGGCTAAGAACCAAAGCGGCAAATATAAAGTTGAAAAAGAAAATTTGTTGAGAATAATCAATGAGCTTGATATTAAAGCTGAGAGTGCTTTGCTTACTGTCTCTGAGCGCGAGACATTGCGAAAGGCTCAAGATCGCATTAGCTCCCTTCGTCGAGATGAGGAGACTAAATGGGCACAAAGGGCTAAAGTTAAACATGTACAAGAAGGTGGAAACAATACAAAATATTTTCATTTGATTGCAAATGGGAAATATAGGAAGAAAAAGATTTTTCAACTTGAGCAAGACGAGGGAACCATTGTAGGGGAGGATAATTTAAAAACCTACATCACGGAATATTACAAGCAATTGTTTGGGGAGCCGGCTCCAAATAATTTTACACTAGATGAGAGTATTATTTCGGATATCCCACAATTGACAACTGAGGAAAATTCTCTTCTTACTGCTGATTTCTCGGTGAAAGAGGTGTATGAAGCTATTTCCCAAATGGAATTGAACAAAGCTCCTGGACCGGATGGGTTTCCGGCTGAATTTTATCAAACCTTCTGGGAAGTAATAAAGCACGATTTAATGGCCATGTTTTTCCAATTTCAGCAAGGAAATTTGCCCTTGTATAAATTAAATTTCGGAGTCATTACATTACTTCCTAAGAAGGAGAATGCGGTACAAATACAACAGTACCGACCGATATGTCTTCTCAATGTAGTTTTAAATTTTTTACCAAGGTAGGAACTAACAGAATAACGGGAATTGCCCAAAAAGTTATTAAACCTACTCAAACCGCCTTCATGCCCGGGAGGCACATTTTGGAAGGAGTAGTTGTACTCCATGAAACAATTCATGAACTTCACCGTAAGAAAATGGACGGTGTACTTTTTAAAATTGATTTCGAGAAGGCATATGATAAGGTAAAGTGGCCATTTCTCCAACAAGCTTTGCGTATGAAAGGTTTTGCACAACATTGGTGTAATTCGGTTATGCAATTTATTCAAGGAGGAAGTGTAGGTATCAGAGTTAATGATGACATTGGTCATTATTTTCAAACTAAAAAAGGCCTTAGACAAGGAGATCCTTTGTCTCCAATGCTTTTTAATATTGTCGTTGATATGCTGGCCATTCTTATTGCGCGGGCGAAGGAAGATGGACAGGTAGGGGGACTAATACCTCATCTTGTTGAGGGTGGGGTCTCTATTCTACAGTATGCGGACGACACTATTTTGTTTTTGGAACACGATTTAGAAAAGGCGGTAAATATGAAATTAATACTCTGTATTTTTGAGCAACTCTCCGGCCTCAAAATTAATTTCCACAAAAGCGAAATCTTCTGTTTTGGTAAGGCGAAAGAGGTAGAGGATCAATATAGACAAATCTTTGGATGTGAGTCGGGGTCCCTACCTTTCAAATATTTGGGAGTTCCTATCCATTATAGAAAGTTACGCAATGCAGAATGGTATCCTATCGAATGTCGTTTTGCGGACAAACTAGGATGCTGGAAAGGGAAAATGCTCTCATATGGGGATAGGTTAGTGTTGATAAATTCGGTATTAACCAGCCTACCCATGTTTATGTTTTCTTTTTTTGAGGTACCCATTGGGGTACGGAAGAGATTTGATTACTATAGGTCACGCTTCTTTTGGCAAAGCGATGAGCATAAGCAAAAATATAGATTAACAAAGTGGAACATAATCTGTCGACCCAAAGATCAAGGAGGGCTTGGAATTGAGGTCCTTGATTTGAAAAATAAGTGTCTACTTAGCAAATGGCTATTTAAGTTGTTAAATGAGGAAGGTATGTGGCAGGAGCTACTGCAGAATAAGTATCTACATAGTAAAACACTAGCTCAAGTTGAAATCAGCCCGACTGATTCCCCCTTTTGGAAAGGTCTCATGCGGGTCAAAGAAGATTTCTTTAGTAGAGGCTCATTTAAAATTGGAAATGGGGCATCTACTAGATTTTGGGAAGATACTTGGCTAGGTGACACACCTCTAATGCATCAATATCCATCACTTTACAACATTACCCAACGGAAAAACGTTTCTGTTCACGATGTTTTGGCCGCTGCACCCCCTCTGAACATTGGTTTTAGAAGGGCTTTACTCGGAGACAAATGGGATGCTTGGTCTCAACTTTGCCTCCGATTGATGGATGTTAATTTAACGGATAATGATGACACTTTTGTGTGGAGTCTAACTACAAATGGTAAATTCACAGTTAAATCGATGTATGAGGATTTGATGAATGGGCATACGGCGTACTTACACAAATATTTGTGGAAATTAAAAATACCTTTGAAGATAAAGATTTTTATGTGGTTCCTTAATAGAAAAGTCTTGCTAACTAAGGATAACCTGGCTAAAAGAAAGTGGAAAGGATGTACAAAGTGTTCTTTTTGTGGTTTGGAGGAGACAACTGAACACCTTTTTATTTCCTGCCCATTTGCTCAACTCGTTTGGCGTGTTGTTTTTAGCACTTACAATATTCCACCTCCAACTAATATCACAAATATGTTTGGGAATTGGTTGAATGGTATTGATAAGAAGACCAAAGATAGAATTCGCATTGGCATCTCAGCGATATGTTGGTCAATTTGGAATTGTCGAAACAATCTTGTTTTTAATAGATCTTCCAATTTCCATATCATGCAGGTTATCCATATGTCAGCCCATTGGATTCAGCTATGGGCGTATCTTCTGCCCCAGGACCAGCGAGAACTTATGGTTACTGGGTCTGCCCGGCTCCTGATGGTCGCTCAGGGCTTCTTTTCCCGGGCTACGTGGCAGCTTTCTAGACGACTCCAGGCGTAGTGGTCTAAATGTTGTCCCTTTTTAGATGGTTGATACATGTCTCAACCTTATGCGATGCTTGAGTTGTAAACTTTGAGAACCTTCTGAATCTTGTAATAATTTCAGCTGTGTGCATCAATCGATGCAGAGCCTGGGGATTTCCCCGTTTCTAAAAAAAAAAAAAAAAAAAAAAAAAGCGTTTTTGGAAACTGGGATAGCTGCTATATATGACTATAGGGCTTAATTTTCGCAAACGATGCTTTTAGACATAGAGAATACAACATCTCTATATCTTTGTTAAAAAAAAAACTAGGAGATATAATTCTCCTTCTTTTAGGAATGGCAGGAACCATTTCCAAGTTTGAAAACATTTTTATAAAACTTTTTCAAACACCAGGATAGGGATGGCCCTTTTTCCTTTCCGGGTTCCGACTGGTTGACTCCCCGAGACCAACCATTTTCTCCCAAAATCCGTACCTCCCAAGTACCTCCTTGATGTCTCCTTTCTCCTTTGCCGAAAACAATTTCTTTTTAAAACATAAAATGCCCATACGCCTAGATCGGTGGCCTTTCCAACCGCCCATGACCGCGGACACGGCTATTCGAATAGTTTTACACTCTGCAGAGGTGGTGCACTTTCACCACACCAAACAGTCATTCCGCCGTGATCAGCCACGGTCCTCATACGACAGTATGCGGTGTTTCGGATAACATGATCAAAGCTTTCCACTAATCCACCCTAGTACAGAGGACTCCCGCTAGGTTTGTTCCCCCCGGCACCGTGTGCTCCACTAGACCCCTGGTCTCTCTCTTAGGACGCCACACCGCCACGGCAGGGGACCCAACGTAATCGTCCGGCGCGGGTCCATCCACATGTGTATTGCCTCATACAACGGCAACCCGGCTTCGAGGGACTCTAACCCTTATAGAAGTATGAGATCCGCCTTACTAAAGTGGACAAGCTTCCGGCTAAGCCCTACCCATCTCAGGTAGTGTGGTTGCACGGGTTAATTGTTCGGGCAGCCGCTAGGGCAGTACTTTGTTTTTCAAACACATCTCCACCTCCGACTGCTCCCAGCAGCTCGGGTTTTCACAAACTCTCCGAATGCTCCCAGCACTTCGGGTTTTCATAAACACCTCCATTTGCTACCAGCAACATGGGTTTTATAAAATACTTTCTCGCCGATCGCTCCCAGCGACTCGGGTTTTTCCTCTGGAAACATTTTACCAAATACCAGGCTCCCATCCTATAGTTTCGAGATAAGGATGTAAGGATATACTACTAGAAAATATAATTTTCTTGATAGCGCCTTCAGTAGAAGGCTTCTCAAGTGAAGTCCTATTTTTATAAAACCTAATATATACTAGTAGATATCTTTGGCCAAACAATATTTTGTAAAATAGTTTTTTTTTTGGAGGCAAAATGCCACGGAAGAAATAAAACATGCATTATTTTATTTTGAAAACAAAACATGCTTGTAAAAATAATAGGATTTCATTAGAGTGGTGAGGTGGCTTGCCTTGCTCAGCAAAATGTCCCTGGTCTTGTTCTCCCTCGTAGGCGGGTTCAGCTTCCACTTACTGCTCCTCCTCTTGCGGTTCTATCGTACCGGAAAATTAAACGCGACTACCGTTAATTCTAAGTAGCGGGTTGACAACAATCTAAAGTACTTAAACAAAATAGCAAGCCTTGCACAAGGCACTAAACTAACACTCAAAAGCAGACAACTTACTTAATTAAAACAACAACAAACAACAAGCCCATATAACTAAGACCAACAACAAACATACCTAAGACAGTATACACAACAACCCTAATAGGTAAATAGGTAGTTCCATCTAAACACTAAAGCCAAATTCCACTTAGGGTGATTAGGTCACTTAACAAGGGCTGCTACTGCAGTTTAGGAAATGCTTCAGACAAAAGTACCTCTTTAGTTTTCAGGAAATACTTCAGACAAAAGCTAAGTTAATAATTATTTTCTATTAATAAACTTATTTCACCAAGCTAAGATAGAGACGTTAACAAACTACTCATGCTAGTCTTAAACTCAAAGACTACCAAGTTTAACTAACAAGGCCAACAAATTACACCACACAAGCATGTTTGGCAACTTCAACACAATTTATTATTTATTTACAAATAGGGTTAAGGTGATAATTAGACAACCTTTTTGGATCACTTTCAATTTGTAAAACTAAACATCACTAATAAACTTAAAACAACCAGTAGCTAAGAAGAATTTTATTAGTGAAGTTTACTTTATTTTATTAATCACGAAATTAAGCAAACAAGCATGATTAATTCATTTTATTTCCTTAGGCACTAATAGCATTTTACAAATAACTTTATTTTATTTTTACTCACGCACTAACAGTACTAACATATTAAGAACAACATTATGTAGTGATATACAGTACCTAATCATTTCATAAACAACAATAGCAACAATTTCAAGAAGGACCAAATATTTATTTTATCCTTTTAATAGGCAGAAAACACCATTTTTAGAGTTTATTCAGCCCAGGGTGTTATGTTCAACCAAATTTTATGAAAAGCTAGGTTTAGGTTCTTTGCATGAATTAGAAACTACTGCAATTGGATTTACCCAAAAATCTTATTCACAGAAAATTAATTAAATGCTAGAAAAGCCTACTGGTCCAAACTTCAAACACATGCCATTTCAAAACTGAGCATCACAAACACATGAGGTTAATTTCTACTGAAAGCTACAGTCACAACCATTCCAGAACAATTGAGTTTGCTCTATTTGAAAAATCCTAGCTCAAGTTATAATCATAATACTAGAAAACATAGTTTTTACCAAATTAAATGGTGACCACGAAATATAAAATATTTTGGTGTCAAACCAATCCTGCACGACTAAAGAAACTCAGGGGCATCTACTCATATTTTTCTTAACCTAAAAACATGCACCAAACTCACAAAAATGAATTAAACCAAACACCCTAATTAAACCGTGACAGAAAAAGATAAAATCTGCTAAAACAAACAGCGCGGGCCGCACACGGGCCAGATCTGGCTGTGTCTCACGCGAGCGCGTGCTGGACCGGCCCAACAACGCGCGCAGAGCGTCGCGCGCACGGCAACGGTCGCGGCCGTGGGGGATTCAAAGGGAGCCGCAGATCGCGAGATCTACGGCTGCCGTTCATCGTCTCCGATGCGACACGCACGGACGGGCCCGAGGCGGAGGGAAAAAGGGCGGCGGTGGTTCGCTCACCTAGGGGCACTGCGAGTGACGGCGGCGAGTTGCGGAGGGTAGAGGGGGTCGAGGGAGAGCTGCGGACGCGGACGGCATCAACGGAGGTGGCCGGAATCCATGGCGTGGTCGACGGCGAGCTCCACGGGTCGAGGATGGACGCGGCTACTCCGGCGAGTTCTGGGCAAAAAGAAGAGGGGGAGGGGTTAGATCTAGGCAAGGGGAACATCACGGGCCAAAAATGGTAGAGGGAGAGGGATAGAAACGCCGGCAAAAACTGCTCGACGCCGACGGTGACCTTCGGGTTCCCGGGCGTTCTTGAGCAGCAAGGGTCACGGGGTGTGGCTGGGCTTCGTGGGAGGGGAGATGGGGGTGGTGTGCGTGCTCTGGAAGAAGAATGGGGGCAGGGGAGGCACGAGCTCGAGCTGGGGGAGTGTGCTTCCTCTCGGGCTGTTTTGGACAAGAGGGAGCAAAGGGGAGGGAGTGGGGTGCTAGTACTGGCTAGAATGGGCGGTGGGAGATGGGCAGAGATGAGGTGGCCAGGGGTGACGAGGCCTGGCCAGTGAGGAGAGGGGGAGTGAAGCTCCATTGGGCAGGGAAGAAAAAGAGAGAGAAGGAGTGGTGGAGAGGGAGGTGGGTGAATGACAAGGGGGCTCCAGCTGACTAGGACTTCTCTCTCTGTCCAGCAGTGAGGGAGGAGTCGAAACAAGTGAGGGGTGGGCTGGGTTTTAGCTAGGGTTAGAGATTAAGCTAACACTAACATGTTTTGTCTAAAACCACTAACAAATCCAAAAGTGGTCAACACCCAAACAAAACAAGATCAGGAGTGGGATGACCCACAAGGGGTGATGCAAAAGTTGCTGGCTAAAAAGAGTGAGAAAGGAATTTTTAAAACATCACAAGTTGTGAAAATTGACCAATTGGTCACTGTTTTGATTAGCCCTTAACACACAGATGGATTTGTATTAAAACAAACTAAAAAGAGGGCAAGCAATGCACATACTAGAAGTAGGAAGTTCAGAGAACAATATGGTCAAGTTGCATGTCGAAAACGACACAAGGATTGCTTAATCTAGGGCTCTGGATTAGCTATGTTTTAATAAACATGAAGATCATTGAATTTGGTCTAAACATGCTAGATTTGTATTTGGGGTACCACCAAATCATGCCACCAAGCTAGAAGTGCAAGCAAAGCAATAAGTTCACACAACCACACCATAAGCATATGTGGACACATTCATCTGCAAGCTCTCTGTCCAGGCACCTAAATCAACTATAAGCAAAAAGGTTCGAGCACACCAGCAATTGAACAAATAACCTAATTTTGTGATAAAACAAATTTATTTATGAGTTGGTGACCAATATGACTATGACAAGATTTTGAAGAAGGAGGGTTAAACGACTCCTTAGAAATATTTTTCAAAGAATATTAAAACATGGGTTTTGGAATGTTTGTTGAAAATAAGATAGGAGAAGATATATGGATATTTTATTTGCCAAAACATTTAACACAAAGGTCATGTCAAAGCTTGGTTGCTTTTTTAAAATGGGTTGTTAATTAGAGGTCAACAATAAAAACAATAAGTCACAACAAGCCAAACTAGGCAATCAAAAGAAAAACACATCCAAATGCTAGAGGTTTGATAAAGTTTTTGTTGGTTCCAAATTTTGAGTCTTAATTTATTGAGTTTTTCTTGCTTCCAAAATTTGGGACGTTACAGACCTTCCCCCCTTAAAAGAATCTCGTCCCGAGATTCCTAAGCGGGTACTAAGAGATTGCAAGGTTAGTGGGTTCGTTGCTCCTTTATCTTCCGGGATTGTCGATTCTCAACTGAGGTCTCCTTGTCGAAACGTCATCGGATTTTCTTCCGGAAGGCTTTTGGGTCTTTGCTGAAGGTGCGGTCATGAGGGTTGATGCTGATCAGTGTTCTTGTCGAGCTGACTTCAAATACTCCAGGGTTGGGGCGTAGAGGATAGTTTGCCAAAATTCCCTAATAAAACGAGCGTGGGTCTTCCCCCCTTAAAAAAGGGGCCTTGAAGGGTAGCTGTTGAAGGTATAAGTTGCTGCCGACTTCAATATGTTGTTGTTCTTGGGTACCACGGCGATCTTTGTCTTGGTCGTAGCTCCTTGGCGCTTGCGGTTGATGTAGACACTTGTCCAGATATTGCCGTCTTGAGGGGTTAGCAGTTTAAATATCCGCCAACAGTTTTCAAGCTTCACCGGGGTGTCAGGTCCGTAGACTTGACTCTCTCCGGTTTTTTCCGACAAGTCAAAGGGTGCTACAAGCTACTAAAGGTGTCTAACTTGCTGAGTGTGTTGTCAACAGCAACAGTCTTCGGGCATTTCGTCGTTCTTGGCGTCTGGTTAGAGATGATGTCTCCTAGGGTGCCCACCTTCGGTTTAGCTGACGAACAAAATTGATGAAGACTTCCTTGGTTTGTTGACTTCATGATGGCACACACTATTCTCCAGAGGTCGGTTCTAACTTAGTTAGCCTGGAAGATTAGTTAAGACACTTATTGCTATCAGTCTCAGGTCGGACAAGTCGAGTTAATAAGGTTGGCGCCTAGAAGGCACTTATGACTCTTGCTTCAGGGTACATCTTGATGTAGACGGTCTTCAGTGCTGGTCATCTTGGTTGCTGCTGACGTTGATTTTCACGGCATTGGGGCTTCATAAAATCTTCAGAAAGTAGTGGCTCTTGGCGTTCTTTGAGTCTTTCTTTTTGCCGGTTGTAAGTCTTGATGAGGTTAGCTAGTAACAAGTCACTGGTGTTATATGTTACTCTAAAGTTAGATACGCTAAGTTAGTGATGGTATACTGATAATTTGAAAAGTTAATTAAGCTAGGCAAGGCTCGTCATAACACTGGGATGGGCTTTCTCGGGGTGATCTTCTGTATCAGGTGCGGTTAAAAGCTCTCACGTGCCAAAGTTTAGATCAGAGGCAAAACATTATAGAGGTTTTCTAAACAGGTTTTTAAAAGCATCACGATGTATCTAACGCATAAAAGGCCAAAAAGGTATTTTGTGTAGCGGCAAAAGATGTTTAAACAAAAGGGAAATTTGGGTCTAACAATGTGCTACCGATGAAGAGTGCTGGTGAAACTCACCAGGAAGACAACATACCAACGACAAGCATACGAATCATTGTCAATCACTAGGTGCATCAGGTCTCAACAGAAGCAGCACACACGACATAGTTCCGCACATGGGCATAGTTTTAACCCTAAACATAACAACAAACTAATCTGCGACTGGGAGGGGAACATGTCTTCATTCAACCGTCACAACTACTAGATGTGGCGCTTCTTGGAAGATTCGATCTTGTGGAGGGACTCTTTGTTGGCCTTCAAAGTTTCAATCTCCTCGTAGGCTTCCTTGAGATCCTTCTGGGTGTTGAGGACTCGGTATTTGAGTCTTTCTCCCATTTCAACAATGGCGGCCCATGCAGCGCTCCTTGCTGACTCCATAAAGGAGGCGTACTGAGACTCTGAGTTGGTGAACATCATATATCCAGATTGGTTCTGATCATCATCTTCGTTCTTGTAGAGGTGGAGTTGCACCCACCAAAGCTCTTGTCCATTCTCCATCCAAGGAAAACCCTTGTAGACCGCGGGTCCTTCGAGTCCGAAGCTCAGCATGAGTTTCTCTAGGGCCTTGGGAAACTCAGTGGTGCTTTCCAAAGTCATGGTCATCGCCGGGCCCTTCTTGAGTGATTCGATGAGGCTCGACATCTATAAATAAAAGAAAACGTCTTAGGAGGAGGCGTAAAAAGGGTAAAAGAATCCAGGCTGAGATATCTCGGTGAAAGGTAAGGTTTTAGTCCTAGGGCCTGTTACTAGTTTGACGCCAATCCTAAGGTCCTTATCTCTGTCTAGCAAGGTACACACAGACACGGAGCACACAGTCAACTAATGTTTCAGCAAAAAGCACACAAGCAAGACACACCCTTAAGCAAAAAGCATACCAGCAAAAGAGCACACACGCCACTTATAGTACCAAAAGGGCACTCAACAATCGTGATAGTCGGGTAATCCAACCAAGGGTCATATCCTACTTCATCCTATGGGGTTTGGTGTCACAGGGTTACGGAAGTCCTCATTTGATCACCTTGGGTTCTTTGCCGAAAAGTTTGAGATTGTCTGGTTTGCTGATGGAGTAACATTCTTGAGGTTGAGTCGAGGGGGCGAAGGTGATTTGGCATTCTTGTCCTGTATTCTGCACATCCGAGGTATTTGGAGGTCCTGGTTTTGCTGTCATCGACGATTTTCGTCTTGTGGACTATGCATCTGAGAACTCTTGTTTCCGTCTTGGCTCTAGCTACTTAGGTCTCACTTGGGTCCATCGTCAGCGTAACCAAATTTTTGAATCGGGACAAGAGAGTAGAGAAAACTCTTTTGAAAAACTTTGAAATTAAAAACGTAAGATCAAGATATTTTTTGAGAATGGGTGAGGAGTGGAAACCATACTAGGCTTACCTTGAAGAAAATAGTTTTCTGTAGAAATAAGTTTTAGCAAAATACTTCCTTCCTAAGCTAACGACCATGCTAAAAAAGGTCTCCTAAGGTCAACGATGGCTCTGATACCAAGTCTGTAAGGACCCCTCAGATTTACCAGTCCGAGGTGCCCAAGTTATGTAAACAGATCACGATCCCAATGATCAGTGCATCGCGATCACATAACCAACAGGGAATACAGAGTTACATCATCCAACTCGATTAGTACAAGACTTACATAAATGGTGGTCACACGACCAAGCCTGCAACCATCGTCACGTAGGACGGAATTAACTACGATAAAACGGAAGCTTTCGCCTAGCGCCGGCCCTCGTCACAACCAGACGCATTCCCACAGAGCAGTTGACCAGTGACGCTCAGTTGGCGTAGTCGTCGGCGTACTTCTCCTCCTCGTCGTACATCTCCTCGTTGTAATCTGGACATTGGAATATCCAGGGACACAGCCATGAGTACAATTACGTACTCGCAAGACCACCACCAGGCTTAAGTTTTCATGATAATGCAATAAAAGCGTTTTCGGAAACTGGGATAGCTGCTATATATGACTATAGGGCTTAATTTTCGCAAACGATGTTTTAGACATAGAGAATACAACATCTCTATATCTTTGTTAAAAAAAACTTGGAGATATAATTCTCCTTCTTTTAGGAATGGCAGAAACCATTTCCAAGTTTGAAAACATTTTTATAAAACTTTTTCAAACACCAGGATAGGGATGCCCTTTTTCCTTTCCGGGTTCCGACTGGTTGACTCCCCGAGACCAACCATCTTCTCCCAAAATCCGTACCTCCCAAGTACCTCCTTGATGTCTCCTTTCTCCTTTGCCGAAAACAGTTTCTTTTTAAAACATAAAATGCCCATACGCCTAGATCGGTGGCCTTTCCAACCGTCCATGACCGCGGACATGGCTATTCGAATAGTTTTACACTCTGTAGAGGTGGTGCACTTTCACCACACCAAACAGTCATTCCGCCGTGATCAGCCACGGTCCTCATACGACAGTATGCGGTGTTTCGGATAACATGATCAAAGCTTTCCACTAATCCACCCTAGTACAGAGGACTCCCGCTAGGTTTGTTCCCCCCGGCACCGTGTGCTCCACTAGACCCCTGGTCTCTCTCTTAGGACGCCACACCGCCACGGCAGGGGACCCAACGTAATCGTCCGGCGCGGGTCCATCCACATGTGTATTGCCTCATACAAGGGCAACCCGGCTTCGAGGGACTCTAACCCTTATAGAAGTATGAGATCTGCCTTACTAAAGTGGACAAGCTTCCGGCTAAGCCCTACCCATCTCAGGTAGTGTGGTTGCACGGGTTAATTGTTCGGGGGGCCGCTAGGGCAGTACTTTGTTTTTCAAACACATCTCCACCTCCGACTGCTCCCAGCAGCTCGGGTTTTCACAAACTCTCCGAATGCTCCCAGCACTTCGGGTTTTCATAAACACCTCCATTTGCTCCCAGCAACATGGGTTTTATAAAATACTTTCTCGCCGATCGCTCCCAGCGACTCGGGTTTTTCCTCTGGAAACATTTTACCAAAGACCAGGCTCCCATCCTATAGTTTCGAGATAAGGATGTAAGGATATACTACTAGAAAATATAATTTTCTTGATAGCGCCTTCAGTAGAAGGCTTCTCAAGTGAAGTCCTATTTTTATAAAACCTAATATATACTAGTAGATATCTTTGGCCAAACAATATTTTGTAAAATAGTTTTTTTTTGGAGGCAAAATGCCACGGAAGAAATAAAACATGCATTATTTTATTTTGAAAACAAAACATGCTTGTAAAAATAATAGGATTTCATTAGAGTGGTGAGGTGGCTTGCCTTGCTCAGCAAAATGTCCCTGGTCTTGTTCTCCCTCGTAGGCGGGTTCAGCTTCCACTTACTGCTCCTCCTCTTGCGGTTCTATCGTACCGGAAAATTAAACGCGACTACCGTTAATTCTAAGTAGCGGGTTGACAACAATCTAAAGTACTTAAACAAAATAGCAAACCTTGCACAAGGCACTAAACTAACACTCAAAAGCAGACAACTTAATTAAAACAGCAACAAACAACAAGCCCATATAACTAAGACCAACAACAAACATACCTAAGACAGTATACACAACAACCCTAATAGGTAAATAGGTAGTTCCATCTAAACACTAAAGCCGAATTCCACTTAGGGTGATTAGGTCACTTAACAAGGGCTGCTACTGCAGTTTAGGAAATGCTTCAGACAAAAGTACCTCTTTAGTTTTCAGGAAATACTTCAGACAAAAGCTAAGTTACTAATTATTTTCTATTAATAAACTTATTTCACCAAGCTAAGATAGAGACGTTAACAAACTACTCATGCTAGTCTTAAACTCAAAGACTACCAAGTTTAACTAACAAGGCCAACAAATTACACCACACAAGCATGTTTGGCAACTTCAACACAATTTATTATTTATTTACAAATAGGGTTAAGGTGATAATTAGACAACCTTTTTGGATCACTTTCAATTTGTAAAACTAAACATCACTAATAAACTTAAAACAACCAGTAGCTAAGAAGAATTTTATTAGTGAAGTTTACTTTATTTTATTAATCACGAAATTAAGCAAACAAGCATGATTAATTCATTTTATTTCCTTAGGCACTAATAGCATTTTACAAATAACTTTATTTTATTTTTACTCAGCACTAACAGTACTAACATATTAAGAACAACATTATGTAGTGATATACAGTACCTAATCATTTCATAAACAACAATAGCAACAATTTCAAGAAGGACCAAATATTTATTTTATCCTTTTAATAGGCAGAAAACACCATTTTTAGAGTTTATTCAGCCCAGGGTGTTATGTTCAACCAAATTTTATGAAAAGCTAGGTTTAGGTTCTTTGCATGAATTAGAAACTACTGCAATTGGATTTACCCAAAAATCTTATTCACAGAAAATTAATTAAATGCTAGAAAAGCCTACTGGTCCAAACTTCAAACACATGCCATTTCAAAATTGAGCATCACAAACACATGAGGTTAATTTCTACTGAAAGCTACAGTCACAAGCATTCCAGAACAATTCAGTTTGCTCTATTTGAAAAATCCTAGCTCAAGTTATAATAATACTAGAAAACATAGTTTTTACCAAATTAAATGGTGACCACGAATATAAAATATTTTGGTGTCAAACCAATCCTGCACGACTAACGAAACTCAGGGGCATCTACTCATATTTTTCTTAACCTAAAAACATGCACCAAACTCACAAAAATGAATTAAACCAAACACCCTAATTAAACCGTGACAGAAAAAGATAAAATCCGCTAAAAAAAACAGCGCGGGCCGCACACGGGCCAGATCTGGCCGTGTCTCACGCGAGCGCGTGTTGGACCGGCCCAACAACGCGCGCAGAGCGTCGCGCGCGCGGCAACGGTCGCGGCCGTGGGGGATTCAAGGGAGCCGTAGATCGCGAGATCTACGGCTGTCGTTCATCGTCTCCGATGCGACACGCACGGAGGGCCCGAGGCGGAGGGAAAAAGGGCGGCGGTGGTTCGCTCACCTAGGGGCACTGCGAGTGACGGGGGCGAGTTGCGGAGGGTAGAGGGGGTCGAGGGAGAGCTGCGGACGCGGACGGCATCAACGGAGGTGGCCGGAATCCATGGCGTGGTCGACGGCAAGCTCCACGGGTCGAGGATGGACGCGGCTACTCCGGCGAGTTCTGGGCAAAAAGAAGAGGGGGAGGGGTTAGATCTAGGCAAGGGGAACATCATGGGCCAAAAATGGTAGAGGGAGAGGGATAGAAACGCCGGCAAAAACTGCTCGACGCCGACGGTGACCTTCGGGTTCCCGGGCGTTCTTGAGCAGCAAGGGTCACGGGGTGTGGCTGGGCTTCGTGGGAGGGGAGATGGGGGTGGTGTGCGTGCTCTGGAAGAAGAATGGGGGCAGGGGAGGCACGAGCTCGAGCTGGGGGAGTGTGCTTCCTGTCGGGCTGTTTTGGACAAGAGGGAGCAAAGGGGAGGGAGTGGGGTGCTAGTACTGGCTAGAATGGGTGGTGGGAGATGGGCAGAGATGAGGTGGCCAGGGGTGACGAGGCCTGGCCAGTGAGGAGAGGGGGAGTGAAGCTCCATTGGGCAGGGAAGAAAAAGAGAGAGAAGGAGTGGTGGAGAGGGAGGTGGGTGAATGACAAGGGGGCTCCAGCTGACTAGGACTTCTCTCTCTGTCCAGCAGTGAGGGAGGAGTCGAAACAAGTGAGGGGTGGGCTGGGTTTTAGCTAGGGTTAGAGATTAAGCTAACACTAACATGTTTTGTCTAAAACCACTAACAAATCCAAAAGTGGTCAACACCCAAACAAAACAAGATCAGGAGTGGGATGACCCACAAGGGGTGATGCAAAAGTTGCTGGCTAAAAAGAGTGAGAAAGGAATTTTTAAAACATCACAAGTTGTGAAAATTGACCAATTGGTCACTGTTTTGATTAGCCCTTAACACACAGATGGATTTGTATTAAAACAAACTAAAAAGAGGGCAAGCAATGCACATACTAGAAGTAGGAAGTTCAGAGAACAATATGGTCAAGTTGCATGTCAAAAATGACACAAGGGTTGCTTAATCTAGGGCTCTGGATTAGCTATGTTTTAATAAACATGAAGATCATTGAATTTGGTCTAAACATGCTAGATTTGTATTTGGGGTACCACCAAATCATGCCACCAAGCTAGAAGTGCAAGCAAAGCAATAAGTTCACACAACCACACCATAAGCATATGTGGACACATTCATCTGCAAGCTCTCTGTCCAGGCACCTAAATCAACTATAAGCAAAAAGGTTCGAGCACACCAGCAATTGAACAAATAACCTAATTTTGTGATAAAACAAATTTATTTATGAGGTGGTGACCAATATGACTATGACAAGATTTTGAAGAAGGAGGGTTAAACCACTCCTTAGAAATATTTTTCAAAGAATATTAAAACAAGGGTTTTGAAATGTTTGTTGAAAATAAGATAGGAGAAGATATATGGATATTTTATTTGCCAAAACATTTAACACAAAGGTCATGTCAAAGCTTGGTTGCTTTTTTTAAATGGGTTGTTAATTAGAGGTCAACAATAAAAACAATAAGTCACAACAAGCCAAACTAGGCAATCAAAAGAAAAACACATCCAAATGCTAGAGGTTTGAAAAAGTTTTTGTTGGTTCCAAATTTTGAGTCTTAATTTATTGAGTTTTTCTTGCTTCCAAAATTTGGGACGTTACACCAACCTTCTCCAAGTCAGGTCAGCGAAAGACTTTGGCACTGACATCTCCACTTCCCACCAGAAGGTCATCTCACTCACTTCAGAGACCGTCAGCAAATCAGTACGGTGGATTCTTTTGTTCAGGAAGAAGAGATGCTTATGGCATATGACGCACGCCATCCAGCTGAGCTGCACCATTAAGCTGCTTGACAAGGGGCTTGCAACATTTAAAAATTACGTACGATTGTACTAAACATTTGCGCCACCGGTGCCTTCCATCACGGTGCATGGTCCACTATCCCAATGGTCGTGTCTGTGATCCCGCGCTCGACATTCTCGAAAGAGAAACGCAGAGGCAGATGAACCAGAAGCGCCGAATGACGAACACAGTTCCGTTCTCAGGTGCCTACTTCAGTTATCCCTCGAGAACAAAAGTGACCATACTAGATGGCTTCAGTCTAGCCATCGACCCAGGCCAAAGGGTCGCACTGGTCTGCCCGAGCGGTGCCAAACAAATACTTGTCGACTGTAAGAACTTCCGAGACTACAACCTGAAGTAGCTGAGGAAGCGGATAGGACTAGTTCAGCAAGAGCCAATCCATTGGAGAGAACATCAGCTACGGGAACAAAGGCGCGTCGGAGGCTGTCCACAGTCGCAGACACTGATGTGATCTTCGTGATGGACACAGGCGAGGTGGTCGAGATGCGCAGCCATGATGTGTTGGTCTCTGCAAGCAGTGGTGTTTACTCGTGAATGCACCGCATGCAGATCAAAGGGGCAAAAGACTGAGAGCTGCATAAAAAAAATAGCATCATGTAAACCATTCGTAAAGATAAAGTCTAAACTTTTTTAATGATGAAACAGACCAACTGCATTTTCAACAAAGAATGCAGAAAGCAAAAGCATGTTGTATCCTGTTGATCATGGCATCGCCTTGTCTCTTTGTTTCAGCTCTTTGCTTTGTTTGTTCCCATCTTAGCAGACAAACAAGGTATAGCAGCTCTATTGCATACGTTTATGGCTTGCAATTCACTGGGAACACCCTGAGGTCGTTAGACAAACACATGGGTTCGAATCACCAAAAAACATAGTATGCCTTTGGTTACCTTATAAAGGGATGTGTTAAACACCTAGGATGATATGGTCAAGAAAAGGTGGATCTCAGACCGGGTGTGTTTGTTGTCCGGCCCTGGAATCAGTTGCACATATTGTTCTTCGTTGCAAGCATTCAGTTCCAGTCTGGACTGCCACTGGAATCATTGACAATGTGCTTCGGACTAACTGCTCGTAGAGCTTCATCGAGCACCCACCTGCATCATGGACGACTTTAATCTGGAACTGCTGCCGGAATGACATGATGGCACACCTCCATCTGAGCTTGAAACCTAAGACACAAAATAGCAAGAGTCGTTAAACCTGTGGAAAGCACGGGCAAATCATGGTGAAGACAAGGACTATGTACCAGGACACGCCAATTTTCTAGCAATCAGTCTTCGGTTTTTTGGCTCTTGCTGGCTTCTAAAAGCAACTTGCCGGTTGCTTTGTGGTGTATAATCTTGTGCACTCTGTACCCTATTCAATGCAATACAAAATTGTCATTGTCCATTATAAAATATTTTCTTAGTTGATACAGCACTAGGCTCATGAAAAAACACTTACGAATAAATTTTAGTTCCTCTTCACGTCAAGTTTGGCCAAGTCTCGCTGGCGCTTTTTCAGATTCAACATACATGATTTGCATAATAGAACAGATATTGCATAATGTACTCACCCTCCAATATCGGACACCAGACATGTAGGTTTCTTGGACTGAATCAAGAATCTAATAAAGTAAGACGAACCAAAATAAATAAGATACCGGCATTATGCAACTATCTAATTGATATTTTTGTCTATTGATCATAGTCATCCCCACAGGTACACTGACATGTGAAACGCAAGTGAAGGTACCTTTCGACACTAGAACCACCAAACATATAGGTTTCATGGACTGAATGAAGAAAATAATAAAGACCAACCAAAATACACAAGATACCGGCATTATGCCATTATCTAATTGATATTTCCTTCTAGTGGTTGGAGTTCATCCCCACATGTACACTGGCATGTGCAACACAGGTGAAGGTACCTTTAGACTACTACATTGCAGAAAGTGACCCTTTTAGACTACTTGGAAGATATAGTTGACCACCTAGTCACAACACATACGGATTACATATTCAGCACAACAAAAAAGGACCTGCTTCAACTACATGATTGCTATAAAATACATAATACTAATCCTTGTGCAACACTGCTTATAAGTTGGCAGTGAGGCAACCCTCTTCACAATCTCATCCATGACAGAGCTTGGGCTGTGGCTGCTCGCTTCAGTTCTTCAAGCTGAATAAAAACAATTCAGAGCTGTCATTGCTGTATATAATAAGCAAGGTTTTCTTTCTCATATAGCAGGAGACGAACCAATAAAATCTTGTTCGCCTGGAGACACCCGTGGAGTGTAGAAGCCTTCAATCGGAACAAAAGAGCAGGAGTCATCATCCTCGCACACTTTCCTCACTCGGTCTGACTGAAGCTCAACTGCGAAGATTCCATCAGGCGTTCTGATGAAAAGGACATTTGCCCTCTCGGCAAAGCTGGTAGGCCTTACCTCCTCCTCCTCCTCCCAAAGAGCAGCAGCTGGAAGCAAATTGTCCAGGCAGATGACCCGGCTCTTTACCCACAGTGGCATGTCATTGTCGCCATTAACCAACCTCGACCAAATGTTGAGACCGGAGCCTGAAAAAGATTCAACAACTCCTAGTCCACCGTCCTCGGTGAGAATGAGGGTGAGTAAATCATTCCCGTGGAACTGCAAGGGGGGTGAGATGGTGGTAGCATAATCCCCGGCCAAGTCGTATTCGATGATCGTTCCTTGATCAGACAGGAAGTAGAAAAGGGACTCCCCTACGAGCACGCTGCCGGTGTGCCTCATGAAGTCCGCAGCCGAATCTTGGATGCAGCAGTCCTCGCCCCATTCGCCAGTCTCCGACGAGTAAGAGCACGCCCATGTGACCCACTCCAGATCCTCCTCCTCCTGGTAGCCGTTCTGGTAGCCGATAGTGTCAGAGAAGACCATCACCAACTGAAAGGGCCTCTTCCCCTGACAGCCACGGTGGTCGCACCCGGCCGCAGCACAGACAATGGCCGCGGTTGGGTGGTCGCCCTGGAACGTGTTGACCCACATCCCCTCTGGCAGCGGCACGCGCTCCTGATCGCCGGTGATTGTATCCCATATAATGAGCTCGCCCTAACCTGGAACCATGTCGAGGAGAAGGGCGCGGCCATGGCGGCAGTCGAGGGCCCGCCAGTCCCCTGGGACGGCGAGGGAGAAGGCTGAGGATGTGGTGGCGACGAAGTCTTTGACGGCCTCGCGGTTGTTTCGAAGGAAGCCCAGCACGGGGGGTCTCCCGTGGAGCTCGTGGAGGCGGTGGCGGAACCTGCGGTGCGAGATGATGCGCCTCCAAGGCTTGCAGACCAGCGAGGCGCGGAGGAGGCATGACGGCTCGTCGGGAGGGAGGCGGAGGAGGATCTCCTCAATGAGCTCGTCCGGCGGCGACTCGGCGAGGCGCAGCGGCGGGGGCGGCGCCGCCATGGTGCTTGCTTGGAGTAGGTCTGAGCTTGGAATGGATTGGGGAGAGCGAGCTGTGAAACGGGGGAATTGATTATAACCCCCCTAGCTCGCTTGCCTTTGATCATAAGCCCTCTTGTTCGTGTGTCTCGCTCACCAGCCCCCAACTTCGGTTAATTGTTGAGGATAGCCCCCTTTGCCATGGTTGACAGATTTGTCAACGTATAATCAACAAATTAACTCCGTTCCACGATTTGGAACAGCCGGAACCGAGCAAAATTCGGGAAAAATAGGGAGGGATATAGCTTGCAGCCTGAGGATGAGGGGAATACTCGACGGCAGCAGCCAGGTCCAGCGTCGTGCGGAAGGGAGGGAGCTAGCCGGAGGACGCGGGCGGGAAGACGGAGGCGAGGGCTGCCAGAAGCCATCGAGGCGAGGCCGCGAGGGTCGCGGCTCCGGTGGCGGAGCGGCCAGAAGCCATGGAGGCGTGGGCTGCGGCTCCGGCGGCAGAGCGGCCGGGGGCGACGAAGGCACAGCCAGGGGATGTGAAAAAATTGAGGCGGCGGACTGGGAATGGAAAGGAGGACGGGGTGCATAGGCGGCCAGGTGCGAGTGCGAGGGACGGGAGGGCAGCGGCAGCCATGTCGCGGGCGAACTGACCAGGCCTTCTGTTTCTATCGTGAGATGAAGGAAATAGAGCAAGGACAAAGTAGTCAATTCGGATAATAATTGGGCTTAGAATATTAATTATTAGCTTAATACGGACATAATAATGCCAAAAGGGATATCAGGAATAATTAGACGAACTGAGGGGCTTAGAAGTGAGGCAGACGAACAAAGGGGTTTAAGATCAAAGGCGCACGAAACTGTTCGGCCCAACCAGATTCACGGGATTGCTGTTCTTTTTCTCTGAGGAGTGCGCCTCCCCTACTTATTTGAAAAAATATACATGAGATTTAATATTCCTGCATAGACATTTTCAAAAGTTTCTGAACTTTTTGCGCCATACTAATTTACCATTAACACGTGGCATGCAATTACATTCATGTGCTCAAAATTACCACGAACATATCACTCTCGAGCTCAAGTGCTCAGTTTATTTAAAAAATCAGATATTATATTTACATGTTTCAAATAATATGAAAAAAAATACTAGTTGTAGTCGTGTATCTTATAAGTATGCAAAATCGTAATGGTAATTATTTTTAACTTGAGGCTAAACAAAAATGACAAATCTTACTTTTTTATCATTGTTCAATATATCAGATTCATACTTTTTTTTTCATTTCCGTGTAGGTCAGACAAAATATCTTAAAATGGGATTCTTCACGTTCTTAGGATACATCATTAAATAATTCAAGAATTTTTTCCAGATTGTTTAAAGTTATTAATGATACCATTTTAGTATTGAAACCTTAAACCGAAAAGAAGTTTTAAATACAATTTTTTCTACGCGTAAGTCGCAACTACAAAACATTTTCGGTTTCAGTCTTGTATGGTATTGTCTCTCAACCCTACCGACTGCCAACTTGATACATTTTCCCCCGACTAAACCGACCACATTTTGTATTTATGTACACACTGACACCCGGTAAGTACATAGAAAAACGCAGTCTACTCAGGCAAAGTCCAGTGAGGTACTCAGATTTACTTGTGAATGACCGATTTTATAATTCTCTATACCAAAGTAATTCCATCGCGATTGCAAAGAGACACATGTGCAAAGCTAAAATGTCCAGAATTTTAGTTCTGATCGTGCTCTAATCGAGCACGTACTTGATGGCCAAATAAACTAAAAATAGCCTGAATTCAACAGTCGTGTTGCTTTATTTATAAGAGATTAATTAAGCGTCACAAACAGCTCAATTCATTTTCGGTACGCGGCCTCTTCGAACATGATTTTGCGATTACCTATTTCGTCTAGATTGTTGATTCTCTAGTCTCCCTTGTCTCTGCCTGGGCCCTGAGCTGATAGATCTCCCTGAGACTGAGCAAGAGTACAGACAACTCCAGGTCCAACGATAAGTCTATGTCTAGCTGCCAAATTTGTCACTCAAACCTAGGAAATCTCAAAGTAACCCAGCTCTCACTACTCTCAATGTGAAAATGAGGAACGGCGTTCCTGGCTAGCTCTCTGCACGACTGATTACTTCTTCCCTAACGTCTCCAATTCCTAGTAAAATGTACGCTTAACATAGTATATTTCACCGATTCTTTACCTTTCATCTTTCGGTTGTTGTACTTGTGCCGGGCGTTATGTGTTGCTTGGAGGAGTTGGAGAACTAACTAGTAACAAGGGGCACTGGAGACTTGTGGTGACTCTTGATACTAGTCCAATATATAGTGGTTCTTACTCTGGTGATAGTATATATCCGGCAAACGTATTATTACTTGGTAGGTAAAACTGGATTGTGTATATCATTGAGATTTCAAAAACACTTCTGATGACAAGGACAATTCAACAGATGTGTGCAATCAAATTACAAGCTACCATGTGTTATGCAAATTATATCCCTGGACTTCGATCGATCAGACCCTTGGGCTGATTTAATATTTGCGAATATGTCTTGTTTCCTAGAGTCATTACTGGTCTCCACCTTGCATAGAAACATCCCGATTTTGATTGTAATACTTTGATAACTGTTATAACGAGAGATTTTAGGATGATCTCAAATGATCTAGACCGTTCATTTACGTTGAACTAATGACTAAGGTGATCTATAACCATGTAATTGTTAGAGGCCGTTTTTACCTTCTCAAGGCTATTATGTTTGCACATAATATATGTAGTGTTAAAAAAATTCTTCACACTTATTATGAAGAGATAAATTAAAATAATTTTATAGATTAAAGGAACATGCTATACACCCACACAAAAAAAGGAACATGCTATACGTGCTGCATAATGAAATCATCATGTATGACATGGAGACCATGCACTAGAAATATAATAGACTGCCACATTATTTCGTTGAGCTCATTCAAAATTAATTGCTAGTAATTTCTTGGGAGAGGAAACCTAATTCAGGTTTAGCAAACAATTTCAAACCTTAGTTGTAAAATGATACTAACTTAGTATGTATTTCTTGGGAGAGGAAACCTCATTCAGTTTTAATTAGCAAACAGTTTATTTCCCGCAGAACACCGCTGCTCAGCTACTTGGACGCGACTTGGCTGTTTGATCTCAGCGAGTCTCGGCAAGAGTAAATGCAACTCCAAGTCCAACATCAACTCTATGTCTAGCTAAATTCGTAACTCGGCCCAAAGAGGCTCAGAATAACACACAAGCTCCCAGCTACTTCGGCTTGAGACTGACATTCCTCGTTGCTACCTAGTTACTCAAACGGTTATTTTCTTCCCTAAAGTCTCCTATTTCTAGAAATTGTATGCTTAACATACTTTACTGGCTCTTTCTCCTTCATCGTTCGGCCGTTGTACTAGTGTCGGGCATTATTTTTACACCTTACTTGTTCTTATTGTTCAAGCGCATGTATGTGTGTTGCTTCGAGGAGTTGGAAAACTAGCTAGCAACAAGGTGCAATGGAGACTGGTGCTGGCTCATGATACTAGTGAAATATATATAGTGGTTCTTGCTCTAATGAGGTATATATCATGCACACGTATTATTATTTGGTAGGTAACGCTACGCTGTGTATATCATTGATCCGTTTTGAAAACGCTTCTGATGTCAAGGACAACTCAACCAGTGTGTGCAATCAAAGTGCTACCAAGTACCAACCACGCGTTATGCAAGTTATCTTCCTGGACCTCGATCAATGAAACATGCCCATCTTGATTGTAATAATTTGATTATTGTTACAGTGAGAAATTTGAAGATGATCTCAAATGATTGGACGATCTAATGGCTAAGGTACGGTGATCAATAACCATGCAACATATTAGATGCCGTTTTTGCCTTCTCAAGCCTAATATGTTTGCAAAATATATGTCGCGTAAAAAATATTTCACATTTATTAGGAAATGTTAAACTCAATTAATTGTATAGATAAAAGGAACATGCTATTTTTAGTGCATAATGATTATGTATGACATGGAGAACATGCACTAGAAATGAATACAATGCCACATTATTTCTTTGAGCTTGTTCAACATTAATTGCTAGTGATTTCTTGGGAGAGAAAATATAATTCAGGTTTAGCAAACAATCCAAACTATAGTTGTAAAATTATACTAAATTAGTTTCTGACATATTTTAATTGGGATGTGACCTTATGGCTATATTCAAGTGTTGGTTGCACGCCTTGTTCCGGCCAAATTTTGTACAGTACCTTGGATCGATATCCCATCTTTCCTCATCACCTCACTCGAACTTGTCAAACCTACGTCTGTCGTCTAGGCCATCGTGCTTCCTGCAGCCACGATCCTAGCCGACGCTAGGTTTCCCTTCCCTCAAGCCATAGATGGCACCCCTACAACGACAACAACAAAGTCATTGCTAGGAGGCGCTACCCACGGGTAGAGTCACGGGACACCACAAGCATGCCGCATTTTCCACGCCGACACAACATGCAAGTCTGCTCCGAAACAGCCCTTTAATATTGAGCACACATGACAAGATCTACAAGAGCCAGGCGGCCCGAAGGGACCTTGCTGTCTCTGACAAAGTCGAGTACTGAGAGCCATTGCAGCCCAGAGCAAACGATGAGAGATAGGGGAAAGTTTACAAGGTAGGCTTCGATAGGCTCGGACCTAAGCTCCATTATTACGAAACAATCATGAAAATGTATGTCTCAAATATGGTTGATGATAAATGGTTGAGTTTTATTAATTAGGAAAGCAAAAAACCATACTGCTCAACAACTTGGGCCTTACACGGCGTAGATGCAGGGCCAACTTCTTAGCTAAGTTTCGAAAATCTCTATTATAGCCAAGGTCTTGTTTGTTAACTCGTCCAACACAAGCAACTAGACATGACTGCAAATATGGATGCGCTCTCCATTAAATAACTAGCTTACTACAGTAGTTGTCAAAGGCGTATGATAGGGTGGACTGGTCATTTTTGAGGCAAGTGATGCAAAAAATGGGTTTCTCTCAACGATGGGTAGACTAGATAATGTCTTGTGTCACATCGGTGAGATATGCTGTTAAATTCAATGGAACCCTTTTGGATTCATTTGCACCGTCGCGTGGGCTTCGGCAAGGTGATCCATTATCCCCCCTTTCTGTTCCTTTTCATCGCTGATGGGCTTTCTGTTCTGTTGAATAAAAGTATAAGTGCAAATGATATCTCTCCAATTAAAGTGTGTCGGCGGGCCCCTGGAGTGTCGCATCTTCTTTTTGCAGACGATACACTCTTGTTCTTCAAGGCCTCGAGTGATCAAGCAACACGCGTGAAGCATGTATTAGATGCTTATGCAAATGCTACAGGTCAGCTCATTAATCCATCTAAGTGCTCTATACTATTTGGAGACTCTTGTCCACAGGAGACTCAAGATGCAGTTAGATTGGTACTGAATGTTACATCCTTGGTTTTTTAGGAGAAATATCTTGGTCTCCCAACCCCAGACGGTCGTATGTCGAGAGGGAAACTACAAAATTTGCAAGCAAAATTGACGAAGAGGCTAGTGCAATGGGGCGATGGTCATTTAGCCCAGCCTGGGCGAGAAGTGTTCATCAAGTCAGTGGCTCAAGCTTTACCAACATATATTATGGGGGTGTTTCAAATACCTTTCTCAGTTTGTGATGACCTTACAAAATTGGTAAGGAATTTCTACTGGGGAGCAACTGATGGTAAACGTAAAACACATTGGCGAGCTTGGGAAAATCTACAGAAACCTAAGAAGCAAGGTGGTTTGGGTTTTCGTGACTTCCGAGTGTTCAATCAAGCGTTGCTTGCACGTCAAGCGTGGAGATTGTTGACTAAGCCTGAGAGCCTTTGTGCAAGGGTTTTAAAAGCTAAATATTATCCGAATGGGAGTTTGGAGGACACTGTGTTTACCGGAAATTTACCGGAAATTCGTCATCCACATGGCAAGGTATTGCATATGGTCTGGAGCTCTTGAAGAAGGGTCTTATTTGGCGTGTAGGCAATGGGCAGAGTATAAGGATTTGGTGTGATTCGTGGATCCCAAGAGCACCGTCATACAAGCCTGTTTCGGCAAAGAGGAGATGTAGACTGAGGTTTGTTTCGCAACTGATTGATCATACTGGTATGTGGAAGACAGACGTCCTAGAGCAATATTTTTTGCCCGTTGATGTCATGGAGATCAGGAAGATCCGGCTATCCCCGAGGCTACAGGATGACTTTCTTGCATGGGCGCCGGAAAAACATGGATTGTTTACGGTTAAAGGTGCATATGGGTTGGGTATGGAGGAATTGTATCGTAGTACTAGTACTTCAACCAGCTCTGCTCCTGATGGCCGTAGGAAACTATGGGATTTGATTTGGAAAAGTGATACCCCGCCAAAAATTCAACACTTTGCGTGGCGATTGTGTACAGACTCCTTGCCCACTTGGAAAAACAAGTACAAGCGTACACTTGAGACTACAGCTCAGTGCCCTATTTGTGGGATTGAACCGGAAGACAATTACCACCCATTTATTCGTTGTCCTCTTGCGAAACAACTATGGTACTGCATGACAGAAGTCTGGGAACTGCCCCCATTGGACTCGATTCAGAATACTGGTAAAGAATGGTTGTTTTCACTTCTTGGGAATTTGCCAGGAAAAATCATTTCTATGACACTTATGACACTGGCGTATTTGGCACGTACGGAACGAGGTAGTTCATCACAAGCCTCCTCCGCCTGTTGAAGTATCGAAGAGGTTCTTGTCGAGCTACATGGTTTCTCTAATGCAAATTAAATATCACCCGGGAGCAGACCATGTGAAAGAGAAGTTTATATTGTTTGAAGAAGATCGGAGGTTTCATACTAAGACCGATCAAATACATTTTCCTAAATGGTCACCACCTTCGTTTGGTTGGTGCAAGCTTAATACAGATGGTTCCTTTTCGACAAATGGCGGATCAGGTGCTGGCATGGTGGCTCGGGATCACAGTGGAGATATTATTTTCTTTGTCTGTCGCTACCTTCCTATTTGTAGAGATGCTTTGGAGGCAGAGTTGAGAGCTGTCATGGAGGGTTTATCTTTAGCCATTCATTGGAGCAACTCTAATCTGATCGTCGAGGTTGATTGCTTGGAGATGGTGAAACTTCTGAAGAACAAAGCAACTGACCGATCTATCTATTCTTTCTTGATTGAGGAGATTAAAGAGTTAATGAAAGTCCGTTAAACGTTTATCTCATGTCACTAGGA
Organism: Poa pratensis; assembly: GCA_947311845.1. Classification (NCBI taxonomy): domain Eukaryota; kingdom Viridiplantae; phylum Streptophyta; class Magnoliopsida; order Poales; family Poaceae; genus Poa; species Poa pratensis. The sequence continues at coordinate 18,806,268 of CAMZMU010000062.1, forward strand.
GCGAAAACACTGTTAGTCATTTTATGGCCAATTATGCTAGGCTAAATGCTTACACCGATGTCTGGTTAGCCACAGGCCCGGAGGACCTAGTGGAGAGATGTCGCAATGATTGTAATTTGGATGTTTGAGTAATAGAAATTATTTCACAAAAAAAAATAACTAGCTTACTACAGTAGTTCCCTTCATTTCTCTTACGTTACATGGTGTATGAACTCTAATGGTTTGAAAATATGTTCTTAGTTTTTTAGCCTGCCCTGCGTTTTATTCTGGGTTCTCCAATAATTAGCGGTGAGGTTGATGGAAGTTGTCCCCGAGCTCAGTTGCCTGCTCGATGAAACCGCTGAAAGTCTGACGCTGATGCCTAGCTCCGAAAACCAAAATTTATTTGTTTCCCAACCTCTCCTATTCCTAGAGAAGATTTACTATCCTTCGCTGGCTCTTTCTCCTCCATTTTTTCTGTTGCTCTATTGGTGTTTGTGCGCAATTTTTTCCCCTTCTACTCCTCACTCTCTCCTTCTCCTCATTCAAGTACATATTTGCGTGTTGCCAGGAAAAATAACAAGGCCCAAGGAAGACCCGTGGTCACCCTTTTTTTTGAACATGGTACTAGTGAAATATATAGTGGTGCTAACTCTGATGATGGTATCTTACTATCTTGAAAGCATATTATTGCTTGGTAGGTGACACTATAATGCGTATCTTGTTTATCCGTTTTGAAAATGCTTCTGGTGACAAGGACAACTACAACCAATTGACGAAATCGAAGTGTGATGGGAGAGTCCCTATAAAAAAGTGTGATGGGAGAGACTCTTGCACGCATAGCACTGCTACTCGTGCGACATGAGGGTTCTGCGTATATGGAAGGCATCCACCGATCTACAGAAGAGTGCATAAAGAGGAACTATTTTATCTTCAGGGCGTGTTCGGCAACGTCCTGGCTTCCAGCTTCCCATTGCTCCGAGCTAGAGCAGGGCCAAACATGCCAAATCCGCGAAGCCAGATCCGCCAAGGATTTCCTGGAAGTCATGGCGTTACCGAATATTCCCTAAGGCTCTCCGAATGACTAAGCAACTCCAGATCCACAGAAGCGCCGCGTCACCGCCATTGTCATCTTCATACGGCAGCCATATCGATCTAGGGACTCAGTCCTATTTCAGCCACAATGGAACCCTCGTCGAGTTCAACAGATCTAGGGACTCGTCCTATTTCAGCCACAATGGAACCCTCGTCGAGTTCAACATCTGATAACGCCGAGTTCCACCATTTCAATTTCTCAATGTATTATCCATATATAATACTCCCTCCAATCCAGTAAAACTGTCGCCAGGAATCAACGAAACCTGTACAGAGCCTACGTATGAGCTGCGACTCTTTTTTCGGATCAGAGGAAGTAGAAGAAAGGCAACTGTATGGCTTTTACACGCATATGAGGGGCTGAACCTTGGTAACTTAGTGCCTCGTATCATCTAGTGACATCAGCACTCGCACTACCAAATAAATTATGTGTTATTACGGGTAGAATTGCGATATTGTAGGATCCCATGATCTTATCCCTCGACTGAGTCCTCAGTGATAAAACAACAATTCTAATGGACCCAGCTTTCAGGTGACTAATTAACTATATTTTCCACCGGAACCCACCGGAACCCAGTCATTTTTGTGGATGTTACCACCGACATGCCATGTTTACTCCCAGTAGTGGGACATCAAAGAACTTTCCACCAAGGAATAAAGAACAAAATATGCTATACACTACTAGCGGACTTCTAAACTTTCCAGTTCCAGCTGAACTATGGCAACTGTGCAATGCAAGATGTGTACATCTAGTTTCTCTGTCTCATCTCCCTTGCAAAGCAATAGTACAACATTTTCAGCATTTCACTGTACATAGGCTTACACAAGTCTGTTCTCCCCCAAGGTGTCATCACAACTTACAACATCAGCAGAATGAAACAAGGTTACATACAGATGCTGCTGGACAGAGTGCAGACACATAAAGGGGGAAGTGGTGTATCCAAGAACCAGTGAACCCTACCTAGAACAGCCAGTGCTTCTTTTTAGACTTCCGCGTTGGAAGATCTGCCAAGAAGAGATTATATGATGAGTGCAAGCACATGTGAACTGAGCCTACTAACCAATGACATACATACTCCATTCGACATTTCCAAATGTAATCAGAAAACTGGTGTTGTTACAACGGGCAGGCAGGTACCATCGAGCAAAATACTGCTCACCTTCATTTGCATATAAGGAATTGTAGTGTACTTCACACCAGAAACTTAGCCAAAGCTCTGCCGAAGGAAACAAGCGAATGATAAACACCAACTTTACTGCGTATGAAGATGGGGTATATAGCCGCTCACAGCCAGAAAATATTTCTACAATGAAGGGTTTTGCCACAGCAACGAAGTAGTTCAAAATTAATGGGACATAAGTCCGACATGGAACAGAATAAGTCTAAAATGAATGCTTTGAAATAATAATGAATAAAGAGAAGGCAGCATGTATCGATCGATGCAGAGGTTGGGGCTCCGTTCATCTTTTCGGGAAAAAAAAGCTCTAACCTCTTGTAGGAGTGACATCCCTGGGGACTATCTCGATTAGGCATGTGTCTCTAAACGACGTCAGCAGGCAAATTTTGGCACCAAACTGATTTAACAAATCAAAAGGTATCAGACAAATTATAAAATGATACATGAAGCCTCTTAATACTGAAACAATTGGGTACTGGTAGCTTGTACTTCTATCATATTCACAATGAGAAAGCGGACCAAATTATTTGAAAAAATATCGAAGTGCATCTCATTAAACAGAAGGTACAACTCCAAAATGAAGCATAAGAAACATGAATTGGTGAATGAGAGCATGCGTGGTCATCAAGGGAGAAAAAAACTAGTAAGTATGAAAAACAGAATGTTGCTTGCCAATTTAGATGCACGAAGATCATAGGGATAAAACAAACATTTGGTAGTCTACGAAACTAAACCATAATAATAGAATCGATTTCAGAGCAATGAATACAGAGTTATTTCTACTAAAATAAGTAGGCAATATATTACTAGCTTCGTACTTTTCAAAGGAGTTTTATTAGGTACATGAAAACTCCAACTCAATCTACAGGTACTAAATGCCACAAGAAGTGTTATGTTACCCGGTCTGCAGCTGCTTGTAAGGTCACATGATCTCCCCATTCCCCAGATCTACAGTATCACAAATAATACAGCTTTGCATAAGGAGATGAACAACAAACTGTACTTTAAGCATGATCGGAATCTCAAGTCTGCTATGGACTTGAAGTATAGAACCTCTTCATATTCTTCAAGTAAACCTTGTAGTCCAATGGTACATAGCCTTCATAGTGTTTCCTGAATTCTTTTAGCTAAAACATAGAGATGCTATTTCAGCATAACCAGCTGTTATGAAAATACACAGTTTTAGATAACGAGAGGGAGGGGTGATCTACCTGCTTCACTACTGCCTTTCTCACATGTTTGTGATAATCAGGATTGCGGAATATCTGGTCTGCCAGAGCTCGAAACTGTAGATAAAACACACAAGAAAAATGTGAAAGGTTGAAGGCACAGTAAAGATACGGCTTGGAAGATGAGCTGTAAAATTATATTATAAGATAGCACTTATTTATTACGGAAAACTAATAATACCTAATGTAGGATTGATTCAAGCCTTTTCAAGGAATGTAGCAGATTTTTTTTATTACTTTGGCTTTATAAACACAATATACTTGTTCTGTCAAGCATGTTATAAACTAACCTGGCAATTACCATCTCCTTCTATCTGATATTCAGCTAAGCCATAAGTGCCCAACCTGTCAAAAAGAAGTGTGAGGTAAATGAGCCAAACATAAAATAGACGGGGAAAGCAATAACAAGATGTAACCTTTACCTTTCCAATAATGATTCATGGTCTATAGTTGCATTATTAAAATCGGGAATTTTCCCATTAACTCGAGGAGTGTGCTGCAAATAAGGACGTCATCAGTAACTTGATACGAAGGCTAACACTATTCTCATTAGAAAGATGCAGTAAAACACTTGGAGCATAATAATATATTTAATAATGACTGCAGCTAACACTATTCTATACTAGATTGTCCATTATTACTAATTTGTTTTATTGGCTGCTATATATACAAGTTCCATTTCATGCCAAACAAGCCAACGGAGAAATAGCTTCTGCCAGCAAATATGACAGATTAAAAGGTAAATATAAAGGGATCAGAAGGCAGCAAAATAATGGCAAACAAACTTTCAATAACTGATGATTAGTACCGGGAGTGAATCTAAGTGGGACAGCCGCTTTCCAAGGCTGCGCCCGTTATTCTTGGCTTCAGTTAAAAGGGCACCAACGGTCCCATCCTCATCGCTCCCCTGAGTACTGGTGCTAATACTTGAGCAGGAGCTTTTACTAACATGGTCCTGTTGTTCAGACATGCTATCTCAGAAAGAACATCGAGATTCACTGTAGACTGCAACGAAATGAAATCAGAGTTTGGTAATCAAACGATTCTAACACTTCACCGCAAACATCGGCAAATCACATGGACAAGAAGCACAACCTTTAAACAAATAGATAAAAACTGGTGGAAGGTAGCTAAACAAGTTCATTGTCAAGACATGGATTTAATACGGGTTCTATTTTAGCACTGTACATAAGCTGTGGCGGAGCTTGACAAGAATCACTGGGGGGCTGCTCTTTGCAAATGTGTAGGACGGGTTGGTTGGGGGGTCATTTACCATTTTTCGCTAGCTAAACCTAGATTATACATGATACTTAAACTAAAAATAATAGCCTTTGGTGGGGGGGGGGGGGGGGTTGACTTGTGAATAGCTCCGCCACTAAGCCATATCAAGGTTGAAGCATATACATACAGTTCCTAGGCGACCATTTCACTACACATGCAGTGATCATTTTCAAAAGAAGGAAATTCTCGCACAACTTATAGTCAACACAAAGTAGGTGCTCACATCACAATCTGCTACTAGCACTTCTTCTGAACTGAAATCTGCTACTAGCACTTCTTCTGAACTGAAATCTGCTACTAGCACTCCCACTAAAAACTACTCGAAGCCTGTGCACAGTGTGCAGCACTAACAGGGGCAGACTTAAGGTTGGGATACGGTAGTTCAGCCGAACCCGCCAATTCAGTTGGAAAATGAACTGCTACTACTACTCAGCGTACCAAACAAATTCGCGACAGAATGGACGAACTGGGACTCCAGGGACAGAACAAGCAGGTTAGGGTTCGTTACCGACGGTAGAAATCAGCCCGGGCCAGAGTGGATCTCGCCTCCACGCCGGTCCAGGAGAGCGGAGGAGGAAGACGGCCGAGGGATGTGACGGGGGAACTCGTTCGCGGTGGCGTGCTTCGGCGGTAGGAGGTGAGGAAGCGTGCTCGCCGGAGAGGGATGGGGCACGGTGGCGTGAGGATTTGAGACGAGAGGGGGAGGGAAGCCAACCGCCGGGAGGAAGAAGAGAACAGCAAGTGCTCGAGCTGGAGGGGAGAGGGGGTATTTTTGTCATTTATTTGTGAATGGCAGAGCAAGCATTTGTTCAGACAATTTTACAGTCTGGCGTGCTCAAGTTTGTTATAAACTCAGTTCAAAAAGAAAAGTTTGTTAACTTACATCACAAACTGTAGGCACTTGTTCGGCTCAAGACTATAGACGTAATAAAATGGGTGTGACTAATTCTCGTCGAATGAGAATTAACTTAGTTTTCAGTTAGATAACTTCATCAAATTTCAGATGCAACTCATGTCTAGCACAAATCATGAGGAAAATCTAACAATGCTGGACATTTCTCAGTTGTGATTTCACTTGCAACTGGAAAATTCTCAATATAACCCAATTTGCAACTCGTATATGCATGAATCACGATGAAGATCATATGGTGTATAACTCGACTGAGAACTAACTCAGAATTATCAAAACCGCAATAGAACTTTAAAATTGACGAAGTCCCCACATTTGATTTGCAACAAAATCACAATCATATGAAAGTGCTTTCGAATGGGTTTTGTTAGTGGGATACATAAAACTTAGAAAAATCTTTCAAAACACAGACAAACCATAGATGAGGTGGCGTGATCCATAGTTTTGACACTTCGCAATCCTTCCATCCACACGCTCGTGTGCACATTTGTATTTATGTATGTATTATGTATGCATGCATCATGCGTGATCCCTCCATGTGAGGGACAGGACGATATCATGATGCAAGTTTGCAGGAAGTTTTTTACTCCCTCCGTTTTGAAATAATCGATGTTCTAATTTTGTAACCAATTCAAATTTGACTAAGTTTTCAAAAAGAAATCAACATTTCAAAGACAAATTTAGTTTTATTACTTAAATCATATAATAATTTTGTGTACTACATAAGTACATATATCCGACATTGTGAATATTAACATGTTTTCCTATAACTTTGGTCAACTTAGAGAAGTTTGACTTCGAATAGAATTAGAACATCGATTATTTTGGAATGGAGTGATTAGTAAACACGACATAGTAAATATAAACGAACATGGCTAATTATGGCACAAAGCAATTGACCATCCACCCTTCCTTTTTAGAAAAAATAGGGACTGGCAAGTCATAAACCACGGGGAGTCGGGGCAGAGGTTCTCAACTTCACATGGTGTACACTAAGCAGAATCCTAATCATGATTCTCGCATCTTCGGAGAAAGGACGCTACTAATTATTTATGGCTACGAGTGTATCATCATACATCATGTGTTCTGCTAAAGAAGCTCTGTGATCTAATGCTCTGCTCTTTCAGAAGCAACTACCACTAGTCAGTTGACCAAAAAAAAAGGTTCTTGTGTAGGCTAAGAATAGAGGAATAGAAAATGTCCACATGTACAGTGGTCATACCCACATGTATTGAGGTATGAGTGTACGACCAGACACAAAATAATGAAATAGGAAGTGTACACAGTTGACGTACTTATCATCCCATTTTCTTTCTGTACCTTATGATCTGTATCTGTACAACCGAGATTGCTTAACTAGTGGAGAAGGTTACATACATTCATCATATACTACATTTACAGAAGGATGAACAATATCGAGATCAGGCCCAAGCTCAGAGTTTCTTCGAGACCGAAGTGTGTACATTGCGAAAAGATTTCAACTACGTCGGTGATCTGCCTGGAGCCTTGGAAAGAACAGCGGTTATGTATGCTGCCTTATGCTGATTAGCTCAATGTCAAATATGACAGTACCAAGAGTGGAACCCTCGCCGTTTGCGAGGCGCGTCGGGTTGAATATAGTAGTGAATAATCTCTGCCGATCAAAGAACTGCACATGAAACAACACAGCAAATTTAGTACCTCCAAGATGCCCTGTCAATTATACAAAATTCAGAGATTCAAGTGGGCATTTTCTTAATTAAGCACACCGATATGCATGAGGATAATAAAACATTAAATCAAAGATAGCCTTGTAGGAGAACGCATATCTGAATGCATGACACATGGAACAGAAAAAAACAAGTTGGAAAGTAGGAATTGCAAGATTGGAGAAACTCCAAATGAGCATGAAAAAAATAAGACAACAAATGTGAAACTCAGGAATTCAGATAGAACGAAAGTTACATTAGGAGGAATTGGTTCTTGTGATGTGTTTTGGTATCCCTGTGATGGCGGAATTATCACACGGCGAAGACCACCGACTCTCATCGACTTCACTGCTGCTTCAATACCAGGTATAACCTGCAGGCTCACGTATTAAGTTATGGCAATTTCATGATTTTATCAACCTGAAAAATATTACATCCCAAGAAATGTACTGATTGGAATATCAAATGAACAAGACAAGTCCATCAAGACTAATAGTGATCTCAATAATTCGCAGAAAATATCTAGAGCCATAACAATAGAAAGTTGTTTTAGGGTGTATCCAATGGCTCTGAAGCTAATTTTCAGATAGCGCCTCTTTCGAAGAGGTATATTTATGGTTAAAGTTTTGCTATTTGGTTAGAATTTGAATAAAATTAGATACCAAAACTTTACCAATAAATACCATCCTTTCAAACACTGCTACTGTGACTTGTATTGACTTGAGCGTAGTGCATGATGGTGCTACCCTCACTACCCTTAACAGATTATACTCCACGAAATAGCAAGCATAGGTGCAATAAATCAGACAGGTGCTACCCTCACTACCCTTGCTCAATGTACTTGCCCCTCCTTGTTATTTAGCCACTGGAACTCTCTGTATGTAATCATTACTTAGGCATGCTTGTAAGCAAGTACAATAGTTTATAAAATAGCATTAAATGTAACAACCTTTCTCACAAAAAGGCAAAGGAAATAGCAAAGCTCATTAGCTACAAAAGCAGAAAAAAATCTGATATGTTGTAGCCTCAAACTTCCACCGAACAAACTCAAATAACATGATGTAGTGTTGTATCAGCTCCCTAAGATGCGGTCACAAATTTCTGCAAAGAATCCAAATGGAACTCTCATATCACCTTTCCGGACCCGACGGTGAAGACAAAAGGTATTGGATCACCAGTAGAGTCCTTGTGATCATAGGTTGAGTCGAAGCGCCATCCTTGCTTTGCAGCCAGTCTCCCATAGTAGTGAATTGCAACCTTCAAACAGGTACGGAACCATAAGAAGATTTATTTTAAAAGCAGGAACCATAAGAACATTTTTTTGCATCTGCCAGAAATTGACATCATTCAAGTATAAAAATATCATTCAAGCTACAAAAATTACTGCGTTACATACTTTATATGTAATAAATCCAGCACTAATTTGTATATCTTACTTGATTATAAGAAGAAAAGTACAGTCTTGTTCTGTATCATGATAACTTAGGATGGACAACGGAGTAGAAGACTAGAACAATTTCTAGTTTTCACGGTGTAAACTTGGTTAATAGGGAGAAATGGTGCTGGTAATAAGCCCAAATTGTGCAAAAAATACAGCGCCTTCACCTGGTCTCCGTCGGCCGGGACCTCGCCGGAACCCTCCCGAAGCTCCAGGGCCTTCACGCCGCCGGAGCTGGGGATCTCGGTGAACCGAGCGGCGGCGGCGGAGGCGGCAGCCGTGGGGAGGGCGGGTGCGGCGGAGGCCAGTAGGAGGTGCCTTCTTGTGGCCGTGAGTGGTGGCGCTGTACCCAGGGTTCCGGTCTTCGTTTTCGGGAAAGGCGGCCACCGGGACGGCGGCAGCGATGACCATGAACGCTGCTACTGTTGCTACTCCTATTTTCCTTCGCTTCTGGATTTGGCTTTGATTTCCCACATATTTTCCATTTCCTGAAGGGCCAGTTTTTTACGAAATGACAAGAAAAGGAGAAAAGAAAATGTAATACGGGCCTAATTTCATCATTACTCTGCATGGAACAGAAAAAATATTGGAGTTTTTTTTTTGGAAGATTGGAAATCGCATGAGAAGTTATTTGTAGATTGAATAAGAGGTGATGTAAAATCTGTATGCGGCGACAGAAGAATTTCATCCCTGCTATTAGAATCAACGGGCAGCTGTGCACAGACCAACTAGGAAAGGAAGAAGCATTTTTTGAAGCCTACAAGAACTTGCTGGGCTCGGTCAGTAACAGAGATTTCTCATTGGACCTACCTAGCCTTGGTCTTGAACCACAAAATCTAGATGGCTTGGATGATATCTTCACGGAGGATGAGGTCTGGTCGGTCATTAAGGAGATGCCAGCGGATCGAGCCCTGGGCCTGATGGTTTCAGTGCCTTTTACCAAGGCTTGGCAGTGGATTAAGCGAGATGTCATGGCTGCTCTGTACAAGCTATATATTGGGAGAAAATGACAAAAAAATCACCACATTTGAATGCGAGGCGTCAAAAAACTACCACTTGGTCTTTTTGACACATAAAAACCTCTTTTGGGCTACGTTGTGACGCGGAGCACTAATTTGTCTGATTAAGCCTGTTAACGCGTTTGATGACAGATCGACCCACCCCAGGTCTACGTGGCAAAAAGAAAAAGAAAAAAAAGCAAGTCAACGCTATATCTGAACGCTAACTCTCATGACCATTACGTCGAACACAAGTGCATGGCCGCGAACACCTCCGTCGCGTCGCCCACGCACGCGCCTGGCCGAGCGCCGACCGGCTCGCCCACGCCCGCGCCATGGCAGGGGGGCTCGCCCGCGCCAGCGCCTGGCCGCGCTCGAAAGTCGTGCTCAGTGTCGACCACCACGCGCGGGAGCTGGTCCTTCGAGCTGCTCATCGCCGACAGGAACATGCGGCTCTACCGGACATTCTCGTCCAGCTCCGCCGTCATCGGCGACACCGTGTACTAGCCAGCCGCGTCAACGCCGAGCACGACTGGAACCAGATCCTCGCCCTGGATGTCGCCGCAGGAGAGACGACAATGGTGGAGCTCCCGCCGGGCTGCTTCTCCAAAAAGCGCCTGCTCCTGGCCAGGGTGCGCGGCCGGCTCTGCTTGCTCGTCGCAAAGAGAAGCGGGATAACGATGTGGACCTCGTCCAGGACATGGAGTTGGAGCCGGCGGGCGGTGATCAACAACCTGGAGATCGCAAGGCAGGCGAGGCTGGGTGTATCGACGTATGCTCTCGAGGGGGTTCGGAGAACACGGCGCAGGTGCGGGCTCACCCCAAGCTCCAGCCGTCGCCGCCACCGCCCCACGGAGCGCGTTGACCATGCCCGCCGTCACCCTCGCCCCCCGCGCCCGCCGTCGCCGGCGCCTGGCCGGGGCTCGAGGTCGCCCACGCGTGGGTAATGGACACCAAAAGATAAAAGAACTAAGGAAGTATTCGACGGTCTCATCCGCTTCAAAGTGGGTAATGGACACAAGATTTTATTCTGGAGTGATAAATGGCTTGCTGATACCTCTATTGCCACCATAGCTCCTCTGGTCCTTCAGCACATCCCAACACGCATACAAAACAGCAGAACCGTTGCCCAAGCCTTGGAGAACAACAAATGGGTCGACGATATCAATGTGGAGCTCCCCATGGAGGCGGCTTTGCAATGTGTGCAAATCTGGATCCGAATAAATTCGATCAACAGAGATAGAGAGGCAGAGGATGAGTTAACCTGGTCTTGCTCACCAAATGGCATATACTCGGCGAAATCCACATATGACAGCCTAGTAAGAGAGGAGGAGGACGCGCCCATGGTAGAGGCTATCTGGAAGAATGGCGCACCTCTCAAAACAAAAATCTTCATGTGGCTAGCCGTACAGCACAGGCTTTGGACTTCAGAGAGAGGCATCAACATGGTTTGCAAGATCAAACTTCTAGCTGTTTCATCTGTCTACAGGAAGAAGACTGGGTGGAGCATCTGTTCACCCAATGCAGCTTTGCCAGGCAGATCTGGTATGATGGGTTCCGGCGCCTCCGGATCAATATTCCAGGCCCATCTGCTAATTGCAGCCTGCAGGAGTGGTGGAGCAATGCCAGGACACGCTTCACGCCCAAAACACGCAGGAATTTTGATGCTCTTGTTATTCTACCCTGCTGGAGACTCTGGAATAACAGAAATGCTTGGGTCTTCAACAATATCAACCAGCAGTTTGGTGTCAGGATGCTGACTGATAAGATTTGCGACGAGTTCGCTTCTTGGACTGTAGCTAGGAGGGGTGTCTCTGGAGTTTTTTATGCTATTACGTGAGATGTAGCTTAGAGAGGTTCTGGAGTTGTGGAGTCTCTCTCTGCCCCTTTTCGCCTGTGATTGGGGTACGATGCTGTAATTATTTCTACCTTCTATAAAAGTAAAGTACGCCTTTGGCGTACTCGCGCGTAAAATCTGTATGCAAGCCGTGATATAACTAAAAATTCAATGGCACATTTTTTTCTCGCTAAATAATCAGATATAAGTAAGCTTAGTAAGAATTATCCAGTTCTTGATTCTTCTACGATGTGACATACATGGTTATGTTTTAAATTTATATTATAACTTTAAACACATATTGCGGTTATGGTGTGAGCAGTATGAAGCCTAACCATCAAAGCACTTTGTAGAATTATGTTGGTACAATTAACCTTCCCGTGAAGATGATAATTTTACTCATGGATTTGGATACTCATAGATATCCGGCTCAGTGGACATGAGTATTATAGAGTTTGTCCCGCACCTAGAATTTATGGGATAGTATCATAGTACTCGAAAATTCATGGTTTCGATATGGGTGGAGATTTTTCGGCACGCTCCTAGCACTTCGAAGCGTCGCGTACCAAGCAGCACCTCCAAGAAGGTGAGCGACGATGACGACGCTGCTGCCCGAACCGGCCCTAGGGTAACCCCTGGTTCGCGTCCTAGGGTTTCCCCTGGTACACCACGGGGTTGGGGAAGAGGTACACCCGACGCCCTTCAAGAAGGTCTGCGACACCCGCAGGTGTCCACGCGTCGGTGTCGAGAACGACAGAGATTTCTCCTGACCCCCAAAAAACCACACCCCGGACGCTTCATAGTGCTCCACCAAGCTTGCCACCCACCAGCACATGCCACCACGGTCTTGCAATCATCACCGCCTCCTCACCGTGATCCACGTTGCGAGGCCGAAACACCAAGAAGAGGGGACACCAGCGAGGGGTGGCAGTACAGTAGCACGCGGGAGGGATCGATCTCCACCGCCATCGGCGGTAGCCGACCGGATGCAGCAATAGGGGCATAACAGGCCCTCACCGGCCCGGCCACGCCCAACATGGGCATGTGAAGTCCCCGTCGCCGCACTGCAGCAGGCACGCCACCGTCACCGCCAACCTCGACATCAGCCCCACCTCCTCTGTCCACCGGGGGTGCCGCCACCACGTCCAGGAGGCCCGCCCAGGCCCAAAACTGGGTTGGGAGGGCGTCGCCGGCTGCACACCTGCAACTAGCCGGCCGCACTCGAGCTACCACGCACCCAGCAGCCAAATGGTCGCTCCGTCGTCACCATGTCCACCCAGCCACACCGGACCATCACCAAGCCGAAGAACACGCAAAACCATGACCTGAATGTTGGCCGAGGCCGACCTGGCCGGCACCAAACCCACGGGGTGGCCAGGGATGGAGGAGCCAGATTCGGACCTGCCTGGTCCAAATCAGATCCCGTGACCGGCAGAAAAACAGGGGAGACGGGGACAGAAGGCGACGAGCTCGGTGACCACGGCGACCGCGCCACTAGCAGGTTACCCTCTGTGTTCACCGAAGAGCCCACAGCCCGTCAGTTTGCTACCCAGATCGAGGCCCGTGTGCCCAGATCTGGGTCCGCCGTTGTCACCCCATGGCTGCGCCGCCACCAGGCCACGCCAGCCGCGGCCAACCGCTGTAGCCGCGTCTTCATCCCCGCCGCCCGCCAAGAACTCTGGTGCACCGCCGAACGAGCTCGCCTTCCTCAGATCCGAGCCGCACCGCCGCAGGCAGGAACCGCCCCGCGAGTCCCCTCTTACGCGCGGGAAAAGGAGTATCGCCGCCGCCGGCACCGTGCGAGCCTTGCCCAGCAGCGCACGGCGGCGGCAACAGAGAAGCAATGAGGAGGGGGCCTGGTCGCTCGCGGGAGCGACCAAGACGATGAATCATTTTTTGAACCCTCGACTGGTATCTACCCACACTAACCCCAAAGCTAATTATCTAGTTCCCAAGCCCAAAGGCACAGCCCAAATCATAATCTGAGTATATCAACACAATACTCACACGTGACCTAGCTTCCTCACATAGCCTATCTTTTTTGTTTTTGTATTTGTTGATCGATAATTGTACAAGTAATTGGTGATGAATGATGATTTTTATATGCTCGATGATATCCATGGGTAGCTGGATATCTAGTGTGTATGGACATGGGTACATATTTTGTCCATACATACCTTTGCAGGCCCGCAACAAAATAGGGAGTCACTTTGCCATCTTGAGCTGCCCGAAAAAATTGACATTACACGTGAAAACCAATTGCCAGTGCATTTAGAACAAGCAACATTTGGAAGTCTTCAAGAACTTGCCTGTGGTAAGATGGTTAGGAGGGTGGTTGTATCCTCAGTCCATCAGAGTTCAAATCCTAGATTTGACATTGGTGTTTCTCATTTAGACGAAATATTCTTAAGTGGGAGGCGACGTTCCCATCGACAACGAGACGCCTGTGGTGACTTCGTCAATCTCAAGACCCAACCGTCGGCTCAGTCTTTCGGAGGTGCTCATAGGAGTAGGGTGTGCGTGTGTACGTTCATAGGGGTGAGTGTGTGCACGTGTATGTGAGCGTGCGTTATACTGTGTTTAGCAAAAAATATTTGGAGGTCTTCCTAGCATATGATATGCTCATGCCTTAATGACATGCCCTTTTGCAAAGCAGAAAGATTTGAGATGCAATGTAGGGATGTAAATGGGCCATTAAATGCCGCCACATAATCCCATATAATTAGACTCATAGTTAATTTTTCAGTTATTGTCCCATTTACATCCATTACAATGCATGAGACCTCGTGGTGAACATCTTAGATTTAGATAGACATGTCCGGAGTGGCTGTTCGGGATATCTTTTGGCGAGTGTTGCGGCTGATGGTGTTGCTATTAATTTGACGAGTGTGGCGATTGTGAAACAGTCACGCATAATAAGCCGATTCCATGGACCGATCGATGGTACGATACATTTCTTGGATAGCTAGTATCAACATTATTGCAAACCTGGAAAAAGATAATCGATACATTGTTCAAGAGAAAACAACATATATTTCTGGCGGGACAATTCACTTTTTCAAAACTGGATTGATTGAACTATATCCCAAGACGAAGACATGTTGGATGAGATCATCTCTGTATGGATCTCTATATGGATCATTGTCATATTTGGATTCTACACGCGTGCATGCATGGTATTAAGTGCATATATGAGACACTAGAGACCTAAAGTCTAGATTTATGATAACAACAATTCAAATAAACAACGAGAACTTGCTTGTACCTTAGGCGAGGCACTACATGCCAACGGGTACAGTAACATCTAAAACAACAACTAAGCATTCAAAGACACCACAGACGTGAATGAATGAGTGCCCAAATCATCTACAGTGCTCTAGTGTGTCAAATTCTCAGTAAAAAAACGACACTATGGATATCTACTAGTGGAATTTCGCGTGGCGTCACGCCGCGACCGTTGCATTGATATGTACACAAAATAAACCAAGGAAATGTGGAATTTTCCATAAGACACAATTACATGAAAATAGCATATGAATGTATACTCCAAAAACCATCGACTTAGATATTTTCACAAATTCAATATTTATCCTGTAAAAATGCATTGGTATGTGCAGAAAATAAATCAAGGAAATAGGAATTCTGCATACACACAATCACAGGAAAATATCATATGAATGTATACTCCAAAAATCATTGACCTAGATTTTTTCACAGATACAAAATTAACATGTAAGTAGTAATTTGTATAAGTGAGGAAGACCATACATCTTGTTTCAATTTTAACACCAACAACAATGTTAAAATCTCATCATTACAAATCTCCGGAGTCACATTTTTATATAATAAACTCGCAATGTTCAAAATAGTACTTTGGAGTCAGGCAGGAAGGCTAACAAAGTGTTTAGTTGAGCTGAACCCTTTCTCAGTCCATACTATCAAGCAAAGCAGAGGCGTGCTGAATTGTAAGAAGAAAAAATAAGCTTGATGGCAAATTCAGGACTTTATATGAAAATAATGGTAAACATATACAAAATCGTATAAGCATGAGAACAAATTATCTCCAGTACCAAAGAGCATTGTATGTGCAGTGTAGGTTGTGTACCCGTAGGAGTTAGCCGGTGGTGCGCATGTCAGGGGTGCTCGAAACTTGTGGGGAGCGGGCGCTGCAAAGATGATCATCCTCGGTGGCGGCACACCTCGTCCTTGCAAGTGGTGCTTCCTCCTTCCCTCGCAAAGCTCGTATACACTTGGTTCTTAACCCATCAATCTAGCATATAACCCAGAAAATTCACCATAACTAAAAACATTCGCAACAGTTAAGATAATATATAAAGTCTGCAGAAAAAACGTTATGTAACATGAAAAAAAGAACAGTGATATGCTACAACGTTGATAGAACAATAAACACTAATACGATCCAGGTATAGAATTCAAATAAGTTGGCCAGTGTCATTCAAAGATCCTGACCAGTGACGTATGATTTCAACCACATTGATGAACTGGCTACATTTAGTCATTTGACAACTTTAAAAATGCTTCAAGTGATTGTGGAGTTCATAGGGGACAGGTTTCATACATTATAGTGACTATATCTCACAGATCATCTCTAAAATTTCCGGACAAATGAAAATTGCATTCGTATTTAAATTCTGAACTATTTCCACACTTGGGGCTTCAATATGTTACAACATCATCAAAATTATTCAGTCTTATTACTCTTGTCTGTAGGTATAACATGTTAAAATCATTTGTGGTGCGCACTGTTTATAATTAGCAGTATGGAGCTCTTAAGATGTAGTTTGTATTTTTTAAGAGGAGACAGTACCATTTTTCTTCAATTGTTATACACATTTGTTGGCAATACCCTTCCTCTTAGTCTCTCACATAACCCAAAAAATTCACCATAATTAAAAACATTCTCAACAGCTAAGATAATATATAAAGTCTGCAGGAAAAACATTATGTAACATGAAAAAAAAGAACAGTGGCATGCTACATCGTTGATGGAATAATAAACACTGATACAATCCAGAAATATAATTCAAATAAGTTGACCAGTGTCATTCAAAGATCCCGAGCAGTGACGTATGATTTCAACCACATTGATGAACTGGCTACATTTAGTCATTCGACAACTTTAAAAATGCTTCAAATGATTGTGGAGTTCACAGGGGACAGGTTTCATACATCATAGTGGCTATATCGCACAGACCATCTCTAAAATTTCCGGACAAATGAAAATTGCATTCTTATTTAAATTCTGAACTATCATTCTTATTTAAATTCTGAACTATCACCGCACTTGGGGCTTCAATAAGTTACAACATCATTTAAATTATTCAGAGTATGGAGCTTTTAAGATGTAGTATGAATTTTTTTAAGAGGAGGCAGTACCATTTTTCTTCAACTGTTATACACATTTTTTGGCATTACATTTCTTCTCACACACATATATAGCTAGCCAGTGATATGATTGTAGTTTATGGACCCAATTCCAGTTAGTAAATGTGGAGCTCTAAATGACGTGATGAAATGGATAATTCAGTAAATCAGTATGAATATGATGCAGCGGAGAAGCAATGTACGGTGCAAACAATTCAGATGACACAGGAAGTGAACACTTCGCCAATTTCAGATGAGTCTGTAATAGCTACAGAATGAAAATCATACCCGTGACGTGCGAGGGCAACCTTGTGTTTCCGAAGGCAGGCCGGTGGCGCGTCGTGGCTGCGCCGGCCGTGCGTTTCCGGCCGACAGCTGGCGGGGGCGTTGGGGATGGAGGCTAACCGGGCAGGACGGCGTCGGGCTGGCGTGTCGGGCGCGGGATGGATGGTGGCAGGCGGTGGCCGGGCAGTATTGCTTGAGGTCATCGGGCAGGCGCCGGGCGTCGAGCGGGAGGATGGATGCTGGCAAGGGCGGCCGGGCGCGGCGGGATAGAGAAACAGCCATTGATTTATGGCCCTCGCGACGTCGCCCGGCCCTCGCGCCCCCCCTTCGCCGGCGGCGGCTAACCCTAGCACTCCAGCCGTCGGCCGCCTCCGGGTCGGCGAGGGAGGAGGGGATGGGCGCGGTGAGGGAGAAGAGGGGCGCGGCAAGGGAGGAGAGGAGAACGGCTGGGGGAGAGAGGTGGCCGGGTCGCGACCGGAGCCGGCCGAGGCGGCGGCGGTAAAGGGGATCGCGAGGTGAGAGCTCTGGACTGCGCGTGAACGAATGGGAAAGTTTTTGCAGCAAGGTCCTTTGGTTTTCTGAAAATTACGAACAGGTCCCTCCGCGCGGTACTGTTCAACACTATAGCTACTGTTCCTTAGAACAGTAGCCCGAGCGCGGAGAGCTCGCTAAATTGCTCATCTTTCATATAGTTAGTGACAAGAAACATACTACGACTCTTTTGCAACTTCTCAAATTCAAAATTTTATGAACTCTTCTCGGAGTTATGCTAAAGTTAATATTTATAATTTTTGAGGTATAACAATCTACACCTGTCAACTGATTTTTCTAGAAATTCTTTCCTCTCCCTACTTTCTTTGGGCCTTACTAAGTTTGATGCTACTAGGAGGCTCTTGAAGAACTCTGCAAAAATAAATGTGTGTTTTGGACATATCGTGTTTCTAACCCTTTGATTGCTTTATCATCTAGCTCTCGCCTTTTTGTGGTAATGCTAGGATCAACACCTAGAAGACTTGTTATATATAGGTCGTAGACGATTGATTATTTCTTGGGTTAGGGTTGAAATTTCCAAATGAAATATGAAGTGATGATGCATGGTTGGAGGAGCCAAACTCCTATATGTTCTCTGACCAATTAATGTGGATCCTTCGGGGTTGATGTTTTTGTTGAGTATTCATGCTTAGTTACCATTCTATGTTTTGAAAGTCTTTTATCTTTGGAGACATGGCGGTGAAAAAGTTACATCAAACTTTTCACTGCGGTTGTTGAGAAATGTACATAATCGACTACTATAGCGAGATCAGTGAGCAATTCAAGTCCCAAGTGTAAATATTCCAGATCTAATTAAAAGTGTTGATGTTTGGCAAAGTTTGTTCATGGAGTTCATATTAAAACTTCGGAGTTTACTGCGTCATATTGAGTATTGTACTAATAGTAAGATAGTATGTACTTGTTGTGTATTTGAGTCCTCACTCTTGCTTTCATTTGGGTTTTTCGAGTACTAAGAAAGTGACATGCATCGGTATTAGCATAGCACATCACTATACATGACACACATATAGCTTAACATTTAATTAGTATTTTGAATTTATAGGACTATACCACCCCACTAAGCATATTTCTTTGTTCCTCGTGTCTTTATGAAATGTTATTTTATTAGTTGGATAATTAATTATTCGTGTTAAAGTATTTATGATAGAATTGTGTAAATATTTTATAGTGTGATATTTTCATATTTGCTTGTCATGGAGACTAGTATAAATACTGGATATTGTGTCGAAATTTTTAGTTTTCCCTAGCTTAGAGTTAACTAGAGTAGTGTGGTAGCAGGGTAGTAGATATTTGGGTGGTATAATTGGTAATTTAATTAATGAATAACCAGAGAATACTCACAACATCATCTAGCTAACTTAAATTGTTTCAAGAATACATTTAAAGATAAGTTTATTGTCACATTCCACCACTGCACGCCAGACAATCTTACTCACCAAATCAATCATTTATCAACCTTCCCATGAAACATCATCATCATTAACTAAACCACAAAACTGAATACTTTTATCTGGTTACTTGTAAGCTCTAAAATAACAAGGATGCTATTTTTTCTCTCAAGCGCCTACATCAATACCAGAGAGACATTCTAACCAGACCAACTCACAACATTAGTAAGAGAAAATCAAATAATCATAGAACAAGACCATCAAGTCGAAAAAAGAATGAGAAACTTACTCACACATGAGGCTAGACAATGGTAGCCCATCTGGCAATTGTCTTTCTACAAGAATAATAAAATCACAAAAGAACAGATTAAATAAAAGAAGTACCAGATAGCATAAATACAATTAATACCCGGAGGCCATAAAATTGTGCATCACTGTGTCCAATTTAATTGGTTATAACCTAAGTTTAAGTTGTTAATTTTTTTAACTTTAAGATTCAAAGTTATTAGCCAACTACCGCACAGACTTTGATGCCAACAATTCGAACAAACAACGAGAACTTACTTCTAACTTGAGTGAGGCACTACAAAACTTTCATCACCCATGGCAACGACGTGCTAGTAGAAAAACTTAGCCTTCAAAGATACCAAAAACATGAATGCGGTGAATACACTCTATTGTGAACCATTGTGTCACAGTTTTAGTTAGTATAAAAATGAGATAATGTAAATCTACAAGAAACATATATACTACTCCACTAGGACTTATGGTTCTTAAAGTCCACTTTCGACTTAGCTATTCTCAGAGTTATACAAAAAACTAATGATGTAGGGTAGGTCCCGATCTTCACGGATTGACGGCGGATTTGGGCGAACTCACGCAAGAACACACGAAGAACACGAAGAACGCCAAGAACACAAGAACACAAACACGATACAAGGACATGTTTCCCTCACCGGTCGGTCCAAGCCAGTCCAATAGAATCCCAAAGGGAGAGATTGGCAAGAGAAGCTACAAGGAGGGATCTTGGGGGATTGTTTCTCCAAACGGTCAACCCAACCGATCCAATAGAGTCACCCAAAGATGAAAGATTGGCAAGTAGTCACAACTACAAGTAGAGGTCTTGAATCCACAAGAGGGATCTTCTCCACATGAGGAGGCCTTGAATCCACAAGGGGATCTTCTCCACAAGGGGAGGCAACACCACAAAGGGGTGGGTAAGGAGCCTATGCTCAACTCTCTCTCATCATAGACTCTCCCCTTCTCTAGGAGGAGGGGAACTCTTATATATAGTCTAGACCCAAAGGGGTAGGTGGGAAAGGGGTACATGGGTCAAAAGCCCTGAAACTGCATGCAGGCAGCGGTAGTACCGCTGGGTGCTGGCGGTAGTACCGCCCCTGGCAAGGTGGCGGTAGTACCGCTGACATCTGGAGGTAGTACTGGTGTACTCGCTCGAATATACTTGAAGCTCTTCTCTAGCAGTAGTACGTGGCTGGTACCGGTCAAGTACCGTTGGCAGTCCAGAGAGCATTTGGCACGGTGCGGTAGTAGTGGCGGTACTTGTAGCGGTAGTACCGCTCCTGGGACTTGATGACGTGAAAACACACGTTCGTTGGGAGACCCCAAGAGGAAGGTATGATGTAGTGCAGCAGCAATTTTCCCTCAGTATGAAACCAAGGTTGTCGAATCCAGGATGAATCAGAAGTGCTCTGAAGGTTGTCAGCGGCGCCGTTACCCGATCACTGACATGGAACCTGCACACAACACAATCAAACTATTTTGCCCCAACGAAACAGGAAGGTTGTCAATCTCCCCGGCTTGCTGAAAACAAAGGATTAAACGTATGGTGTGGAAAATAGTATTAATTGCAGAAAGTAAAAGAGAACAGATGTTTGCAGTTGGTGGTTTTATCAGTGTAAAAGAATGGACTGGGGTCCACAGGTCACTGGTGTCTCTCCATAAAAGATAACTAACATGCTGGGTAAACAAATTACAGCTGGGCAATTGACAAATAATGAACGCATGACAATGCATTTATATGACAAGATGATTACTATGATATTTAATCGAGCATTACATCAAGATACATAGACTGTTATCCAACAACATCTATGACTAATAATCCACCGCCAGGTTAACATCCGTGTCCCCCGTTGGTATTAAGTTGCAAGCAACAGATAATTGCATTAAGCAAAGTGTGTAATGTAAACAACACAAATGACCGTAGACATAGCATTGTTGTTTTATCCTTAGTGGCAACAGCACATCCACAACCTTAGATGTTTCTGTCACTCACCTAGATTACTGGAGGCATGAACCCACTATCGAGCATAAATACTCCCTCTTGGAGTTAAAAGCATCTACTTAGCCAAAACATCTACTAATAACGGAGAGCATGCAAGATCATAAACAACATATAAAGATAGATTGATAATCAACTTGATCATAGTATCAATATTCATCGGATCCCAGCAAACACAACATATAGCATTACAATAAGATGATCTTGATCATGATAGGCAGCTCACAAGATCTAAACATGATAGCACAAAGTGGAGAGACAGCCATCTGGCTACTGCTATGGACCCGTAGTCCAAGGATGAACTACTCATGCATCACTCCGGAGGCAGGCATGGCGATGTAGAGCCCTCCGGTGATGATCTCCCCTCCGGCAAAGTGTCGGGAAGAGCTTCAGAATCCTCCCGAGCTAGGATTGACGTCGGCGGCGACTCTGGAACTTTTCGTGGAATAATGCTCGGGTATTTAGGATTTTCGGGGCAGGAGGAATAAATAGGCGAAGGGGCGGCGTCAGAGGGCAACCGAGGGGCCCACATCATCCCTCGGCGCGCTTGGCATGGTGGTCGCGCCTTAGGGTGGTGTGGCCGCCCTCTGGTGCCTCTCCGTCTCCCCTTTGGACTCCGTGGACGTGTCGGTGAAATAGGGACCTCCGTTGATTTTCGTCCAATTCCGAGAATATTCCCCGACTAGCTTTTCTGAAATGAAAAAACAGCAGAAAACAGGAACTGGCACTGTGGCATCTTGTTAATAGGTTAGTCCAAGAAAATGTGTAAAAATGATGTGAAGTGTATATAAAACATGTAACAATAGGCATAATATCAACATGGAACATCAAAAATTATTGATACGTTTGAGACGTATCAGGACTTGGCGGTAGTACCTCTCGCAGGGGCGGTAGTACCGCTGCTGAAGCTGTGGTTCCTCTTTCTTCTCCTCTTCCAAGCCACCGTCTTGTTGGATCTCATTCCTCGTGCACCTTGGTCAACCTCCCGTGTACACGTACTCGTCGTGGTAAACCTAGCATCATCAAGGGACGAAGCATGACGTAGCATACCATCCAAAAGGGCAGGAATTAATTGAGCTCAAGTAGAGGAATGGGTTCACCTTTGATGTCCATGGTGACTTGTGATGTATTAGAGTGCTTGACATGGTGATGGACGTGACCTGAGCTACATCAACTAATGTTTGGGAACCACATTTCTTCACTCCTCATGTGCTGATTTTTTAAATCTCCATATAGTTGTAAAGTTGCTGAAATACAATCACATGCTTGAAGCAGATTTTAATCTTCGTTCTTGTGACTATTGTATAACTATTCCAGTGTGGTTGAGCTAGGAGGGTGAGTATTTTACGTGATTGACTATTACGGCGAGGTCGGTGAGAAATTCAAGTGTAAATATTTAAGGATGCGCATTATAGTGTCAGCATAATTTTGAGCATGGTAATGGATAAATAATTGTTCATTTGCCCTAGAAGCCTAGGCATGTAGGGTGATGGATGTAGTGGCACTAGCAATGAAATGGAGTGATAAACCTTAGACTGTTCTACAACTTTGAGTATAGTTACTTCCAGAGTAAGAAAAATCAAGATACGCTAATTACCTTTAAAAAGACTAGTAAAGAGCATAACATGGTCGCACATTGTGTTGCTAACTATGGTAGAAGAGGTGAGAGCCACATACTGGTTGCATGACGCTCCGAGTTGTGTTTGAGATATTTTGTTAACTAACCGCAATCCTACCATCGATGAATAAAATTCCGGGCGTGTTATTTGCCCGAAAAAGGTGGGAAGACATCCTGGCTTATTTTTATTTTAGTGGAACCATTTATCGAAATACACGGACGTTTATGTGTCCTTTGTTTTTTTTAGCTTTTTTTTTTTGATTTTCTGCTACAATACTAGATCACTTCACGTTTGTTACAATCCAGGTCGACTAGCTCTCCCACGCAGGGGGGAACAGAGTCAATCACAATACGCTCATATAACTCTCTAGTACCCAGTTTGGCCAGCTTGTCTGCCACTTTGTTTCCAAGTCTTCCAATTTTTGAGATAAGAAAACTTGGCATAAGAGACAGGATGTTTTTGATGTCCTGGACCGTTCCAGCTATGGCCGACTTGCTCTGTTTATCATCATTCACTTCGTTCAGCAGCATAGAGTTGTCACTCTCGACATGAATAGGGCCAGCATAGGTCGGGAGCATCGACTTCAGACCATACAGCATAGCACTTGCTTCAGCTTCAATGACACTAGCACAAGGAGGCAGGGGATCCCGGGCGGATAGCAGCACTTCTCCTTCTGAGTTCCTAAGAACTGCACCCCAAGCACCTGAACCATCATCTATAGAAAAGGCAGCATCTGTATTTATCTTGGCCCAGCCCTGTTTTGGTTTCTGCCAGGTAGCCATGAGATTTGTATGAGTTTTACAAGACCCTTCTTTCATTTCCATGATGGTTTGCTTCCCCTTCAGATCAGGTTCTCTGTACCATTTCAAATTTTGCATTGAATCATTGTACGATTGTAGAAAGAGAGCTGACTGCTGGATACCACATTTTGCATCCCCAAACAGAATATTATTCCTCATGTGCCAAGTCCTCCACCATAAGAAGAGAAATTTAGATCTCATGTTCTTATCTAGTCTGCCAAGCAACACAAGGCACCAATCCTCACCTGTGTATCTTAGCTTGTCTTCAGCAGGGAGATTCCAAGGCTTCCTAAGACACTGTCGCAGGGCTATAGCCTTTGTACAACTCATCATTGCATGGTAGCTAGTTTCTGGCTCCATTCCGCAGATGCTGCAGGTTGGTATTTGATCCATATGTCTTTCACACCGGATGGCTTGGACACCCAAGGTGTTTGAGGCTAATTTCCATCCAAAAACCCTCACTTTTGGTGGTACGTTGGCTTTCCAAACTAGGTTCCATAGGTCTCTATCACCTGCTGGACTAGTGCTTGAGCCAATGATATTCTCTTTTTTCCTAAGCTCAAGGGCTAGCCTATATGCACTTTTCACTGTGAAGAGACCAGAACTCTCATGATGCCATGCTATCTCATCCTCACCCATAAACGCTGGGATCTTTATTTTCAAGATTGTTTCAGCATCGGGAGAGTGAAAGGTTTCCTTGACGAGACCCTCTTTCCAAGTTTTTGTAGTAGGGTCTATCAAATCCGACACCCATCTTAATCTTCTTTTGCTTGCCTTTCCCATAGTTTTCAGGTTGCCTCTTGGTAGCCAGTTATCTCTCCAGATCCTAATGCTTGTCCCCGAATTGACCCTCCATATAACACCATGTTTTAGGAGTTCAAGGCCATGCATTATGCCCTGCCAGCTGGGAGATGTGTTTTGACCAAACACAGTGTCGAGGATGTCCCCTGCAGGAAAATATTTTGCTTTTAAGATTTTGGCACAAAGGCTGTCAGGACGGGTAATTAAACGCCAAGCCTGTTTAGCTAGCAATGCTTGATTAAACAACCTCAAATCTCTGAACCCCATGCCTCCTTGTGATTTGGGGTAAGTCATTTTTTCCCATCCCATCCAGTGGACTTTTTTCCTGTCCACCTCGTCACCCCACCAAAAGTTTCTGATGATCTGGGATAACTCATCACAGAGAGTAGCCGAGAATTTGAAGACGCTCATGGCATAAGATGGGACAGCCTGAGCAACAGATTTCACTAGGGTCTCCTTTGCAGCTCCCGACATGTATTTTTTAGACCAGTCGGAGCATTTCTTTCGTAGCTTCTCTTTGGTAGGCTTGAACTTGTCATTTTTCATACAGCCTTCTGGTATAGGCAGTCCAAGATATTTTTCATCTAAGGACATGTTTTCAACTTTCAACGTGGAGCTGACTGCATCTCCATCTTCAGCTAGACAATTTTTCCCTAGCATTAGAGAGCATTTTGCTGGGCTTAGGAGTTGTCCAGTACTAGCTTCATAGGTACGAAGTATCCCATCTATTTTTTCAGCTTGATCAGCATTTGCTTCAAAGAAGAGCAGACTATCGTCTGCAAAGAGAAGGTGGGAGACACCCGGACTTTTCTTGCATATTTTTAGTTCTTGTATCTGTCTCCCATCTATCTTGTTCTGGAGAAGAGAGGATAGGCCATCAGCCACGAAAAGGAACAGGTAGTGGGATAGTGGGCCCCCCTGTCTAAGCCCCCGGGTGGGGGAGAAGCTTCGGAGTAATTTTCCATTTAGGCGAACTGAGAATCTGACTGTTTTGACGCAAGTCATTATCCATTCGATCCATTTGTTTGCGAAACCAACTTTCCTCATTGTCTGTTCCAAGTATTTCCAGTCTACCCTGTCATAGGCCTTCATAAGGTCGAGCTTGTAGGCGCAAAACTTCCCAGCCTTATTTGAACCTTTTTGGAGCGCATGGATACACTCAAAGGCTATCAAGGCGTTGTCAGTTATCATTCGTCCGGGAATGAAAGCGCTCTGTGTCTCCGAGATGATGCCGTCTAAAAGGGGTCTCATGCGGTTAACCAAGCATTTTGAGACCACCTTATATATGACGTTACACAGGCTGATTGGTCTGAAGTCCTTCACTGAAACTGGGTTTTTCACTTTGGGGATTAGCACGATCGCAGTATCATTTACCTTGTCCGGCATTACCCCCTCAGCGAAGAACTTTTTAACTGCCAATATAATGTCTTCTTTTAAAGTACTCCAGTTTCTCTGGTAAAAGCAAGCTGGGAATCCATCCGGGCCAGGAGCCTTTGTAGGGCCGATTTGAAAGAGAGCAAAGCTGATCTCTTCGTCTGTGAACTCAGCACACAAGTCTGTGTTCGCTTCTGCTGTGACCTTTTCCTTTAGTAAGTCAGTGATTAAATGTGGTTGAACTGAGTCATCAGCCGTGTACAGGTCTTGGAAGTAATCAGTAACCAACTCCTGGAGTTGATTTTCATCTGTTGTCTCTGTACCATCTGCCCTTGTCAGTTTCTGGATTCTGTTCTTCTTTGCCCACCAGGTTGCTTGTCTATGAAAATACTTAGTGTTTCTATCTCCTGCCCATTCTCATCAAAAGCAAGCTTTGCCTGGACATTATTTGGTGTAGTATTTTCCTCCTGCTCCTCCTCCATAGTCCTTTTCATCTGAGGTAGTGGTAACCCCGGATCGGGCGGCTCGTCATCAACTTGTAGCAGCAGTATACCAATACCAAGCAGAATTATCACAGGATTTTTCACATTAGGGGTTAACACAGTTTTGGCATAGTTGATCTCTATACCTCTCAAGTGTACAGTCTCCTCTACCATGGACTGTGTTTCCCTCATCGTAATGATCAGATCACCAGCTGCAGTCCAATGCGCTGATTCCACGGTACCTAATCTGCATACATGATTGCTAATTACCTCAATTTTCATCTGAGGCACCTCGAACAGGAATTCCTCCGCGATCCGCCCTTGCTGCACGTCTTGCTGCATCTCGACTTGGGAAGGCGAGATCGCAGGCGGAGTCAGCCCATCTCCTCCATCCTTCAGGACAAGGTCGTCCTTCTCTCCTTCGGAATCCAGCCCCAACAAGTTTCTAGCCTTCACACGCATCAAATCCAGGCACTTCCGCTGATCCGGAGACTGAGCCGCTGTGGCCGGCATTATCTCCTCAATCACAGCAGAATTGAAATCCCCTGATCCGCCTGTTCTTGGTTGGGTTCCTCCTTCTTGGGAAAGGCAGAGATACCTTCTCTATCTTCCGTGGTGGCTTGATCTCGGCAAGGCGGTCGGCATGAGGGGCTCGGGGATATCCAGGGACCTCGCATCACTCTGGATCGGAGGATCTCCAGACTCCTGCGGGGATCTCGGGATTTTAGGACTAGCTCTCTCAATCTTGATCTGGTTTCTTTGGGGATGAGGTCACAAGCTTTGTTCTGGGTGGGTTCGTGGGTAACTGGGTGGGGTTTCGGATGAATCTTCTCAATCTCTCTGGGATCGCTCGCTCTCCTTCCTTCTTCTCCATCGGGATCACTCGTTTCGCCGCCGCCGCCGTCGCCGCCAAGGGGCGGGAGACGGAGAGACATGCCTAATCATGATGAATTATGGTCATTGTTTTTTTTAGCTTTGTTCACTTGAATAAACTCCATCATTCGTGGATGAATGTATGCAAACTATATCGTGGATTGTTGCACAAGATTGAGAGCTTGAACTAAAATCAAAACAGTTCCATAAAAATATTAAAATAGTGTATGAACTTTAGCTCGTGTTGACAATTGGTAGGAAGTTATCATTAATGAGCTTGTCGTTCAAATTATTTTCCAACCAAGAAAAGCAAATAACCCGTAAAAGTATTTTATTTTGCAACTTTCCACCAACTATACTTTGTTATACTTTCGGCATTATCTATCTTCGGAGCCACATGTCAGCGAGATGTGTCGGATTTTTTTTTTTTTACAAATTTCCACTAAGTACAATTTTGTTATACCTTCTACATCTTCGGACCTCTTTAAAAGATATAGTTCAAACTTTTGTCTCTAGAAACCATGATGTGAAAATCTGTGTGTATAACATCCGGTGAAGTGTGAAAGTTTTTAGATGTGGCTAATTCTCGGTCGACACATAATTAACTTAATTATCGGTCACCCAATTCCATATGCAATTCCAATAAAAACCATGTGCAACTCTCAGTGGACGAATCGTGATGCAAATCTCAAACTTTAAAAGTCGACCGATCTCTAACTTAATTCTTAGTCGATCGAGAATTAGCGAAGGAAAAGCTTTTTAGGGGATTCTTCACAATTCCTAACACTAAGTCAACATCGAA
The DNA here is from genome assembly GCA_947311845.1 of Poa pratensis. Taxonomy (NCBI): domain Eukaryota; kingdom Viridiplantae; phylum Streptophyta; class Magnoliopsida; order Poales; family Poaceae; genus Poa; species Poa pratensis. The sequence continues at coordinate 18,834,564 of CAMZMU010000062.1, forward strand.
ACAAGGTTCTTTAGCACCCATAATAGATGCACCTAAGTTAAATCGATTCGAGTATACTGAAATTACCCCCCACTTACTTGATGGCCAAACTAAAGTCCGAGAAGGAAAAAGCTCGATTAAACCGCAGAAACCTACAAGATCCAATAAACCTCATCCCTCTGTTCTCTCTCTGCACTCGAGGAGTAGCAGTTGGCCAATCCGGACACATTATCCTCTCCCCCTCATCCATCCCTCTGCTCTCTCTATAACAGCAGCACAGAATTCTGCTGCCCGTCTCGCCCAGCCCCTCTGCCTCTCTCCTCCCACTCTCCTCACCTGCCCCGACCGCCGGAGATGGCGACGCTGAGATGCACCAACCACACCCTCCTCGGCTCGCCGACCTGCGTCGCGCGCCCGCGCCGGAGGTGCCCCGCGGTCGTGCGCGCCGCCGTCGCCGTCCAGGCCGAGGCCGGGCCCAAGGTCTCCCTCATCCGGATTGGCACGCGCGGGAGGTGATCAAATTTCGAACCTCCGATGACTGCAAATTTCCTTTATTTGGTATAGGGGGTGCGAATTCCGCAGCTTGGTTGGCTGGTTGGTGCGGAATCTCTGGGTGTTGCTCGGTCGGATTTGGGGGGCGGCAATGCGGCAGAGGCGGCCGCGAGATCCTGTTCTGTCTCCTAGGATTTTTTGGTTCTGAGATGCGGCTCTGACCCACTCGATTGCGTTCCCAGCTGCCTGATATTGCTAAATTCAGATGCGAATTGTCGAAGATGTTCGCCAAGATTTGCATTTTAGCTGGGTTTTCGTGGAATCGTGGAATATCGGTAGTAGCATGCCGTTGACCTTAGTAGTGCTGAACAGCTGAAGAATGGACCTTTTCCATCAGCTAAACTGCACCTGTAGGTGTTAACAGCGCAATTCGGGGTCAATGCGAGAATTTTCGCTGACTTTGGTTTCATGTGGATATATACCAGATTGTTGTAGCTTTTGGCCACCTTTTTCTTGTTTTGGCTTGGTGAATTATGATTTTGCTTGAATCTTGTGGAAATTTGCGTTGTTTAGGCTTTCATTTTTTAAGGTTGAAAAATAAAACTCGAAGTAGAAATCCACAAGAGAAGGGTTCTGTCGAATTCTAGCTGTCTTTTTCAATGTCCAGTTAGATGCTTTTTCGTTGCTTTATTCTGTACTAGAGTATCTTGCCTACACATGCAAGTCTATAATTCAAATTGCTGACTATGTAGGACAGTCCTCTTGCTCTTGCACAAGCTCATGAAACCCGTGAGAAACTGAAAGCGGCACACACGGAGTTAGCCGAGGATGGTGCTGTTGAGATTATCATTATAAAGACCACGGGAGACATGATCTTGGACAAACCCCTGGCAGATATAGGAGGCAAGGGTTTATTCACCAAGGAGATAGATGATGCGCTCTTGCAGGGAAGGATTGACATCGCGGTTCACTCGATGAAAGATGTCCCAACATATCTACCAGAAGGCACTATATTGCCCTGCAACCTCCCACGAGAAGATGTTAGAGATGCGTTCATTTGCTTGACCGCAAAAACTCTTGCGGATCTTCCTGCTGGTAGTGTTGTCGGAAGTGCTTCCCTGCGGAGGCAATCTCAGATTCTCTATAAATATCCATCACTCAAAGTAAGTCTGTATGTGTGATGGCTGCATTTGTGTAATACGTGTTTTTCTTATGTTTTTTTCCTTGCCGTTTTTCATGCTAAAAATCATCACTGCTATCCATCAGTATTGAGCTCACTTTCCATGTTTAAAACTGCCTAAGAACTTGTATAAGCACATAAGCTGTCGATTGCTAATTTGAAGGGTTATTATTTTTCCTGGCCCTTATGTGACATGCAGTATTCTTGCAGTTCTGTTTTTTAATTAGAATCTATATAATCCCAGTTTACTTGGTCTTCTACTTTAGTAATATGTACTGTCTTATTAATTTCACAAGAATTGTTTTATTAGACTCTTCTCAGTTAATGCATGACTTAACAGTAGTGCTTTATTTTCAGGTTGTTAACTTCAGAGGAAATGTCCAGACACGGTTAAGGAAACTTAAAGAAGGAGATGTGCACGCAACATTGTTGGCACTGGCTGGACTGAAACGGTTAAACATGGCAGAAACTGCAACATCTGTATTATCAGTAGATGAAATGCTTCCAGCAGTTGCCCAAGGTGCTATTGGAATAGCTTGCAGGACCAGTGATGACAAAATGGTAGGTCATCTGATGTTTGAATCTGTTAGTTTGGTAAACGTCATAGAGGCTGCATGCATAATTCCATTTCCAAATTGTTTGACAGCTATATTATGACACACTGTTTAGTTCTTCAATTTTGCATATGCCTCTGAAAAAATGATAAATGCTAGTGTCTATTTTGTGGTCTTTGTTGGGCATTGTGCCACAACGTGTTCTTAACACTCAGATACAAATGCATCCAAGTCTGTGTTGTCGACCAGCTATTCACATATTTATTCCCTCTTGCCTAGCACGCCTCCGATCTTTGTATTGTTGGTTTTTTCCTGATCATATTGAATATTTTGATTTTTTGAAATATACTTATTTTATTTGGATGTACTGAGAGAGCACGGATTTAGAACAGTTTAATTTCCTTGTGCTTAAATGCCCTAGAGCTGTGCAGAACACACAAGCTGATTGCCTAAATTTTTCTTTTATATACACCTTCTAGCTAAAGGTGCTAATATCTCCCTCTCTTTCCATTTTCTTTTGTAGATGGAGTATCTATCCTCTTTGAATCATGAAGATACCAGATTAGCTGTTGCATGTGAAAGAGAGTTCTTGTCTGTTCTTGATGGTAACTGCCGAACTCCAATTGCGGCATATGCTCATCGTGATAAGGATGGGAATTGTTCATTCCGTGGGCTATTGGCTTCACCAGATGGATCTATAGGTACCATTTTCTTCTTCGGTTAAGAGTGATGAACTAGCTGAATTTTGTTAGACAATGATTTTTCATCGGTGCGTGATTTTGCTTACAGTATACGAGACATCAAGAAGTGGAACATATTCCTTCGATGACATGGTTGCGATAGGCCAAGATGCAGGCCACGAACTGAAAGCAAAGGCTGGACCTGGTTTCTTTGATGGCTTGCAATAAAAATCCACCACGACCTAATAGTGTTGAATATATTTTTTATCTTTTTTTATGATATAGTTATCATAGAAGTTTGTACCACAGTGAGCTGTACCATTGAAATATGTATTTGTATCTTTGTTTTATTTAGCGCTGCGGGTTAGAACTTAGAACGCGGTTCAGTGGTTTGTTAGAACTTCGATTTTCATTGAATTCTGGAAGAGACTTCTGCTCGCAGTCATCATGTTGTAACAATTGTAATCTGATGTAATTTTGCAGATATTTTGCTGTTTTAAGAAATAATCAGTTCTGAATTCGCTGTCTGCCAAGCTTGTTTTGTATTTATTTTTCTTAATGGTTTCCAGGAGATACCACCCTTGTGCTACTAGATGCTGATCATATCAACCTTGAAAAATGAGACAAATAGTCAGTGAAATGGTCTTATCGTGTTGCAACAAATATACATGACATTATCTATCTTGTTAGATGCGATTTATAATAAAAGCATCCTTAAAAATCGTCTAAACAAAAAATTGTCACTTTATTTCTCAACGTGTAGATCAGGGTTAGATTGTGAGATTTTGTGACGTGCTAAAAAAAGATTTTGTGGCACTTTTCTGAAGTTTGGAGCAACGGGAGCATCTTGACAGTATGAATACGAGAAATTTCCATGACATACAACGTAATTTTTCCACATCATATTAAGACATGACAACTAAAAAGTTCGCATTGTTATCCATCACAACATTACAGGTATCTGATAGCCTGGCACAGAACCTGGTCTGTACAACAAGAAATAACACGTTACATTTGATGCAGGACTTCCTCTCCAGGAATCGAACACAAGGGGACAATGTTCTCCAAACAGGGGCACCTGACGCTGATCACCTTAACACAGACAGAGTGCATATCACTCACAGGTTCACCGCTAATGACTAGTATGATTCCGACATATCGAAGTTCATTGGACTGGTAGATTGCTTGCAAGATTAGTTGTCGGGATGATTCAGCTACTGGAACTAAATTACATACTCAATATGTAATGGATCTTGGTCAGCTGTTCTGATTCTGCATGCTTGACATGTTAGCCATGTCTTCAGCGGTCACTGGCTTGTGCATCTGCACAAACAGGAAGCTCTAGTTAGGACCAGTTGAAAGACTTTCAGAAGTTCTTCAAGCGGATACCTACTGTACATGTTACTGTGTCTAGCAAAACGAAATGAAGGCCGATAAAGCAAACAGACATCATGTTGATCAACTGCTGACAACAAGTACGTCCAGAAACAAAACACAAACAACGATGTTTATTTGGCAAAGCAGTGTGCATTGAGCAGCCATTGCCAGAACTTGAAATCTGGAATTACTGACATAATCCAACTCATCTACCACATATTTGAGGATGGAAGCTAAACAGTACAGAAGCATAACAACTCATCTGCTCAAAATGGATAAACAAAATCAGGGAAAAAAACACTCACTGCATTCGCTATGGTTAACCAATGAAAGCACCGCGGGAGAGGATCCTCTGCTGATGGCATGGTATCATGATTCCAGTAAGTTATGTTCTGGAACTCTGCACGGGATACAAAACTGCCAACCTCCCCATCCATGCCTTGCGTATCCTTTTCTCCATTCTTCTTCTCCAATACATAACCTACACGTAAGTGTCAGGCCACCACAGACTCAATCGATGCCCAAGTCAGATATTGTACTGAAACCACGGACGTTCACTAACATTTCATCATACCATCACAACAGTCCAGATACAAGATGTTATAGTAGCACAAATAGTATTCTCAGAACATTTAACATTCTGCCAGGAATAAGACACCTAAGATTTTCCTACAGGTTTGATATAAAATAGCGAAGGAGTAGAAGACCATGTCAGAATCCAATGACAAGTTCTGTAGTAAACCGAAGCAAACTTCAGGTTCTTGCAAAGGTTTTCATTATAAGCAATCTCCGTTGAAATGAATTATGCCTATCTAATTATGTATACTTCGACATGTTTTACCACACAGCAGGTCAAAATTCAGCTATAAATATTCATATCTCAGGAGAAAGTTTAAACTTCAAGCAGTAGCTCACACATAATACCTCGAATTAACCGGTGAATAGGTAGCAAAATTTCAACAGAGGGAGATACCATGTGCAATTCTTTATAACCATCATTCCTTTATTCAGCGCACATTGATACGAATCAATCAAACATTTAAGTCCTCTTACAGATTCCAGAGCTTCCAAATTGAAGACAGCGTAAATCTACAAAGGGATATTTGAATCATCTCATCCTACTTATCCCAGGCAGAGCTCTATATGAGGAACCCCGTCCAATGAAGCACCCCTTCTTGGTACATCATTGAGAGAAAACTCAACTCCTTTTAAAATTGAAATAGGGCTGATAAGACGTGTCCGTCTACCCAGAAAAACTCGAGGAGAATGAAAAAGGTTGGAAAAAGACCATCTAAGGGTATGCTATTTATTCGAAGAGGCCTGCCTTTCGAATATCTCAATAATGACCTCCCTACAATCTAGGAACCTAGATGGGCTCTTGAGATCATTTCATAAATGAATGATTTTTCCATCTTTCAATTCCTGCTAGGGGAAATGGCTCCAAAGTGATCAAAGGTGGACCTTGGCTCATTGGTGGTCGGTTTCACCCTGACAAACATGGGAAAGAGGATTGGATGTCCGTAAAACCTCTTCCATAGTCCCTATGAGAGTATGGTTCCCTCAGTTTGTGCTACACCTCTGGTCATCCAGTATTATAGAAAAATTTGCTAGTACTATAAGTTAGCCAATTTATAAGGAGACCAGACTTATATCAAATCCTCTCTCGTGTTTGCCAAGGTGTGTACTGAAGTTAGTAGAGCAAGGAGTTGCCTTCAAAGCTTTGGATCGACGCCGAAAATGGAAGCCTTGGGGAAGAATGTGTCTAACACGAATGGAACTTTCCAATGTTCGATAAAAGTCGAACTTTCCAATGTGACAAAAGTCAGATCTGTTTTTTGGAAATCATTTTTTTTCATTTTCCCATCGGCCTAGAATTGACTTTCCTTTTTTTTCTTCTCTTTTTGGTTTTCATATTATTATTATTATTTTGGTTCTAAATAGGGGGTGATTCATCGTGTCAAACCAAAGTAATAATGATACAAAATCAAGAGGAAAACGAAAAAAAGAATGACCATTCTAGGTTGGTGATAAAATGAAAAAATCAAGAAAGAAGGATGGGAGCTTTTATTGAAGGTTGAAAAGTGCCATTCCTATTCGACACATTCTTCCTCAAAACTTCCAATTCCAACGTCGATCCAAACCTTCAAATGCAGCTTCTTTGTTCTATTAATTTCAATACAGAATCCGGGAAACACGAGAGACATTTGGTACAAGTTTGCTTCTCCATATAAAGTGGCTTACCTATAGTACTAATAGTTCTTCATCTAATATTGGATGGCCAAAGGTGGAGCCCTAGCAGAGGGAACCGTACCCTCATGGCGTCATATGGACGCTCTGCAAGGTTTATAGACATCCGATCCCCTTTCTCGTTTTTTCAGGATGAAAACCCGACCATCATTAGGCCAAGGTCCACCTTCGAGCACTTTGGAACCACTTACCCACCAGGAATAGAAAGAGGAAAAAGGTTGTTCATTTATGAAATGATCTCAAGAGGCGCTTTGGGTTCGCAGATCTTAGGGCAGTCTTTATTGAGATATTCGAAAGGTGGTCATCTCTGAAAAAATAATATACCCTTAGAGGGTTTTCTTCCAAGTTTTTCCACTTTGCACCATCTCTTCTTCCGAGCAGACGACCACGATCTTATCAGCCCTAGTTTAAGGTGGAAAGTAGCCGAGTTTCCTCTAAATGTCGCCCATAGCTCCATTACCAAAAAGGGTGCTCCACTGGACGGGTTCCTAATATATAACTCCGCCTGCTGTTGAGGGATAGGCAGGAGGGAGATTCCCTAGGATTAACTATGGAGTTATTATCCTACTACCAAAGATCCTCACTGCTAATGTAATCAAACAATGTAGGCCCATATGTCTGATTGTTGTGATTCTAAAGATAATCACAAATATCTTGACTACAAGGCTAACTAGGGTTCCTAATATTAGTCCATCCCAGACTGCTTTTATTCCTACTATTATATTTCAGATGGACTTGTTGTACTCCATGAAATAGAAATACTGCAGGACTTGTAATGCTCCAAAAAGACTGGGATTGTCCTTACGCTTGATTTTGTAAAGCTTGTGACAAAGCCCAGTGGGTTTTTTTGGTGGACGTATTAACAGGGAAGTTTCTGTGATAAGTGGATCTCTTGGATCAAACAGGCTGTGCAAACTGGGAGGGGTTGGCATCAATTTAAATGGGGAGAATGGGGGATACTTCAGGATTTACAAAGGATTAAGGCAATGATGCTTGGTAGCTGATGCTTCCTGTGAGATGTTGAACTCTGCCAAAGCTGCAGGCCACATCTGGGGTTTGGCTTAGCATCTCATCACAGAGAAGATCACACATCTATAGTATGCAGATGACACCATACTGATGATTGAGAATGATGAGGATAACATTTGAACAGTTAAGTTTCTCTTAGTTTTATGAACCACCCTGTAGAAGCATCTCAACCACCTAACTCGAATAATATGAAATAACAAGATCTTTTGGATAACGAAGTCATCTCAAGGGCTTAGCAACCAACTATGTCAGGTTTAAAAATAAACTACCGGAAACATGAAGTGTTCGTTGTGGGTATTAATGCTAATGAGCAAACTAGGATTGCAATCTTTTTAACTGTGAGGTTGGAGTTTTTCCTTTGAAGTACCTAGGTGTTCCAGTGGGCACTCATAAGACTTTATCACTTTAGTGAAGGATCTTATTTTTGTGGCTCAGAAACTGGATAAAAAGATAATGGTTTCAACTCACAGATTTCTTCAGGTGGAAAAGCAGTGTTGATCAATTCCTGTTTAGATAGTACACCTACATATGCTATGACTTTCTATCTTTTCTCTAAACGATTACACTATAAGATGGATATGTCTAGAGTCTAGACTTCATTTCTTTTGGGAAGGCATAAGGATTTTGGTTGTTTGGGTTTCACTGATACCAGGACTAGGAACATTTGCTTATTGAGTAAATGGATGTATAAGCTGGAAAATGAAAACCAAGACCTTACCTGTCAAATTCATAGAAGCAAGTATATGGGGGATGCTGGCTTCTATCGATATGATGGTGCTAGAGGGTCACAGTTTTGAAGAAGTCTTCACAAGATAAAGGACTGGTTCAAGCTGGGTCTGCTTATTGTGCTGGTAACAGCGAGAAAATCATGTTCTGGCTTGATTTGTGTACATGTCAGTGTTGGTCAGAGTGGATGGGTTGCACCTCGTTTTCAACAGGTATTCTGGCCCCGACTCCCCGAGGAGGTGAGTGAATGGAATGGCTTGTAGTGGGTACTGGATAAAATTGCTTTATCAGCCGAAGAGGGCAATGTTGTGTGGCTTCTTGATGCTCGAATGAAGTTTAGTTCTAAATTCCTGTACTTGTTCATGAATAACTCTGGAGTTAGGGATGTTCGGATGATGGATATGTGGCGATCCAGTTTTCCTATAAAGCAGAAAATTTCCCTCTGGATGTGTTTTAGGGGGCAGATTCCGTCAGCTGCGCAAATCGTTGCTAGAAACTGGCCAGGGTCTGAATTATGCATTTATTGTGGGGCAGCAGAGGATGTTGACCGTGTCATGTTTTGCTGCATGTAGCACATTTTATTTGGTGCCTGGTCAGGGATTGTTTCTCTGTTAACGCATTACCCTGTTCTCAAGGGGAGTTTACCGGGCTCTTCCTTAAACAGGGTGAAGAAAAGAGTAATCTTGTGAGCTGGTATTGACTATTGAGATGCAGCAATTATAAATGTTCAATCATATAGTGATTTCGAATGCTTTGCACTTTAAAGAGCTTTTTCGCTGATGCTGCATTGGAAGCCATCGGTCCTGGTCAGGCCTAAGCGTCTGCTGGAAATCATGGGCGGACCTAGAGGGTGGGCCGGGTGGGCCGTGGCCCACCCAGAATTTTGGAAATTCTTTGACTACCCATAGTATCGCTACTGCTTTGAGTCGTTCATGCATGAAACTGCGACTCGTTCATCTCTGGTTTCGTCTATGGTCGCAGAGCAGGAGCAGACAAGTAACTCTTGCTGGAGTGGGCCAGCAGCTAGCTAGTATTTGTTTCTATTTTTCTTTGATATACTTCCACTTTAAGCAGAACGGGAGAAGGTATGCTCTCCTTATTTATTTATTTATTTTGTGCCCTGCCCCCAAAACCGAACAGCAAAAGGAAATTAAATATGTTTTTTGTGTTGATATTGTCAACTATGTACTTGCATTGCACAATTTTAAAATTGGTGATTTATGTTTATAAATGGAAAGAAATAGCTTATATATGTTGTTTACAGACGAAAACAATCTTTCATTGGGATGCGGCAACGTAGTGTTACCAAATCTCAGTGATGTTATTAACTAAGACTTTGTTTATGTTTTTAACTATTTGTATTGGAATCACGCACATATTGAATTACACTTTTGTGAATCAATTGCCTATTTATACTATTAGTTTGGCAAAAAAATCCACGTTGCGGAATTTTTGTTGCAGTGTGCCCACCCTTCAATTTTTTCCTGGGTCCGCCACTGCTGGAAATCGAGGAGGCGCTGGCGAAGATGAACTCTAAGCTAGGCTATTAGGCTGGATATTTTGATTAGTTCCTACAATAATGGGGGATGATCGTGTGAGTTGTGTCCTCACCTGCGATCGCTGTGTGCTTTCTGTATTTCATATCTGTTGATGAGTTTCAGTTTTACTTTCTTGTACGCAAACAGTATGGAAAGCTTTCAATACAAGCCGTGTCTATGGACATTTTCTCGAAAAAAATCGAAGACAACGTCACCGTCTCCACCGAACAGTAACAGATTTAGATGACAACACTCATGCCGCTGGAGCTCACCTCGGTAGCCATCGGGGAGCGCGACGGTGGAGCCCTGCAGCTTCCTCCCGCGGAAGAAGGACTCCTCCACCCTCACCCCATCCACTTCCAAGCCTGCACGCACACACCCACCAGTTCATCGACCAAACGGAGAGAGAGGGGGAGACAGACACATAGAGAGGGGGCTAGGACGAGCGCACGGACCTGTGTCCCTGGGCTTGAAGTAGTCGGAGACGGCGGCGGCGCTGTTGTGCCTGATCCCGCAGGGCAGGAGGTGCACCCGGCCGAGGTCGGTGGCCGCCGGGGATAGGTCGACGCCGGCGGCGGGAGTGGCGGCTTGCTCCATGGTTTGTGTTTGTTTGGGGGTTTCACCGCAGCCGCCACGTCCCGCGCGGTGTTCTCTCCGACTCTCCGTTGATGAGGCCACAGAAGCCCAGAACTCTGGGCCTGGTGAAACGACAAAGACGGAGCCCAGTTCGAGCGGCCCGTTGCTTCATACAGGCCGGCGTTTTTTTTTTAAACAGAGTAGGTCCCGAAGGAACTAGACGCTACATTATTTTTCAAAATTTACCATAAGTAGCACGTTTTCTACCAAAAATTAGGTCTCAAGTCACATATTTAGCATTGTAGCATTGGTGCTTCTTCAAGATGTTTGATTGGCAACTTTGGTGGGACTCTTTTTTTAACTTGTTTATTTCTCTTTTCTTTTAAACTATTTCTCACTCATTTTCTTCCCTTGTATCTTGCACCAAGGTAACTATGAGCTTACCACAACACTTGCACACACACACACTCACTCTCTCTCTCTAGTACTCCCTCCGTTCCAATTTAATTGACTTGGATTTGTACAAATGCGGATGTATCTATACTTGTTTCGTGTCTAGATACATCCGTTTGTAGACAAATGAGTGTCAAGTAATTTGGAACGGAGGGAGTACAAGTGTACAATGCTCCGACAACACTCAACGAGGAGTAAATGGCACCGGCGGTCACACAACTCGTCCGCTATGTGCACTTAAGTCACACAACTGGAAAACGGGATTTTTTGGTCACACAACTGGACTTTTGGTGCACGCAGGTTACAAACCCCACATGTCAGTCCGTTTTCCGTTGCAGGAGTGCTGACGTGGACACGTAATTTTGCAGAAAACCCCCTGTATTTTTGACATTTCGCAGAAAACCCCGGTCCTGCAACGGAAAACGGACTGACATGTGGGGTTTGTGACCTGCGTGCACCAAAATTCCAGTTGTGTGATCAAAAAATCCCGTTTTCCAGTTGTGTGACTTAAGTGCACATAGCGGACGAGTTGTGTGACCGCCAGTGCCATTTACTCCTCAACGAGCTACCCCTTGATGGAACAAAGTTTACGCAAAAGAAAAGACTATCAAACAATGGCAAGGTTGCGAATATCTTGACCGTGCTTCCGATGTATGTTTGGAAGGAGTCGATGTAATTCCATCACCAGACTGTTCGGTGGCTGGTTTGCTTCAACTGCTTCTTTGCAGGCACGATGGTGCTTCATGGAGACTCGAGAGAGCCCGATGCTTCCGTCCAGGGCCGGCCACGCCGAGTTTCGATTGTGCCGGACACGAACCAGATGGCTGTTCAGTGCAGATGTGGCTACCCTCGTGTCAGCTAGGTGATATGAAATGTAGGTGCTACTGTAGCGAAAAAGGAAGGTGAAGCATGACTTTCGTACGCAAATCGTGATCGATCGATTAATTGGATGTCATCGGCTTGTTTTTCCTGGTCGTGAGAAGAGAACAAACGTTTGGTGCGTGAGCTAGCAACTAATGATGATATTCAGCAGGATGACACATAATTTGATTGTGAAACTACGATAAAAAATGCCAACAGAGAACCTTCTTTCAAAAGACCCAACAAATCTAACAGTGCACAGCAACTCGTCATAGTCAACCTAAATTAAAGATTAAATATGTTCAAATTCATCAGATACACTTAGATTCATACAATATGTACTCAACAATAACATACGTTAAGATTAAACATGCAAAACAGTGCGCAGCAACTCGTTCCAGGAGTTTGATGGGGGGCTCCTCTTTTTTGCTAAAAGGGAGAACACGAAGTCTTTTCAAAACCAGGTTAACAAGTGCCAATAATACCATCAAAACAAAGTTTTGCTAGCCCATAAGTGCGGCCAGCAATCTTGTTGTCTCTCAAGCACAAAACACTAAAACCTCTAGGTGCATCTTGATCCTTGGAGCACACCACAGCCATTTCTCAGAATGGCTCCTCTCCTTCAAGTAAAAGTACGGTCTGCACACGACAATATAAGTACCTCGATGAAGGCCAGCATGTAATTGTACTCATGAAATGCAGTAAAGATTCTCGGAAGTATAAGCCAATGTTTTAATAATCAAAAGACAAGCGGGAAGAATACCGGATTATCCTTCCTTCGATGACTTCATCCGTTGTTCGGCACAAGAAAGCAAATAAGAAATGCTAACCATCCACGCCCATTGGACAAAGGGATTACGTAGCTTGCCATCCTCGAGGAGACTGTATTCGGAAGTATCAAAGATATAAAGATACGTCAATGACATAGTTAGAACGGCATCTAAGAAAATTAGGGGCTAATAATACTTACAGCCTAATAGTTCCACATATAACCATTCCATTGTCCACAGTAGCTTGCAGTTTCTTCAGATTCTGATCTAACACATTGACCTGCACACCACCAGAAAATTCAAGTAGTACTGTCAGCTGGCTATTCAAAGTCTCATCATTGTTGCCTAAAACCTTAGCAGGGAATATAGTTTCAGAATTTCTGAAAAGAGCTTGTTATTTTCTCCGCAAAATGCTAAAATTTGCACAACATTAATGGACATGGCAGAAATTCGTCTGACAGAATAGCATTCAAGCAGTATTAAACAAGTTACGGAAATCTTTAAGGGTCCCAAGGAAAAATTTCCATAAGAAATTATTCCGTGTGGCCAACCCCAAGCTCATATTGGAAATAAGAACCATAAACATTGCGCACTTTGAGCAATTGGTTTAAAAAGGAACTAGGAAATAAATATAACATGTTGAAACAGCTGAAAAGAAAATATCAAGTAATACCACTTTCTCAGAGGAAAAGATGAAAGACGCCCGTATACTTTATATCTAAGTCATGGCGGACCCCTTACCATCCCGCTGCACGTCAGCGCTTAGGCATACTATGGAGACGCTTAAAACAATGCATTGGGGTTTATGTGGTATATAAGCTTAACGGTGCATTGGACAAATAGATTTTGGAAGGACCCTGAAGGGACACTTCCAACCTGGACAAGGATGTGCAATGTTCAGACATGAAGGGGTAAACCACCTTTGTAGCCACAACCCAGAAGATGTTCTATCACGTACATGGGGCATCTTACACGAATTATGTGCATCATGATTCATCACCAAGTTTAAGGTTCTACGTTCCTGCTATAAGTTCTAAAAAAAAGTTTCAGGTTTAAGGATTAAGCTTCATCCTGCCTTTCAGTACCAATTGACCCAAAACAGCACGCAAAGGAGTACCTAAAGGGAGTTAAACCACAAAAGGTGGTCAGTGTTTGGTCCAATAAGAATTTTCGGTGCAATTTAAGACTGCTGGGTGGTCCATGCGATAGTGATATGCAAGCAAGACAAAAAATGTCACTTGGTGCACTAACCGTCACAGACATCAGAGCAACTCTAACAGCTGCCCTATATTAGGAGGACTGTTTTTGTGTATAGGGCACCTGTTTTAGTCTTTTAGGGCACGGAAACTTTTTCTGCTTTACCAGCTGCCCTATAATAGGTCACCTCCTCTCCAACAGCTGCCCTATTTTAGGTCATACATAGATAATTTCAAACTAAATTTGACAGGAATTTAAACATAGTTCGACGACATTTCATACATAAAATTCAACAAACTAACCTAAATTTAAAAGTTCAACCTAATAAACTTCGAACCTAGACCTAAACTAGTGGCCCCTAGCTAATGCCTTCCAGTCGACACCGGAATCGTCATCGGAATCAAAGTCCGATAAACCGGACTCGTCGGAAGAATCCCTGATATCGATCACCGGAGTCGAGGATGTAGACGACCCGGCCTCTGTCTTCGGCTTCTTCGCGCCCCGGCTCGCGAAGAACTCTTCCTCCGCCTTCACGAGCTCGGGGTTCTCCCGTCGGAGCTTCTCCATAGCCGCCTCATCCGCCTGCGCGGCCCCGAGCTGGTAGCGTGCCTGCCGGTCTTCCTCCTCGATGGCGCGGCAAACCACGCAAAACTCCGGAGCCACGACCGTGGCATCCTCCGCAGTCTCGACGTCGGAGAAATTCATCTCCGACATCGGGCGGCCGTACTGCCACGCGATGGCGTCGTAGGCGCGCGCGGAGAGCTCCAGCGTGGGGAAGGTGCCGAGCCACATCCTCGTGTGGTCCACCGTGATCTCCGCCGCGTACCGGCCGGAGTCACGAAGCCGCACGCTGCGGAAGCCCGTCGAGCTACGCACCGGCGGCGGCGCGGGGCTCCTCCTGTCGCGGCGCGGCCTCAACGAGCCGTGGCTACTGCTGCCACCGTAGCCACTGCCGTAGCCACCTGAGCCGCGGTCGTAGCCACCGGAGCCGCGGTTTTGGTGCGGCCACATCGGCGGCGGCCAAATCCGAAGCGAGGCAGGCCACGGCGGAGGGTGGGGGGCGCCGGCGGGGGTAGGGGAGGTGGTTGCGGCGGCGGATCTATGTCGGAGCAGCGGCGGGGTGGGGCGAATCACGGCGGCGGTCGCAGCGGCTGCGTGTGATTCACGCGCGGGGGCGGCGGCGCGAGGGGAATCTCAAAGCGGTTGGGCCGCGCACGCGGAAATGGAATGGATAGGGCAGGGGCCGCGCACGGCCCTATTTGCCCCATATATGGGGCAGAGAGGACCAATTTTTGGGGCAGCCCTATTATAGGGCACCACATAGGGCAGCTGTTGGAGCTCGTTTTTTGCCCTCCGGTGCTCCATAAAACCGTTTTTAGGGCACATCTTCTAATAAAGGACAACCGTTAGAGTGCTCTTATTAATTCGAAAAGGATGTCTCCGATAATCTACAAAATTATTATCCAACAATACATCATGGGGTGATTTAGGCATGTTTCCTTCACCTGATCAGTGGAAAGAGTAGGAGGCTTGCCGTTCTGCTCTTGTCCGGAGAGGTGGCGGCACGGCACAGTCAGGAGCCCAAGACCACGGCGGACGGTCGCTACTCCCTCTCCTGCAGCGGCGAGGGCTGCCGCTGAGGGGACACGGAGGAAGGAACCTCCCGACGATGCGGCCGAGAGGGCGCGGCGGATGGCTGGAGAGCGCAGCAGAGACGACATGGCAGAGCTACCAGTCTACCAGGGTTTGCGCCGGCTCGGGGATTCCCGAGGTCGGGCCATATGGGCCGTGCCTCATGACCTGGCCTGCAGGCACAAACTTTTTGCCCGGCATCAACACGGCACGACATGGAACTGAAAGGGCAGGCCCGGCCTTTAGCCTGCTACGGGCTAAAGCCAATAGCCAAAGTGTGGCCTTTTTTTTCTTCTTTTTTAGATTTCTTTGCATTTTTTCTTTCTTATTTTTAGATTTTTCTGCATTTCGAAAATGGCCCAAAAGGCAAAAAAAAAAAAAAAGAACGGGTAGCTCACAGTCGTGAGTGTCGAGCCGGCCCTTTAGATTGTGCTAGGATTATCGCCATTTAGAGACCTTTGCGACGGCACGACACTACCTATTTATAAATAAGGTTGCCATGGGTCGTGTCGACATGTCCTGATGGCCAGATTTATGTGAACCTAGGTTTTTCCATTATTTTTAAAATCTGGTTGACAAAAATCTTAGTTTACAGGGTGGCCCTAAAATATACCGCCTATCACGCACTGCAAAGAGACCCGCTAATCTTAGAGGGAGGTCATAGGAGCAAAGGCCTAGGAATCTAGAGCCTATATATACAAAGCTGCTGGGTAGGAGAGTTTCGATGTTAGAAAAGCCTTTATGCATCAAAAAGAATTTTTTCCGTCCGAAATCACTAGAAAAAGACCAACCTCACCAAAGATCTCTTGCGGCACATTATTCCTTGCACAAATGCCGCATTGTCTTTCCACATGCTTCATGAGGGGTGTTTATTTGCCCACCACTTTGTAGGAGAACCAAGATGGGGATGAGGATGAGAGAGAGGGCACGAGATGGTGAGATTATTATTGTTTTTGTTCTTGTAGGGAAAGGAAAATTCATAACAAAATACAAATGTAAAAGTTCGTCCAAATTCCAAACCATTTTCACAGTTGCGTTCCCCTAGTCAACCCATATTGATAGGTTTTGAGGAATATTTTTTCATACTTCCAGAATCAATAGACGTGTATTTTGAATTATTTCGGTTTTTATGTACTGCACTTGGAAGTATGTACCCGCTGCACTTTGAAGTACGACGGCTCAACACTTTACAAGCGCCCATGAAACACTTGAAAGTACGCCAATGCAGCACTTGAAAGTACGCATGGCACGAGATGGTGAGATTATTAACTTTTTCGCGAGATATAAGATACTATATCGGATGTATAATAAGGTCGCCAGTTTAAACTGATGACTCGACACTTATTTTAGATTGGAGGGAATAATATATAGCAATTTTGAAGGCGGCGCATATACATGCTCCACTTGGGTGGTCTTAGGTGGTCTTCGAAAACGACGAACGCGTTGTAGTCCTCACAAAATAATACAATTCCAAACCAAACCTGAGTAAATTACAAGCTAAGTTTGTTTGATTATTGATTCCAAAAATCACTTTGGCTCCCTGGTCACCTTTTTATAAATAAATCAAAGATATATGTACCAGTTTATAAAAAAATCGGAAAAGAATCCTAGATGTAGCAACGATGCATCATGCAAGCATGCAAAATTATAGTATAACTTTTCTCTATTATTGCTACACAAAAATGACAGAAAGTTTTATATTTAAAATATTTGAAAGTGTGTTTAAGCAGATCTACAATATTTGTTTTTAATATTTACCATGTGCATATAGGATTTTTCAGATTTTAAACTCGATTTATATTTTCGGATTTGCTAGTTCTCAGTCGCCTGAGAATTAGTTAGTTCTCAGTCACGTTTCTAACCGTTGGATTAGTTGTTTTAAGATTCGTGTTCCTGTGCTTTTTCCCGCATGCAATTGGGCACGAGTGCTCGTATATGCGCTCGAAGTCGCTGAGCACGCGTCTCCGCGTAAACGTCCTAGTGGCCCATGTACGTGAGAGTTTATGGGCTTTTATTCATGCTTGTTCAATGTATTGACTGATGGGCTTAACTTTTTTTCTGCTCTTTTATTTTGAATCGTTTTGCCCTTTTTTTTTCTATCTGCTGCCTGGCTATCCGTTCCTCTCTAGGAGGAAAGGTGCCATTTGAAACGGTAGATGGTAGAGAAGGAGGTTGTGTTTGAGGTTTTTCATTTACGTGTTGGTCACAACTAATCTTTTATCCAGATGCATGTAGGTTGTAACTAACCTTTTTGTCCAGTTGCAAGTGGATTGTAACTGTGATTTTTTTAGTTGCAAGTCGGTTGTAACTGAGTTTTTATCCGGTTGTAGTGTGTTGTAACTGGGTTATATCCAGTTGTAGTGTCTTGTAACTCGGATTTTTCAGATTTTTCAGTTACAAGTGGGTTGTAACTGAGATTTTTTATAGTTGCAAGTCGGTTGTAACTGGATTTTATCCAGTTATAGTGTGTTGTAACTCGGATTTCTCAGTTACAAGTGGGTTGTAACTGAGATTTTTTACAGTTGCAAGTCGGTTGTAACTAGCTTTTATTCCAATTATAATATGTTGCATCTGGGATTTTTCAGTTGCAAGTCAGTTGCAACTGACTTTTTGACCGGTTACAAGTCGGTTGTAACTGAGTTTTTTTTGTCAGTTACAAGCGGGTTGCAACTGCTTTTGTTACACTTGCAAATGTGTTGTATCCAATTATAGTACGTTGCAGCTAAGATTTTCCAGTTGCATGGCTTTTTCCAGTTACAAGTCAGTTGCAATTGACATTTTTACAGTTGCAAGTGGATTGCAACTGAGAGTTAATAATTTTAGTTTTTCAAGTCAGTTGCGGTTGAATTTTTTTCTAGTTGCAAAAAATATTTTTTGATATATGTGAACCTTTTCCATTTTCAAAATTAATTATTTTCATAATTATTAAATTGGTGATATAAAATTTTAATAAATATTTTAATTTTTCGTGATGAAGAAACTAGCGTTAGTGGCCGGACCAAGCAGCAAAACGAACGAACCATCCGTCCATTTTTTAGACAGGAGCGAGACGATGATGGCATCCATTGAAGCAAGTACAGCCCGTTAAAAGAACTTGGGCTTTGGGCCGGTTTAGTAACAATAACAGGCAGAACAACATGTACGGGGAATAGAACATAGTACGATGGATGTAGGTGGTCGACTGAGAATCAAGTAATTCTCAGTCGACTGAGCACCAGCCACGCCCTTAAACAAAATGTAACCTTGTTGAAACCTCAATGTAACCCTTGGGAAACATGAAACTTTGTTGAAACATATCAAACAGAAATAACCTGAAGCTGATTGAGCACCCAATCAAATATATCGTATAAGGAAAAATCCTTACTCAGGTCGCGCATAATGTTTTATTGAAATATACCTACCTCTTTAATAGAAGGAAACAATCAATGAGAAGATATTTCAGGAAGTCATAACAAAGAGGTCATCCCATTGACATTCATAAACTGGAATCTGAGAATTCGGTAGAGGGTTACAACCAAATGCTGGGGAAGTAACCATTACATAGAGAAACTTATAGGCTACCACAAACAATTTGACTTTGTCATACGCAATTCATAATCAAGAACGCTGGAGAGATGGATACATAATGTATGTTGTACATTTTGTCAAAAACACCATCCTGTAGACTTAGGATATCTAGTGCCGCTGTAATCCTAGCTCTACAGCATGGACAATGGTTGGCACAAGTACTTCAAGGCTGCAATCCTAGCTCTGCAGCATGGACAAATGGTTGGCACAAGTACGTGAAGCAATGCATGAGTAGAAAGAATATCTCTCTCATAAAAATATCTAGAGGCTTTTGTTAGTGCTAACACTTGAAGTAAATACAATAGCTATTGCGCCCACTGACAATGGAAAGAGGAACCCGAGAAAATCTAACCAGTTAATAAGGACATACTAATTGATGAGCAAGCAATTCTCATTGATCTGAAGGAAGAGTGTTCTAGCAGCAGAACAACTCTCAAAGTCTGGAACCACATTATTTTGATGCACTCGGAGCATCCTATGCACAACCAAAGAGAACACAAATGCATTTGATGTATCCCAATGGGGGTTGGGCAGCATCTCTCAGTTCAGAATATTTTACATTCTCAAGAATGAGTAATCAAGGGGAGAGTGGCCATTAATATATGATTGGCATATTTTCTGACAATACTTTACAGGAAAGTATATACTCCAAAAAAATGTAGAATTATGATAGTAAGTATTCCGAAACTGGTCTATTAATTCAGCAGATGTTTCCTGTATTTCAAAACAGCTCCAAACCACAATCCACATCCTAGAATAAAACAGTAACTACGAAAATCCACATTATTATAAAAGATTCATACAAGTTTAATACAAGTTCATGCATGTTTGTACAGATTCAATCAAAATTAGGATCTGAGAACAATCTAGGATTTTTTTTATGTAAACCAAAAAAATTCCGAGGAAATCAGTGACAAATACTGAACCTGGGAACAAGTACAAAAGGCGATATGGGAACATGTACAAAGGCACTAGCTGCAGACGCAAAACTTAGGAGCAGATTTCGCGAACTTGGAATCAAATGGGATCTCACTTCCATGGTAAAAGATCTTGGAAATCCCTGAAAAACAAAACATGATGCTTCTCTGTTGTGCGGCTGACCGCACGGGAGAGAGATAGAAAGTGCAGGGGCCTCCGAATAAGCAAATCGATACGGGTCATAATTATAATTGGACTATATAAATACCACGGCTAGGGCAGAAGTTCAGAAACAGCTATGATGTGGTAATATTATTTAGCAAGAGTAACATAAAATTATTTATCCGTTACAACCTGATAGAACAGTTTGAACAAGGTTCATTCATCTTTAGAAGTGTACAAAAAAGGCAGATTACATAGTTATATACCAAATATTGGAGGCAGGTTTAGACCATATATATCATGAGAGCTTAACTTTCAAAAGTGGCAATTTTCCACCACATCAGGAGAATTTAATGTGTTAGATCTACCTCCAAATAGTCCTAGTCTACTAAGAACTCGCCATTTCCATCAAAAATTGTCCTAGTATTTGAGCGGCAAAGGATCTTCTATTTGTTGGATCAATCTTGAAGCACTCTGCTTCCCAGAATTTTCAATGTCCACCTTTCTGCAAGAGCATTATAAACAGGCGCGTTATTTCACTTTGGCATACACTGCAATCAGCAGAAAGCTCTGCTTCAAATTTGAAGTTCATCACTACCACCGAGAGATGTGCAGAACAACAGCGAGAAAACACGATGGCGGACGAAGGCAATGAAGTAGACGGCCAAGGCGTCGCGGCTAGGTCGATCGAGGTCACGGACGGCGACATGAACCGCGCAGTCGAGAGGCGCGGAAACCCACGCGCGTCCTCGCGGACCACCGACGGGAGTTGAGGGCGAGGGAGGCGTGCTCCTTGTCTACCACCAACGGGCGACCTTGCGGATCTGCTCGCCGCGCTGGATTTGCTCGAAGCAGTGGTAGAGGCCGACGACGGGGATTGGCATGACGGGTCGCCGACGGCCGTGAGGGGAACGAGGGGCTCGGGAGGCGAACGGTGGACGGGATGGGATAGGGTTAGGTGGCTAGGGATGGCACCCGCAGGGTATGGGTAAGGGTGGAGCCACCCCATACCCTTACCCGTCGCCCTCAACCTTACCCGTCACCCGTACCCATACCCTTATGCGGGTACAACTTTTCCCATACCCTTCACCCGACAGGGTAAAGGGTTACCCGCGGTTAAAAATACCCTCGTTTGCAACACAACAAATTAAATAGAAAATAGTCGAAAAAACATCGTATAATCATATAACTTTAACCAGGTAGGTATATGTATGCCTGGTGGGACCAAGAATGTGAAGCACCCTATCCCAATCGTTCATGGCATCTTGCAGCGCTTGATTAAAAAAAAGTACATTAGGTTATTATTCGGAAACCCACTCGTCAATCGTCACATGTTTATAAGGGTACGTGGGTATGTGGGTATGGGTTATACGAACCCATACCCGTACCCTCTTCAACCGATGGGTACAAGATTTTCCCATTTACATACCTGTGGGTATTTTTTCACCCAAACCCTTACCCTAATAGGGTTTTTACCCGCAGGGTACGCGGGTAATGGGTACCCATTGCCATCCCTATAGGTGGCTCTCTCTCGGGCGGACTGCGGGTTGAATCTGCTTTTCTTGGCGGGCCAAATTGCAAAGTTGCTTGCGAGCATTGAGCCATTGACCACAGAGAGCTTCGTGCGAATCTCCAACAAAAATCGACGGTAGAGATAGTCCGGGGGGCCAACTTACATGTGGAAGTGCATTTCCGCCGCTAACCCCATGTACGTAGCACTAAAGCACCCTCATCTTCCCTATCACATCCACCCTTCCCTGCTTCACTACAACTCCTTCTTCAGCCATCGCTGCATATTGCAACTCCTGCTACTACAGCCGTAGCCACATCCAGCAACTCCTGCTCTGACACCGTCCATCGCACAATAGCCCTCAATGCGCCCTTGCACGCTGGTGACAAAACTACTACATCGCGCGCGACCATCAGCCCTGGCGAGGTCCTCACCCTTGATGAGGCTCCACACATAGTGACCTCTTGCGGCGCGCCAGCGGCCGCAACTATGACCCCCTCACCAGTGGAGTCTGTTCTAAAACAGAGGTGAACGCGTCCCCTCAGCCCTCAGGCTGCACTCTCACGGTAGGAGGTGTCCGCCACCGGCCCGACAAGCTCAGCGGCGGCGGCCTTCCCGCTGCATGCTCGATGGCGCTCTCTCCGATGCGTGCTCGTCATCGATGGCCTCTTAGCCCTATCCAAGCGACGCCTCGTCCTCGCGCGTGCGTCTCCGTGCGCTCGTTGGCGGTGGCTTCTCCTCGCTGCGTGCTTGTCGCCGCACGAGAGAGCAGCCAGTGCGGCGCCTCGATCTGTGTAGATTTTTCCAACAATCTTTGTTCGTTATCGAGTTTTGATGATCCTTATTCGCCAACAATTATGTAGATTGGTGCAGAAGCTCTGGAGGCAAAGGAAAGTATTGCGAATGGTTAATGAATTTTTAATACTTGTCAAAACATCTTCGTGCGTTATCGATTTTTGAACCACCAGGTTATTCATATGTTCAAATATGGAATATAATAGCAATCACATTCTACAAACACAAGAGATCACCATATTCCCATCAACACTTCTGCGTCCGATTAACCCAAGTCAATCTGGTTACATCATCTGTCTAGTCCAACACAAAGAGTTTACGAACATTATTCAACAAACACATTGTACAAACACAAGATCTCCACCCATATACCATCAACACTTCCCCTTCCGATTAACCCAAGTCAAACACATTATTTGTCCAAGCTAGCCAACATAAAGAGTTAAAATATGGAATATAATAGCAATCACACGGTAAAAACACAAGACCCACATGTATGTCATGAACACTTATTCTGATTCATTCAAGTCAAACACATCATCTGTCAAGCTAGCCAACATAAAGAGTTCACGAACATTATTCAACATGACCGGGGCACCGCGGTGAAACAACACGAAATTCAGAGCACGACGTACGGAGTCGTGCCGCTGGAGTCGTGCCGCTGAAGTCGGCTCAAACCAGAGCACCGTAGGCCGGCTCACCAGTGGTGGGTGCGGTGAGCCGGATGACCATCTCAAACTTGGCCTTTTGCCACACTCCGACAAACTCCATCGTCCGCGGCATCACGGACACAGCCACGCTGCCAGACGATGATCACGACGCGACGTATGTTGTCGATCCTGTCCAACGCTGGTCACCATCATCTGGAAACGCATTCCCCGGTTGGCCTGAAGGTCGTGATGAACAATGGATAGTTCACGTCGTTTGACGAGGTCAGGTTAGCGCAGAAGGTCGTGATGAATTTGTTTTCAATTTTTTGTGGGGAGGGGGGCATATGCCCCCCTAATGATACGTCAAAAACTTCGTCGAACTTCGTTATTTATGATGATATTGGGCACAACATTACTTGGGCACCAGACTGAAGCAACATGAACTTGTGCACGGACCGGTGGTGATCGCCGCGATCTTGTTCTCCGTGTACCTCGTTTTACTTTATATTTTCCGAAAAGAAATGAAACAATTCCAATGTTGGTTGGGCCATGGACTTTGTACAGTCCAATATTATTTGGGCCAAGGCCTATTAAGGTTTAATTGTATTTATAGCCAATATTTTTCGCTCAAAAGAAAATACATCCAATATTTAAATCAGTAATAATTACTGTTCTTCTTTTGCACATCACAATAATAATAACAGTATACAAAACTTTATCTCACATGTACCCAGCACATAACTTCATCTTACAGGACAGTATACAAAACATCACGTATCAATAACTTATCTCCAAGGTTCGCAACGCATAACAGTATACAACACTTTATCTCGCAATATTAAAAACAAATCTCGCAGGTTCACAGCACATAACTTATCTCATGGGTCCAGCAACAACAAAAAAGATCACCGTCACAGCTCCTAATCAATAAATGATGCAAACAACCTGAACATTCAAAGACAAAAAACAACATGTCAAAGAGACACAAGCAGAAAATAGCCACTTAGATCAAGTAGACCTGATGTAGGGATAGTAATCTAAATGCAGCAAGACAAATTTATATTCAGATAGGCGAAGCGCCTTCATCAGAATACGAAGCATTCATGACAACTTCATGTTTGTTCATTGGCTTGCTAGTCGTCTCCACCGTACCAACACGCCCGCCCTCCTTTTGAAACTCGATATTTCGAGGGCTTTTTACTCGGTGTCTTGGACACACGACGGACCAATATGATGTACCACATAAATAGTAGAAAATCTAATCTTAGTTTACATTAACAATTGCGCACATGACGGACCAATATGATGTACCGCATAAGAACAAACCAATTAAATCAGCATTGCTAAGTTTAACTTGGATGTTAGACTCCCTTGTGAATACCTTACACATGCTATATTTAATGTTATAATTAATGTCTTTCTTGATTATTTTCAATTTGCATACCTTTTAATTTGAAAAACTAACATAATCAATTGCATACAGAGACACATTGCACTTAGCATAAACACTAACACTAATTGAATTTTGTGTGTGCAATAGTAGAACCTGTAATATTCTATGTTTGTAGGTGATTACTTAAGTAGTAACCATTATCATATTATGAACTTATTACTAAATCCGCAATAACGTGTAAGATATATTTGACCATGTAAAAAATGATCATTTCAATCATCCAATTTAGATTAAGAAGTTCCTATATATTTGCTTGCATAACTATACACCACACACCTCTGTTGAGATATATTTACTATATGGTGTTCATATAATATTATAGTTGTTAGTCGTTTTTTCTACAATGTTGGTCAAACTTTACATTGCTTGACTTTTCAATAATTAATATACGCCTTACTTTTAGGAATGGAGAGAATAATATTTAAATTCTTAGAGCCCGCTTAGTAATGTCACAGATATAAAGGCAAAATGAGTCAATCTAATAAATAAAGTGTTGCGTGATACCTCATGTTAATATCCATTATAAAGGTAGTGACATATGCATGTTATTACACTAAGTTAATCCGCACTATGGCCAGCCTAAGGCCAAAGCTCTTCGAAACGTTCTACAGCTTCCACAAAATGTAGAACGTCACATGTAGTTGAGACTTAAAGTCGGATAGCATAACATATCAGTATTTGGAATTAAGCAATATTCCTTTCTAGGCTTCGCAGGCGTCATTCATATCAAATATAAAGATCTAAGAAGTGAAGCACATATCAGAAAAAACATATACAAAACTAAGATCATGGGAGGGGAACAGCCCAGGTGGCCGGGTGCTATTTGCACTGCAAATGATCAGCTATTATATTATATCTATGTTTATATTCATAAGGACTTAACCAACTGTTTACCAGAAATTCAACCTCCTATATACACGTAAATTTATCATAATGGCAACAACATTAACCGCAAATCTGCTTCCCAACTTGCAAAGCTCCATGAGAATTCTTCTGTCCGCATATCCATGTCCTCCTTTACCCAAATCAAGGGAATAATGGATCATCTATGCTTTTGATTTCGTGTAAGACAAGTTTACATTCCAAGTTAATTCTAGTTCTCGTCTCAATATGTACAGCGATTTTTATGTGTCATCTTCTTCGCATTGCTGAGAGCTGTCAGGAAACCTTAATTGGCAGGAATACGTGTGAGAGATCAGTATCCCCAGCTATCTGTCGGACGAGATGGCTTCTTCTATCCTCCTAATGACAACGCTAAGACTATGCCCACTCTCAAGTGCTTTGACTGCAGCTCTATGAGCTTTCTTGTGCCACTTCAGAAGGTTGTAAGATTGCATCACTGACCAGCGAGCTCTATTTGCCATCTGATAAGCAACATATATATATTAATGGACTATAATTTGGTTTATCAAAACATACATAAGAGATATATATCAGAATGAGATGGACCTGTGCAACAGAAAGCGGAGGATTCAGCAGAATACACAAACTCCTGAATAAATTCTCATCATTCTCTCCTCCTTCTGCCTCCCCATAAACAAGTGCTTCTGCAGCGATTCCAGCAAATAGAATCATGCAGTATCTGCAATTAAGGTCTTGCTTGAGAAAAAATGCACAGCAATTCTCCCCAAGAACTCCAAGTGTCAACATCAAAACACATTGCCTAGTTACACACCTGTCAAATGCTGTACTAGATAGATGACCCTCACCAAGTTCTTTCTCCATATTTTCATCCCAGAACTGTGTCCCTGCCTACAGAGATATGAGATAACACATCATTGAGATCTCTATGAAAAGCATATCTCAAACCCTTCAGTTTTTTAACAGATTATACTATTACAAGTCCCGGCGACCCTGGGCAGTGCCAGGCTTGGCAAGCGAGCTCCCCATAAGAAACAGTGATGACTAATATTTGGGCGAACATTCACTACCGTAGTCACAGTTAGGCTTTGCCCAGGCTCTAAAGACCGGGTAGCTCAGTCACTTCTACAATACATATTTCTGAAATCTTGGTTACCACTCCCTCCGTCCCAAAATATAAGACGGTTTCGTATTCTTGAAAAAATATAAGACGGTTTTGCAAGCTAAAACAGCTTACCAACATGTCTGATATTATGGGACGGAGGGAGTACCTAGTACCTACCAGTTCGGTGAGGTGTATAAGCTTTCTAAATTAGAAAAGACTTCTAAAACTGCAAGTAAATCCTACTTGGAAACGAAAACTTGTGCTTTCTTTGTTAATGGTATGAAAGAAAATGAGCAGATTGAACTCAGTTACAGCACTTGCTACCAATGGCAGTAGCACAGTTACGACTTGCAAGTAAATTTAACTCAAAAATTTGAGAAAGCAACGTGATGTTTAACAACAGAAACTACACTACTTCATCGGATAATAGACACGCCAAGCACAACAAATATAATATAACATGAATATCAGTAACAGTTGTACCTGGCCTTGAATGCCCATTCTCAATGCCACAAATGGATCCAGGATGACTCCTCGTATGGGGCAACCCATTAGATAAGCTAGACACAGGTTCATGGAAGATATGCTAGGGTAAGTCTCAGAAGTCAGATGTTATACAAACTGCAGAATGCAAAACTAACAAATAAAATCTACAATCCCAAAGTCACATTGGTTGCAAGCAAGGGAGGGCCAATGTTGGGGGCAAGCGTGTACATGCACTGATGCACACCCAAATTTTGGACATAAAATCAATAATTAGAGAGCTGCACTAGTCATACATACTGATAAGTTGCTACAATAACAATAGTGTCTTACCCTCTTAGCCACAAAGAAGAATGTAGCAAATTTGGTGATATCTACGCATCTCTAGAATCAAATCTTCAATCCATGATTCTAGTATAATTGTTTAATTTTTCTAGTCCCTATTCCCTAAAGCCAATGTGCAGTGAGGTACCAATAGCCAGTTCTACTCAATGGGCATAATTGGCGATTGATATTTTTCCTACAATAAATTGCCTGAAGAGTAAAGCAAGAAGTGGAAAAAGGGATGAATGCTTGAATATCGTCATAAAATTGTAAATTTTCTTCTAAATTTGCAGTACAATTTTTTCCAACTTTGAACACCCATTCCAGATGTTGGGCTTGCCGCTGGTTGCAAGAATTTAAGACCACCAAAAAGTAGGAGAAATTGAAGGAAAGAAATACCAGTAAGAAGATGGCCTGCTTCATGTACAAGGATTCTGCGCTTGTATGGAGGCCAAAAACATGAGATTTGTGCAGCACAAGTACCACCAAGAAAAAGCGCATCTGCTGTGGCTAACCCCAGAATGGCAGCCAAGTTAGGCCGCACATCCACTCCTTGAGTCAGAAGAAAGGATACACCTCCAAGAAATGTAGCCAGAACATAAGGAGAATTTCCTGAGAGACCCCATTTCTTTGGTGCAAGCTTTTCAGCTGAAAGAAGTAAAACATGAAGAAGATAAGAGCTACAGAAGAAAGAGAAGTCCTTTTGAATTGGTGAATCAGCATATTTCACATATCCACTGCAACTTATGAACAAGGAACAATACATGCAAGAAAGGGAATATCGCCTCAGTTCTCACCTTCCAGCCCTGTCATCTCCTTTAAGATTGTCGGTGTCACTTCTCTTGGTCCCTCGAGAACTGCAGGAAAAGAAATGCACATACGGTGGTCAGTGGGTTATATAATTCGGTAAAGGCAGCTTGGACAACACAAAATTATTAGTGTGTTGCTTAAAAGGAATGTAAGCCAAGTTCAAATTTTAAGGGTGTTCCTCAACTCAATCAGTACATCGTAATCATCACTGGCCAATGCGTTTGGATCCCAACTACTACTGACACTCTCCGACCAGTTCACTGCTTCACATTCTACCTATAGTTAATTACTCCATACAGAATGTGGGACTTTACCATGGACCTTCAGACATCATCGACAAACGACAACAGGAGACTCCGGCAAGAGCTAACATACTACGCCAAGTACAATTTTGAATGCAGTTCGGCAATTGGGATATTTATTTTGCATACAGAGATATCCATTTACCTCCAGGGGATCGAATTATGAATTATCACACTAAAAGGACGATTAAATTAAAGAGAGGTCTATATTTACCTATGTTCTTGCACTTGCCGAAGTTGGCGAGGACCCCACGGTCGGAGAGGAACTGGTACGCCTGGCCGACTAGCCGCATGTCGTCGGCGTCGATGCAGGCGTCCACAGGGCCGGTCCTGAGATTTTAGGGGCCCGAGGCGAAACTATAATTAGGGCCCCTTAAATAAACAATAAAATAGTAGTCAATATATACGATACATAAATGGTATAAATACATTCTTAAAGTCCAACCAAAATCACTGTTCAAATAAAGCAATTTATACATATTGGCTTGTAAATTTTCGTCCAAAATCTGCTCAAGTTACAAACTTACAACCTGAGGTTGTGCCTTTTTTTTTTTTCATATAGAGCATTAGATAAAATTGACAGTGAAAATTTGGCTTGCGTGGCCAAAAAATACCTTGTGTGCAAACAATCTCTCTTGTATAAATCATCAAAAACGATTGCGGGAGCCGCTGGTCCCGAATCCCTTTCGCTGATCTAAAAATATTTGGTGGATGTAATCTTGTTCAATTAATGGACACCGTAGACTAAAACATGGTTATTAGACTTGGTATTCAGGACAGGTACTAGGAGAACCTCCAACTATCTTCATCTTCAAGAGAAGTGTCACTCGAAAGACAGAGGCAACTAAGGCATGGGAACTAAACTGTAGCACACGATTTTAATTTCTAAAATGCTAGTACCTGGCAGCTTCGTAGTAGCATGAACTCTAGGAGACATCCATGATCCATCTTCCTCGCCGCAAGCAGAGCTCCTAGCATGGCGCGGTCTCGTCCCGGCGAGACGACGACTCGGGCTCTGATCTGTCAGCATGGCCGTGTATATGTCCAAGGATCAAACGATCGGAGTCACACAAGCTGCACATAAGCGATGGAGATCTGGAGATCCAGCGCTCGTTTTTTTAGGGTATCAAGCATCACAAGCTCTTCTACAGAAACGAAGCGCCGCAGGTTAATAACGCAAGAGATGGGACCGGGGGAATTGGCGATCATTTTCTTTGACGGGCTAGCGATCGTGTCTCCCGTCGTGGGCCACTTCCTCGTACACTGTATGCTAACAATCTGGACCAGGCCTAGCAGTACATATTACAAAGCATATAGGCCAGACTTGGGGGCCCCTTGGTTTTGGGGGCCCGGGGCGGCCGCCCCTCCAGCCCTGCCCCAGGGCCGGCCCTGGGCGTCCAGCACCTCCCAGTCCCGCCCCGGCGGCACGGGGAGCGCCACCTGCGTAGCCGCGGACGCCGCCGCCTCCGGATAAGTCGCGGGCTCGACCGATTGCAGGAAGCGGAGCGCCCGGGACAGGTCCTTGCTCTCGACGGCGTCCTCGAACTCGCGCCACTCCTTGAGGGAGCCCGCGCGGAGGCGGCGCCCGGGGCGAGGTGGGCGGGACGGGAAAGGGAGGAAGCGCTTGGAGGAGGGGGTGGCCGACTGGGAGGCGGAGATGGCCGCGGTGGAGGCGAGCGGCGGGGAGCTGGAGGTGGTCGCCATTGGTGCGGTCACGGAGGTGGGTTCCTCTGCTTCCTGTTGTTGTCGTGGCGTCGTCCACTGCCGCCGGTCCTCAGGCCCGATCAAATGTTTTTGGGCAGGCCTTCATTCTTCAGTTTGGCCCATTCCGTTCGATTTTGCTAAAGAAAACAAAATCTTTCTCCAAAAAACAATAACAACAGAGTCTTTTGTTCCATGCAACTAAGAATCCCAAGAAAATTAGTGTAGAGTAGATATAGAACCTAATAGAAACATATACATACACAAAAGGTGAAATAGAAAACATTAGACGAAAGACAAAAGAAATTCAACACATGGATTGTTGATTATGCAATCATATGAAGAGTCAATTTCTCTAGGTGCGTTAATCCATTTTTACGGCCTCCTTGGTCGTTCCTTACCTCTCCTATAATTTCTCCTATCCTTGAGAATATCTCAGTTGTAGGACTTCGTTGGATATACCCAAACCCATTCGCAAAAAAAAAAATTACCCAAATCTCTTCAATTCAATATATAACTATCAGGTATCAGGTGTTACAGTATTCCTAATTTGGTCTTAAAAGGTGTCTAGAACAAGGAGTTAAAAGTCATAACAAAAGTTTTTAGAAAGTTATTGGAAAAAAGAATGAATTGAAAACAAATGCATCACATCATCTTCTGTTTCACTAAATCTTCGTATTCAGTGAAATACTATGACAAGAAGTTATTCTTGGAACCTTTCTTATCTCGTGTAAATGAACCAGAGATCAAATATCTAGTTGAAAAAACTTGGGCTCTACCCACAGAGGGGACCACCCCTATGGACATTTGGCAGGAAAAAGCTTAGGCGTTTTAGGAGTAAGACCAAAGCTTGGCATAGAAATGTAGAGTCAGAGTTGAGAAAGCTGAAGAAGGATCTGACGAAAGAGTATGGTTTACTCGACATCAAGGCTGAAACATAAGAGCTTTCCTCTGAGGAGAATTCTAGGCTAAAGCATATCTATGATGAGATGAATAATCTCTGGCTAAAAAACGAGGTTAAAGCAAAGCAAAGGCCTAGGGATAGAGATATTAAAGAAGGGGATACGAACACTTCCTACTTTCATGGAGTGGCTAACTAAAGAAGAAGGAAGATGTTGTTCCACCCTCTATATGGGCCCGAAGAGTCTGTCACCTGTCACTGATGAGAAATAGATGTTGGGGATAGCTACCAACTTCTACAAAGATCTTTTCAAAAAAGAAGAAACATCTAGGTTTTCACTTCAACCATAATTCAGAAAAAGACACATGCGCCAATCAACAAACAACTATTATCAATTTACCTGCATGATCAGGCACACATCGGTACAATGGCACACTCCCTAGCTAATGCAGTGAAGAAGAAAATGCATGTAAAAAGATACAAGGGTCAATCATCAAATACGTACTATCGATCTACCTACATGATGAGGCACTCACTACATCGGAACAACTGCATAAAAGAAGATACAACCTGCTGATGGCTACGTGTTGGTGAACCCCAAGAGGAAGGTTATGATGTAGACAGCAGAAGTTTTCCCTTGAATAATCTACCCAAGGTTTAATCGGACCAGTAGGACTTGACGATCAATTGGAAGGTTGTTGATGTTGACTCCCCCTGGCGCTAGGGAGCTTGCACCAACGTGGAATCTGCACAGACACAAACCAGAACTTTGCCCAACACGAAACAGAGAGGTTGTCAATCTCTCCGGTCTTGCAGAAACAAAGAGTTAAACGTATGGTGTGGAAAACAGCAGGAAACACAGCAAGTAACAGGAAACAGATGATTGCAGCAGGTTGTGTAAACAGTATGAGGAAATTGGACCAGGGTCCACAGTTCACTAGTGGTGTCTCTCTCAGAACAGATAACTAGCATGTTGGGTAAACAAATTACAGCTGGGCAATTGACAAATAGAGAGGGCATAACAATGCAATACATGCCAAGATGTCTACTATGAAATCTAGTTGGGCATTACAACAAAGTACATAGACCGTTATTCCAACCGCATCTATGCCTAAATAATCCACCTTCAAGGCAGCATCCGCATCCTATTCAGTATTAAGTTGCTAACAACAGATTATTGCATGAAGTAAAGTGTGTAATGTAATCAATACAAGTGCCCTTGGACACTGCACCAATGTTTTATCCCTAGTAGCAACAGCACATCTACCATCTTAGACCTTTCTGTCACTGATCCAGATATCTAGAGACTGAACCCACTATCGAGCATAAATACCCCCTCTTGGAGTCACAAGCATCTACTTGGCCAAAGCATCTACTAGCAACGGAGAGCATGCAAGATCAAGAGCACATAGATAAACAACTTGAATAAACATGGTATCAATATTCATCGGATCCCAGCAAACACAACATCTAGCATTACAATAAGATGATCTTGATCATGTTAGGCAGCTCACAAGATCTAAACATGGAGGCACAAGGTAGAGAGACAACCATCTAGCTACTGCTATGGACCCGTAGTCCAGGGGTGGACTACTCACGCATCACTCCGGAGGCAGGCATGGTGATGTAGAGCCCTCCGGTGATGATCTCCCCTCCGGCAGGGTGCCGGGAAGAGCTTCAGAACTCCTCCGATCTGAGATTGACGATGACGGCCGCGACGGAACTTTTCGTGGAATATGATCGACCGTAATAGGGTTTTCGCGTCGCGGAGAATATATAGGCGAAGAGGCGGCGTCGGTGGCCGAGGGGGGCCACCACGCCATAGGGGGGCGCGGGCCCACCCTGGGCCGCGCCCTAGTGTGGCGTGGCCCCCTGGTGGGTCTGCTCCGACTCCCCTTTGGACTCCGTGATCTCCTCGTGATATTATTGACGATGTCTTTTGTTTCGTCCAATTCCGAGAATATTTCCTTAATAGATTTTCTGAAACCAAAAACAGCAGAAAACAGGGAACTGGCACTGTGGCATCTTGTTAATAGGTTAGTCCCAGAAAATGCATAAAAATGATATAAAGTATAGCCAAAACATGTAGCAATTGATATAATATCAGCATGGAACATCAAAAATTATAGATACGTTTGAGACGTATCAAGCATCCCCAAGCTTAGTTCCTGCTCGTCCTCGAGTAGGTAAACGATAAAAACAGATAATTTTTGAAGTGACATGCTACCAACACAATCTTTGATCAAATAACAATGTAATGCACATGATCTGAATGAAGTGATCCAAGCCAATGGTCTATAGTTTGCAAGCAAGTAAATAAAGAGTAAACATAAGTGATCACACAAGTGCAAACTTTCATGAATAACACTATAAAACATTTAGAGATATAATAGTCTAACATAATAGTTAGCTCACAGCAGCAATAATTCTCAACATGAAAGTGTTTGTATCAACACAAAGGAAGATAATAGCTTCAGCATTTGCTTCAACTTTCAACATGTATATCATATAGATAATGTCAATGCAAAGAATATGATCAACCAAACACAAAGTTATGTAAAAACTGTTATACTGGAGTTGACAATGATGTTTGCTTAAGTAGACAGAAAGAAGTGGGAAAACTGACTCAACATAAAAGTAAAAGAATGGCCCTTCGCAGAGGGAAGCAGGGATTAACATCATGTGCTAGAGCTGTAGTTCCCGAAGGCATATAGAGAGCATAAAATATTGTTTTGTAAGGTAATGGTGTATACAGGTGTCAACAAATCAAATAGCAGGTACTTGTCATCTTCCATGGCTAACTAACTTTTAGAGCGGTTCCGAGAGTTTTTAGGACTGCACTTGTAACAAGCACTTATTGGTGACACTCCTCCCAACCATTTACTTTCCACAAACCATGGCTAACCGAATCCTCGGGTGCCCACCAACATTCACCATGGAGGAGTGTCTATTTATTTATTTATAGGGTGGACTAACCAGCTCTTTAATGCAAAATAAAAGGTGGAGAAGCAGATGAAGCTGCCAATCCTTGTAAATTAATTAGCATGGAAGATGACAAATCTCACTACTACGTCCTTATGAGCTTTTCAAGTAGTGACACAAAAAGGAAATTGTTTTGAGTAGTTAGTAGATAGCACATGAAGAAATTTACTTGGAATGGTGAAAACACCACATAATAGGTAGGTATGGTGGACACAGGTGGCATGGATTTGGCTCAAGGTTTTGGATGTACAAGAAGCATTCCCTCTTAGTACAGAGTTTAGGCTAGCAAGGTTATTATAAGCAAACATCATTATCAACTGGAATAGCAAGAGTGTACATAAAACACAAGGTTTGACGAACCATAGACTCCCACTGTCTTCCTTGTTAACACATAGCCTTCATCCAAAAATTATCTAGACTACTATGGACTTCCAATTATGCAACAGATTATTATAGCAGAAAATCCTTATAGTAGTTCTTCATTAATAGCCATTACTTACATGATGCACAAGCTTAAACATTAATTACTTGACAGCTCAAAACAATTGGCAAGCATCAAATTACTCAAGACAACGATCTAAAAAGATTCATGTAAGCATTTTATACCACTACCACATGCATAGCATTTTTCTGGTCCAACCAAACACCAATCAACTTATTTGACAACTCTCCAAACAGATATAAGTGAAGCAAGAGAGTACTTTCTTCAAAAGAAACTGAAAGCTCTAACAAGAGATACATGAAAAACTGAGAGCTAACAGCAATAACAGCAACTAGACAGGAATACTCAACAAGTATAAGTGAAGCACAAGAGTATTCTAATGAAAAAGTGGAGCGTGTCTCTCTCCCAAACATGAATACTAGGATCCAACAAGTATAGCACAGCAAACAAAACAAAACAAACTGAAAACAAAAACACACTGACGCTCCAAGGAAGAGTACACTAGCATGAAGCAATAAAAATATAGCACCATTAGAGATGACCTGATAATTTGTAGATGAAGAAGGGGATGCCTTGGGCATCCCCAAGCTTAGATGCTTGAGTCTTCTTGAAATATGCTGGGGAGGTAAGCCTCCCCAAGCTTAAGCTCTTCACTCTTCTTGATCATGTAATATCATTCTCCTCTATCAACACTTGAAAACTTCCTTCACACCAAAACTTAACAGCTTTTCTCATTAGCAGGTTAGTGCACTAAAAGATAATACTTCAAAGTTCTAGCAAAGACAAAACTCACAAGCCAACTATTTTAAACATTAGCCACTGTTACTAGGCTCAAGTGGGCACTTTTACACGAAAAGAAACCACTTAAAAACTTGTAAAAGAGAGAATGCAAAATAAAAGACAGAATCTGTCAAACCAGAACAGTCTGTAATGACGAATTTTTTCGAGGCACTTACGATGCTCAGATGAAGAACTTTTGAAATAATGAAAGTTGCGTAACATCATCAGGAACATGCACAAAAAGTTTCAGCATTTTTCGATTTTTTCTGATTTTCTACTGAATTAAACGGTGACGAACAGCAATCTGTCCAATGCAGTCCCGAAAATAAAAACCAACTTTGCATTAGTAACTCTCCTTGGCACAACAAAACAGCAAATAAAGATACAAAGGAGTTGCTACAGAGGTAAACAAGCATCCTTGACTAATACTGAAAATAAAAGATAATGGGTTGCCTCCCAAAAGCGCTTTCTTTTAATGCCTTTTAGCTAGGCTAGAAGATTTTAATGATGCTCTCATAAGAATAAGAGTTGAAAAACAAAAGAGAGCATCAAGAGGCAAATATCAAACACATTTAAGTCTAACCCACTTCCTATGCAAAGGAATCTTGTAACAAAATAAATTATTGAAGCATAAAGCAACTAGCATAGAAAGATGAAACAAATATAGCTTCAAAACTTTCAACATAAAGAGAGGTGTTTTAGTGACTTGAAAACTTTTACAACCATATTTTCCTCTCTCATAATAACTTTCAGTAGCATCATGAACAAACTCAACAATATAACTATCACATAAAGCATGCTTTTCATGATCTACAAACACATAATTTTTATTAAGCTCTAAAACAGTGGGGTTATCAAACCCACTTTTGACAATAATAGTATAATAAATATCATTAGCCAATATAGGACCATCATCAAGAGCATTATCATATATAACATTAGGGAGCACATTTTTACTTTCTGCAATTTCCTTTTCTTGAGTCAAGGAGCTTGTTACTTCAAATTTATCAAAAGGAGATATTTCAATAGAATCATGACATTCAACAATATAGCATTTTTCCTCCTTATGTGGGCATGGAGGGTAATCATATAATGTAAGAGTTAAAGAGTTACTATCATTAGAAGGTAGATCCTCCTTTTGTTCTTCACTCTCCTCCTCTTTTTCATCCAATGAGATCACAGTTTCAGCAATTTCTTCTTCCATAGGTCCCTGAAAAGAAGCAAGTTGTTCTGGAGAATAAGTTTTCTCAAGAAATTTAGTGATATAAGGATTGTCATTGTAATATTCAAGGCAGTAACCAAGTATAGAAAAATTCTCAGATTTATAAGGAGAATCATCATCTTGAATATAACCAGCAATTTCATAAGCACCCTTAAAAACAACAAATTCTTCAGTTTGTTCAAGATTACCAAAGTCATAGTTTCCTTTAGCATAAGCAGCCAAGGTTTCATTATCATTATAATCACATTGGAAAGGGAGGTGTTTATGCCTTCTACAACAAAAAGATTCATTAAAGCAGTAGGATTCATCAAATGTAGAACACAAGTTCTTAGCAAAATAATTCAATCTACTTATTTGTTCCCATAGATGTTTCCCTTTTTGAGACAAGCGGTATTCCTCATAATAAGTTTGATGTTCCTCCGTGAACCCACCGTGCCAATAATATTTAGTATCAAAGAGAGAAGCCATTGATAGCAAGTAAACAACTAGACATAATAACAAACCGAAATAAACTAGATGCAAGAAACTAATTTTTTTTTGTTTTTGATTTTAAAGCAACAAGAAAAAAAATAACAAGACAAAAACAAAGTAAAGAGATTGGAACTGAGAGACTCCCCTTTCCAATAGCCTCCAAGTCCCCGGCAACGGCGCCAGAAAACAGCTTGATGGCTACGTGTTGGTGAACCCCAAGAGGAAGGTTATGATGTAGACAGCAGAAGTTTTCCCTTGAATAATCTACCCAAGGTTTAATCGGACCAGTAGGACTTGACGATCAATTGGAAGGTTGTTGATGTTGACTCCCCCTGGCGCTAGGGAGCTTGCACCAACGTGGAATCTGCACAGACACAAACCAGAACTTTGCCCAACACGAAACAGAGAGGTTGTCAATCTCTCCGGTCTTGCAGAAACAAAGAGTTAAACGTATGGTGTGGAAAACAGCAGGAAACACAGCAAGTAACAGGAAACAGATGATTGCAGCAGGTTGTGTAAACAGTATGAGGAAATTGGACCAGGGTCCACAGTTCACTAGTGGTGTCTCTCTCAGAACAGATAACTAGCATGTTGGGTAAACAAATTACAGCTGGGCAATTGACAAATAGAGAGGGCATAACAATGCAATACATGCCAAGATGTCTACTATGAAATCTAGTTGGGCATTACAACAAAGTACATAGACCGTTATTCCAACCGCATCTATGCCTAAATAATCCACCTTCAAGGCAGCATCCGCATCCTATTCAGTATTAAGTTGCTAACAACAGATTATTGCATGAAGTAAAGTGTGTAATGTAATCAATACAAGTGCCCTTGGACACTGCACCAATGTTTTATCCCTAGTAGCAACAGCACATCTACCATCTTAGACCTTTCTGTCACTGATCCAGATATCTAGAGACTGAACCCACTATCGAGCATAAATACCCCCTCTTGGAGTCACAAGCATCTACTTGGCCAAAGCATCTACTAGCAACGGAGAGCATGCAAGATCAAGAGCACATAGATAAACAACTTGAATAAACATGGTATCAATATTCATCGGATCCCAGCAAACACAACATCTAGCATTACAATAAGATGATCTTGATCATGTTAGGCAGCTCACAAGATCTAAACATGGAGGCACAAGGTAGAGAGACAACCATCTAGCTACTGCTATGGACCCGTAGTCCAGGGGTGGACTACTCACGCATCACTCCGGAGGCAGGCATGGTGATGTAGAGCCCTCCGGTGATGATCTCCCCTCCGGCAGGGTGCCGGGAAGAGCTTCAGAACTCCTCCGATCTGAGATTGACGATGACGGCCGCGACGGAACTTTTCGTGGAATATGATCGACCGTAATAGGGTTTTCGCGTCGCGGAGAATATATAGGCGAAGAGGCGGCGTCGGTGGCCGAGGGGGGCCACCACGCCATAGGGGGGCGCGGGCCCACCCTGGGCCGCGCCCTAGTGTGGCGTGGCCCCCTGGTGGGTCTGCTCCGACTCCCCTTTGGACTCCGTGATCTCCTCGTGATATTATTGACGATGTCTTTTGTTTCGTCCAATTCCGAGAATATTTCCTTAATAGATTTTCTGAAACCAAAAACAGCAGAAAACAGGGAACTGGCACTGTGGCATCTTGTTAATAGGTTAGTCCCAGAAAATGCATAAAAATGATATAAAGTATAGCCAAAACATGTAGCAATTGATATAATATCAGCATGGAACATTAAAAATTATAGATACGTTTGAGACGTATCACCTGCTTCCCTACGTCTTGTTTTCTTCTCCTTCCCTAGTCCTTAACAAGAGAAATCCTTATCACAAGGACACGTGACTAGAACCACAAGACCCAACAGAAGACATGGCCACGTCGGTTGCAAGACGGGCACCTATGTAGGTAGGGACGGTTCATAGGTTGGGCAAACACGACGACCGCCCCAGACCCCGAGAGGAGAAGGGACTCAGATAATAAAGTAATTTTTGTAACTCGTATATTATTATTTATCTGTCACGTATAAGAAACCATTTATAAATAGCAGAAAGTCAACCTTAGTTTACATTAACAATTGCACACACGAGATACCAATATGATGTACCACGTGTAAGAACAACCAACTAAATCAGCGTTGATAGGTTTAACTTGGATGTTAGTATCCCTTGTGAATACCTTACACATGCTATATTTATTGTTTTGCTTGATTATTTTTAATGTTAATTTCATACATAAATTTTATTTGAAAAACATAACATAATCAATTGTATAGAGAGACACATTGCAGTTAGCATATACACTAATTGAATTTGGTGTGTGCAATTGTACAGCCCGTGATATTCTATGTTTGTCGGTGATTACTATAAGCGACATTATTTCAGTAAGTATTAATCATCATCATATTATCAACTTACTACTAAATACGTGATAACTTGTGAGATATATTTGACGAAGTAAAAATAATAATCATGTCAGTCGTTCAATTTATATCCAGAAGTTTCTATATTTTGCTTACTATACAATACACACCTCTGTTAAGATATTTGTTAGCTTTTATGCGTTGGAATCTCTACAATTTTTTAATAATACTACAAATTAATGCGAACATCCAAACAATAATATACATATGCGTTATATATAAGATGATTTTGTATCTTGTTAAGGATAATCTCTCACACAGGATAAGCTTTTTGCATAACTCAAAATACTTTCAAACGATAATACTACAATATAGTGAAAAAGAATTTAAAATATTGTATGGTTAACAATGCTAACTAAGCATACAAAATATATTTGTTGCAACCATAAATGTAACGAACTACAAAAAAAAGGTATACATATTTAGTTTAATTATGTTTATTTAACTCGCCCGAGGTCGTCAAAAAAATAATTGGAACGGGACTGTATTGAGGAGGCGAGGAGGCATGACCATTATAGACTTAGTGATCATAAGAATCCTCCAACTGGTTCAGACCATCTCGCGCCACCTCTGCTGAGAAGACCCGTGTGTATCTAACCATGAGACCCTTAGTGATCTTGAGAAAAAACGTCGCCAAGAGCAAGGAGCATATTGAGACAAACTCTAGGTTAGAAATAGTCTTCAAATGCCTCTGTGCCTTGGGGTTATCTCCAAGTTAATCGGTAACCCCTTAAAAGAGGTACAAGGTGGTACTCAAACCACAAAGAACTGCGATCATGAACGTCACAGTTTTGTTGAAGGACAACTTCTTCATCCGGTTATGTGGGAAACAACGAGAGAACGGATGTGGAGATAAGGGAAAAAATTGACAAACCAGCGTGTTCTCAACTAAGATCCGATCTTAGAAAAGAAAAACACCAACAACAAAGATGTGTGAAAAAAAGGAAAAAATGGAAGTATAAATGCAAAAAACCAAGATTCAAGAGCACAAGGTGTGCCATCTGATAAAAAACAAGATAGAAGGTTGGGAAAAGAAACACGTAAGCCACAAGCTTCATGACCACAAGAACAGTTTGCAGCCGGGAAAGAAAAACATGAACTGTAAATGTCAATATTTTCATCCTCCATGTAAAAAAAGATATCGAGTGTGAAACAATTGTACAGACTGAGAGAACTGGCGAAACGGTTTGTTCTAAATAGAAGACCCGATCTTAGAAAAGAAAACACCAAAACAAAGATGTGTGAAATCAAAAAGAATGTAAAACATGGAAATATGAACTTGTCTTTGAGTGGGCTGGCCCGTTAATTCAGATAGGTCGGCCTGTTAAGTTTAAGCGGGATAGCCTGTTATGATTAGGTAGACCGGCATGTTATTATTAAGTGGGTCAGCCCGTTAACCTTAATTGGGCATGTTAAGGCAAAGTGGGCCAGCCTGTTAAGGGCAGGCCTCTTAACTTATGTGGGCCTTTCGGTTAAGGTTAACAGGTTGGCCCGTTAAGATTAGGTGGGTCGGTCCCTTAATCTTAGATGGGGCAACCCATTTAGTTTAGTTAGTTGGCCCTTTCAGACCATGTGCCTGGCTTGTTAAGGTTACTCGGCTACCCCATTAAGGTAGCATTGGTTGACCTATCAGGTTAATTTGGTCGGCTCATCACATATACAGGGCCGTTGTGTCAAGTTATGAGGATTGGCCCTTTTATAGCCCAATACTGTAGTTTCCCTGGCCCATTAGGTTTAGTCACGTGTATTATGCGTATCAATAAGTCCCAAGTCCTAATGACAAACTTAGAGCAACTCCACTCTCGCCCCCAATATAGTGTCCGGAAGCAGCGCTGGATGAGGGCTACTTGGGATGGCCTGTGGGGGGCTCCCACTCGCGGCCCCAATACGCGCTCCCAATAGTTCTTTTTTTGCAATTTGAAAGTCATGCAAATGAAAATAGCCATTGTCTTGGCCATAAATTCAAAGTATCAGCCAGAAATTTAAAGTTTAGGCTATAAATTCAAAGTCTAGACCATCTAAACATCGCAAACTCCGGCCATGTGCACGGAGGAAAAATCAAACGGTGTCGATGTCGCCGTGGGCGTGGGTGTCGCCGTGTCCGTGGGTGTCGTCGTTGTCATTGTGGCCACAGTGGAGTGTCGCCGTGGAAAACACCGGTTCTTGCAAAAACCTAGTACTAGAGCTATATACAGGCCAATCTCCTCTCCCCGTCCCCTCCGGCCGGCTAGGCCGCCGGAGAAGAGGTGGAGAAGAGCCGTGGACGCCCGGGAGACTCTCAAGGAGGAAGAGGGGTGAGGAGAGAGCGAGACGGGGAAAAGAGCTACTTCCTCCTTGTAATTCAGGTAGCTTTTTCAAGTTGTCTAGTTAGAGAGCACACATTGTGTGTGCATAAGAGTGTTGTGTATGTCATCGTATTCCCTCCGCTCTAAATTACTTGACACACATTTGTCTAGATATAGATATATCTAGACACAAGTATAGATAAATTCATATTTGAACAAGATCAACTAATTTGGAACCAAGGGAAGAGAGTAGATTTGATTCTTCCATGCCAATTTCCCCAAACCAAGTCATCCATTGCTTGCAATCCATAAACAACAATGGAGTTATTTTTCTCCAAAATTTAACATGCGTTTCTTCTCTAGAATCGAAGTTGTATTTGAAGACCAATTTATTAGGCGCCGAGCCCTTTCACCATCGCCCGTGCACCCAAAGGTCACGCTGACAGGCGTCACACGAAGACGAGCCGCCCGTGTCAGCATTTCCACGCTTTCCACTTTCCAGAACCTTCCCCTCCTTTCTTCCCTCCGCTCCAAAACCATCGAATCCAGGCCGTCCGACGGCAATCCGTGGGCCCAGAACCCGCGGGCGCCGCACCATCCTTACCCCCGCTCCAAGCCACACCCAGACAACGCCCCCAAAACGATCCCCTCTCGCTGCCACCCTGGCCCACCAGCCCTGACCCCACATGTCAGAGACACACCGCCACCGCAAATCCCCCCGAATATTCGCTCCCATCGCTCGCCACGCCGTCGCCTCTATAAAGAAAACCGGAGGCCTGCGTCGCCACATCCATCCATCCGACCAAAGCTTTCGTTTCCTCTCTCACACTCCCTCGTCCAGATCGCCGCCGATTCGATCC
Organism: Poa pratensis; assembly: GCA_947311845.1. Lineage (NCBI taxonomy): Eukaryota > Viridiplantae > Streptophyta > Magnoliopsida > Poales > Poaceae > Poa > Poa pratensis. Next base: position 18,876,858 of record CAMZMU010000062.1, read on the forward strand.
GGTTCCTCCACGGTGAGCCCTTTCCTCCGATCGTCCCTCGCCGTGCCCGGATCCGCCGCCGCCGCCTTCTTCTCGCGGGCCGTTGTCTGACGCTTTGTTGCGGTGTTATTTTGGGTGCAGTAGCAGGGATGGCGACCAAGAGGAGCGTGGGCACCCTCGGGGAGGCGGATCTCAAGGGGAAGAAGGTGTTCGTGCGCGCCGACCTCAACGTGCCGCTCGACGACGCCCAGAAGATCACCGACGACACCCGCATCCGCGCATCCATCCCCACCATCAAGTACGTCCTCGAGAAGGGCGCCAAGGTCATCCTCGCCAGCCATCTGGTGAGCACCTCCTCAAATCCTCAATCCCACCCACCACATACGTGACGATCGATCCGGGACACGCTGCTTTGCTATAGTCTATAACAAGCTGCTAGTACTGTACTATTTGATTATCCGGATCGAATGCGTTTTTTCTGGGAGGTTTGATGCGGTTGAGTTGCTCTGTATGATCATGCGGTGTGGAAATTCGGAGTCGCTTCAGAATTTAGATCAGTGGGTACAACCTGTCCTTACTTTGGTTAAGGTTGTAAGTGATTATCACACATGTGTCTACGGTTTTGTTGTTCCTTCTTTGCAAGGATGTGTACACGATACAAAGGTGTTTCAATGTTTGCTCTGAGAAGTAGTTTCGCATATGCAAATCTGTAATTTAACTCACTTCCTATCCCTTTATGCCAGTGCCTGCCTGTAATTAGTTTACTGTTAGATGTGAGCTTGGTTGATTTCCTCTCTAATTTAGAGATATATTCCAGTCTATCTGACCCAATCTATGCCTTGTGGTCCTCCTCGTTAGATCGGTTACTCCTCGTTGTATTGATGAGTATATAACTTAATATATGCATTGGCATGTTTACTAGTTGTATCTAAATTATGTGGCGATTGAAGTTCAGGGATACCTGCCAAACTTGTGCATCAATTTCCTTTTTCACTGTACAGATTTGGTTGTTCATTGTTTTCCTCTTCTGTATGATTAGTGCCAAATATGAACTTCAATGTGGTTGTTCAGTACCGTGTTCTGTTTTTAGTAGGATAGCAGTTACAAGGACTTCCAAGTTTGCATCTCTACAGTTAACATGTGACATCCAGAGAATATTTCGTTGATGTTAACCTCATTGGAATTATGTTATCTCGCATTTCTGATAGTAACTAAAAGAGGCATGGAAAACAGATCATGGACCCTTTTAACCCCCTTGTACTGATGTGACAACTATCCAGACTTAAACAGTTTTGCTTTGACCCGATTTTATGTTACCAACATCCAACTTTAGGCTATGATCTTTGGATTAGTGTTTGTTCCAATCAATACATACTTTATATCTTCTTTGAAGAAAGTTCTGCTACTTATGTCGCTTGATATGTTCAGTAACACAATGAGAAACTACTGTCAAATGTACTAACTTTGGTTGTTGCTTTTCCTTTATCTAATGTTATTCATTATTGCAATTTTCAGGGTCGCCCTAAAGGTGTCACCCCCAAGTTCAGCTTGAAGCCTCTTGTTCCACGCCTGTCTGAGCTCCTTGGAGTTGATGTATGTTATGGGATGATAGAAGCTCATCATTACGTATGGTCTCTCTTTGAACTAGATTATGAGCGCTTATATGACTACATTGTTTTATGTTTTATCAATAGGTTGTGATGGCCAATGACTGCGTTGGTGAGGAAGTTGAGAAATTGGCTGCTGCTTTGCCAGAGGGTGGTGTTCTACTCCTAGAGAACGTTAGATTCTACAAGGAGGAAGAGAAGAATGATCCTGAGTTCGCTAAGAAGCTTGCATCAGTTGCTGACCTTTATGTGAATGACGCTTTTGGCACAGCACACAGGGCTCATGCTTCAACAGAGGGTGTAACCAAGTTTTTGAGGCCTTCCGTTGCTGGATTCCTCATGCAGAAGGTATAGTTGAAATGGATCTCATTCCTGCACATAATTTGTTTACAATCATAAATACATCTCTGTGTAATTGTCAGTTCATGCTGCTGTTAGTTGGATTATGGTAATTTTCTTCAATGATTCTATCTCGTTTTCAAAGAAGAAACACCCCCTTAGATGCTGTGAACGCTAATTGCAAGTTCATCATAGGACATGGTATAGATAATTTTAAAGGTCAAGCTAGTAAATGGATCCTTCGTTATCTGTTCATTTTGCAACCTTAGGGTGATGTTAAGATGCATACATAGAATTTTCGGAAAGCTTTGGAACAAGTGTTTCAGAACAAAATAGTAGGGTGCCTAATTTTATTTTTATTGTTGCAGGAACTTGACTATCTTGTTGGAGCTGTTGCCAACCCAAAGAAGCCATTTGCTGCCATTGTTGGTGGATCCAAGGTCTCATCTAAGATTGGTGTGATCGAGTCTTTGCTCGCCAAGGTTGATATCCTAATCCTTGGTGGTGGTATGATCTTCACATTCTACAAAGCCCAGGGAAAAGCTGTTGGAAACTCTCTTGTGGAGGAAGACAAACTTGCACTAGCAACTGAACTGATTGAAAAGGCAAAGGCCAAGGGTGTTAGCCCCTTGCTTCCGACTGATGTTGTTGTAGCTGACAAATTTGCAGCAGATGCTGAAAGCAAGGTTTGTTGATCGTACACAATTACACCTTAGATGGTCCTTGCGAAAGCACTTTATATTAAAATAAAGTTTCAGTGGCTCAAAGTGAAGTTCAACTGACATTGTGCATCAAAGAATGCTTGCTGTTTACCTACTGATGCTTACTCTTTAACTCTATTTACAGATTGTCTCTGCCGATGCTATCCCTGATGGTTGGATGGGTCTTGATGTTGGCCCGGACTCCATCAAGACTTTCAGTGAAGCCTTGGACACCACCAAGACTGTTATCTGGAATGGTCCTATGGGAGTCTTCGAGTTCCCGAAGTTTGCGGCAGGCACTGATGTGCGTATAATCTCCCATAGCATCCATTTGTCTATCTTATCTGCTATTTTTTTTGTTACTTAGTACAGTCTTTTCTTTCCTCAGGCAATTGCGCAGCAGTTGGCTGAACTTACCGGGAAGGGCGTCACGACCATCATTGGTGGCGGTGACTCCGTTGCTGCTGTTGAGAAGGCTGGGCTGGCTGACAAGATGAGCCACATCTCTACTGGTGGTGGCGCGAGCTTGGAGCTGCTGGAAGGCAAGCCCCTCCCAGGCGTTCTTGCCCTTGATGAGGCTTAAGTTGATTCGCCTTTGCTCCTTTATGCGCCCCTTACGTTTGGGATATCGGTGTACGGTGAAACCTTATGTTTAAAGAACTTTGAGATAGGCTTGTCACCAATTTTTGCTAGGTGGGTCGTGAATAATGGTCGACTTCCTCTCTCTGAGTGAAGTGATTGGAAACTGACATACCCTGTGGATGTGTATGGCTATCTGTTTCACATCTTGTGTTTTTTTGCATCATGTTCTCTTTTGTTTGCTTGTTACTGTTGTTGGGACGTTGGCTTCAGATGTCCATTTACAGCTATTTTTAACAAGAGCCCCGGTATCACAAGGCCAAGAAAAAGCTGCATGGGTGTATCGAGGAAAGTACCGTGTTATTGATGATACATACATTAGCAGAACCATTCAAAATGCACTAGTTGTACAGATGGGCGCACACTCGTTACGATCTCTTGTACAAACCATTGAGGATAATAAACATGTTGGGGTTTCTTTCAGTTGTCTGTCAACAGAACGAACTAATGAAAGCCGGTACAGCAAAATTAATCAACAACTGTGGGCATCATTTTTCAAGACATCGAGACAAAGTATCACTGGTGTTTTCCAGACCACACTTTCCATGATTTAGGTGGCCAACATGAGCCACTTCTGTACCAGTGTGCCTGTTATTGTGGCTGAACAGAGAGCCTAGAGTATCATGATTCTATGTCGCTGTTAAGCACAAACATAAGAATCTTATTGTATGTGTTATTATTGAATGAAGTGTATGAGCTGCATGGCCTTTTGGAGGTAAAGAATCTAATTGCACATGATCATATTTGGTTAATTTGTACCTTATTCTTGTTTTTCTAACAAGTTGCAGTTTTTCACACCATTTGCCGAACAAAATGACCAAACACTTCATACTTGGTATGATTATTGCATTCTCTATTACTCATGCGTTTGTCACAGATGTTATAGTTGCAGCATTTTGTTTCCTCTTTGAGGGCCTTACATTGCAATTTCATCATACGGCGAAAAGCATGTTAGAAGATGATATAAATCAACTACAATTACCCGGTTTTTTGTTTGGAGGAGCCAACACGCAATAGTACTCCAAATCTAGTACTGGATGGGCAAACGATTCCCTTGTTAAGGGGGACAGATGGTGCGTTGATATTGTACAAGATTTTTGTGTGCAAATTGATCTCATATTCTCATTAGGATATGAATTAAACTGAAATGCGACGTGAAGCCCAGCTTGCTTCCATTGGGCTCGAATGAGCTCGAATTTGGGTTCCTAACTAGAGTATTTGACTGAGATTGACAGAATTTTCCTTTACCTACTTCATGGAAGCTGGAAAGAGTTGAGAGAATTTGTATGACAGAACCTCCTGAAGAGAAGTGAAGCATGGTAACGAAACGAATACACTGAACCGAAGTATTAAAAGGCAGGACAAACATCACATAATCAGCAGGCATATCTTCCACTCACATCTGCATAGATACAGCAGAGAAACCAGAGAGAAGAACCATCCAGAATTCCCGTGTCTCTTGGTGGTGGTGAGAAAATGAAGCTGCAACATGATCTGACTCACCTTTAAAAAAATATCAAGATAGCCGCGCAACCGAACGCATTCTTGGGTCCATGTTGGACGACGAGCAGATCATGCTGGCAGCTTCAGGCTCTCACACCAGCAAAGCCGGCCATGCCGATGCCGTTATTGTAAGAGCAAGGAGGGAGAGACGTTGGCTACTGGCATGCGTATGTGCCTGTATATAGGCAGTGGGCAAACTTTAAGAGGAGAGGAGAAGAAGAAGAGAGACAAAACCATGGCACGAGGGGTGGAGCGTGCGTCCATGGTGGTTGGCGCAAGCAAGCATGGTCCCTTTCTTGCTGCAGGTCACACCTCGTGACGCTGCCGTTTTGCCCTCACCGAGTCGCCATCACCACCACTGCTTGTTTTATGTGCACTGTCCTTGGCTCCCTCGGGCCGTTGGCGTCACACACCAGAACTACTGCTCCATTTTTTCTCAAATCTGGCATGTGATGCTGCTCACCGATTTATTCAGGGTTTGAGCGGTGTTGTTGATGGTGCAGCATTCGGGCGTAGGCTTTTCAGATGTCCGTGAGTGTGTGTCTTCACCTGTCCGTTATTTCTGTAAATTTATTTCCGCCGAACACCATTTTTTCCCAAACATTTCATTAAAATAGGAAATCGAGGATTACATTTCAAATAGACAACACAAAAGGACCTAAACTCTAGGGCTTCCCATCGTCTTCGTCCTCCGGTGGTGGCGCTGGAGTTGCCGGCTCATCGACCACTGGTGGGGGACGGTGGAGATTTCGGCACATTCACCAGCGCCTTGGCCGGAGCCCACGGGTGCAAACCACATTGGATCCGCACCAGCCAACCGCCGCTCCCATGGAGACCAAGGCTCCCACGCGGTCCACGTCGGGGCTGGTTCCTCCGGCACGGCAAGCGCCTCCTTCTGCACGGACATGGCCTCCTGTTCTCAGTTCACCATCGTACCAATGAGTAGCGGACCGCGGCGAGGCCAATTTAAAGAAGGCCGCACACAGTTCTGGAGTAGCCGGACCGTCGAACGCCGACAATCTATCTCCCCGACATTAAATTCTAGTCCTAGTGCTACACTTAACTAAAGACAATTAGAACTAAACATAATATTCGGTCGGCCGCCCGAGCTTGGATGCTCATGGCTGGCTAAGATGAAGACCAAGGAGGGACTGAGGAACGTGCAGTCGCAAGTCCGTTCAACCACGAATTTGCTGGCTCTTCCCCCTCCCTTCTTTTGTTGCTAGGAAATACGTAGTTGCGTCGGTCTTCTAACAAAATTGGCCGCACATAGGCGGCGCCGCCGACAGGGGTACGACATAAATGGGAACTGCCTGCTCCGGTAGTCTGGACATCGCGCGCACGTTCGCGGCGGAGAGCGCGTGCTGCGATTGCAGCTGCGCGGGCGGCTTGCTCCATCTCGGCCTCCTCTTCCGCAGTCGCAACAGCCGGCAGAGGCCATGAATCTGGCCGCCCTCTGGGCGTTCAGTTCCATGTGGGCCGCCCGCACCGCTGCCATGACGGAGCTTCCTCCGGCCCGCCGCTAGGCACAAGTGCGGTGACCCCGTGACCCCGGCGGCGTATGCTTCGTCCTCGGCGTCGAACACGTCGTTGTAGGCTTCCTCTAGCGCCCTCCTCGCCTGAGCCGGCAGCTATGACCGAGGCGGCTACAGAATGATGCCAGACCACGTCGGACTCGTCACTATGCAGCGAGAAAAGCTGTCGCGATGACGCCCGGCCGCGCTCCGCCGCGCTCGCTCGACCTGGTCGACGAGATGTTGCGGCGGTGGCGGTGTTTTGATTCCGGCGCTTCGATCTATGAGGGGAGGTGGTGGCCACCGTGGCTGGAAGAGGGAGGCCGGAGCTAGGGTTTGCCCTGCAGGTGCCCATTTAAGGAGCTCCACCGTTCATAGTAAATGAGGTAGGTGGCTATTGTAGTCGATGACACACGGGCCAGAGGAGGACACAGGTGGACGTAGGAGCGGTCCACGTAAGTCCGGGGCCGACGCAAACCTCACATAAATTTGGGCCGAGAATTGATCGCCGCGGACAGATAAATGACAACAGTCCGTTTGCGTCGCCCCATTGGGCTTTGTTTTTGCGTCGCCGCGGACACAGACGAACGCGGGCGGACTAAATGGGCCGCTCTGTTGGAGTTGCCCTTAACTTCTCTCCTATAGTTGCCGACGTGGCACCTCTAGGCGTCGCGGTGATCTGAACTGATGATCGTCGGTTGGTACACATGACCATCCATCGAAGATTGTACCCGTAGAGGTGAGTCCCCACAATTTCTTCTATTGGTCACGTAGGCTAGCTATCCAATTATGCGCGTCGCTTCCTATTGCGACTTGATCATGGCATGCCGGCTGTAGAACTTGGGCATGGGCCATGAGGGCAGTGACGCAGTGTGACAATACAATTCAGATATCTCGGGCTTCAAAGTTCAGACTTTCAGTGAATGGCCAGGACGAGCCATGGCGGAGTCCCAAATCGGCGCTCAGGGTTACTTCATGGCCAGCCCCTACACATGACGGTTCGCCGCTGATCTTTGGCGGCAGCGGCGATGAGGACGACGGTGATGCGCACCACGGCGACCATGAGGACGATAACGTCGGAAGGACGTCGATCGGGGAGGACGATGTGGATCAGATTATCAGAGCCATATCCACGAATACAAGGAGATCATTAGAGGATCAATGATGAAGCGAAGAACTGGATCCTCGCAGGAGCAAAAGAGCTCGCAACGCTTGTTGACTAGGGGTTTTTTCTGCTCAAGGCGATCAGAGTCTACGTTTTTGACGCGATGAAGATTTACCTTTCCAGGAGAGTAGACGGTGTAGGTTAAATTAGCTATTCGTTTCACTACAGGAATGACGAACTGTGCCGACGGCCAGAACCTATGCCGACGGCTATTTATCGGGGCCGTCGGCACAGGGGTGGACCAGGACCAGCCGTCGACAAGGCCGTCGGCACAGAAACGGCCGTCGGCACATATATTCTATCCCGTCGGCACATATATTCTATCCCGACGGCCACCGTCGGAACACAGGCAGCCGTCGACACATAAAATCAGGTGACGTCGACGGCAATCTGTGCCGACGGCAAAGCCGTCGGCACAGGCTCTACTATTTTTTTGGGCAATTTTGTTTCTGTCGCTCATCGTTGCGGTTTCCACCCACAATTAAGTTTAATGTGTTTAAAAATATTTTTATTCATTTTTATGTATATTGATACACCGAATAGCTATATGTATATATACAGATTCGCCGAAAATAGTCATAATTTTTTTTACCTTAATCTTCTTTTTTATGTATCTATTTATTACTCTCAATTAAGTTTAATATGTTGTATTCATATTCTATGTACACAGCTTCCACCCACATAAAATAACATCGCGAATAATTGTCTATACCGGAGCGTCGGAACCCCACCAAAACCTAGGTTGATGCATACCATATGTGTACAAGTATTTTGGGTGATTCAAATGTCCAATAATCTACCCCGGTGTGTGACCCGCTTCACCGGCTTCACTTTCTCTCTACCAAGTGTGTGGACTTAGAGGTGAAAACTCCTACTTCGGACTAAACGGGGGCAATCTTGTAAAAACTTGTGATAAAAGTTGGTTTCCCATATGCCTATGTCCCAACCAAACACAATCAAGCAAAAAAGTCCACTGGCCTACCCCCTTTCAACGCCGTTCACGGGGGTAGACGTAAACATTAGGATTTTTCCAGCGGATCTAGGGTTTCGCCGAAGCAGGGCCCCGGAGCGTTGGAACCCATCCCAAACCTAGGTTGTTCCATACCATATGTATACAAGTGTGTTTTGTGTTTTAAATATCCAAGATACCACTCCGGGGTGTGACCGGCTTCACCGACTGCACTTTCTCTCGAGTGAGTTCCTACACTTAGAGGTGAAAACTCCCGTTTCGGACTAACCGGGGGCAACCTTGTGACAACTTGTTATAAAAGTTGGTTTCACATGTTCCCATGGACTAGTCTAACACAATCAAGCAAAAAAGTCCACTGGCCTACCCCCTTTCGACGCCGTTCACGGGGGTAGACGAAAACGTTAGGGTTTTTCCAGCAGATCTAGGGTTTCGCCGAAGCGGGGCCCCGGAGCGTCGGAACCCCACCAAAACCTAGGTTGATGCATACCATATGTGTACAAGTGTTTTGGGTGATTCAAATGTCCAAGAATCTACCCCGGGGTGTGACCGGCTTCACCGGCTTCACTTTCTCTCTACAAAGTGTGTGGACTTAGAGGTGAAAACTCCCACTTCGGACGAAACGGGGGCAATCTTGTAAAAATTTGTGATAAAAGTTGGTTTCCCATGTGCCTATGTACCAACCAAACACAATCAAGCAAAAAAGTCCACTGGCCTACCCCATTTCGATGCCGTTCACGGGGGTAGACGAAAACGTTAGGGTTTTTCCAGCGGATCTAGGGTTTCGCCGAAGCGGGGCCCCGGAGCGTCGGAACCCCACCAAAACCTAGGTTGATGCATACCATATGTGTACAAGTGTTTTGGGTGATTCAAATGTCCAAGAATCTACCCCGGGGTGTGACCGGCTTCACCGGCTTCACTTTCTCTCTACAAAGTGTGTGGACTTAGAGGTGAAAACTCCCACTTCGGACGAAACGGGGGCAATCTTGTAAAAATTTGTGATAAAAGTTGGTTTCCCATGTGCCTATGTACCAACCAAACACAATCAAGCAAAAAAGTCCACTGGCCTACCCCCTTTCGATGCCGTTCACGGGGGTAGACGAAAACGTTAGGGTTTTTCCAGCGGATCTAGGGTTTCGCCGAAGCGGGGCCCCGGAGCGTCGGAACCCCACCAAAACCTAGGTTGATGCGTACCATATGTCTACAAGTGTTTTGGGTGATTCAAATGTCCAAGAATCTACCCCGGTGTGTGACCGGCTTCACCGGCTTCACTTTCTGTCTACCAAGTGTGTGGACTTAGAGGTGAAAACTCCCACTTCGGACTAAACGGGGGCAATCTTGTAAAAACTTGTGATAAAAGTTGGTTTCCCATGTGCCTATGTCCCAACCAAACACAATCAAGCAAAAAAGTCCACTGGCCTACCCCCTTTCGACGCCGTTCACGGGGGTAGACGTAAACATTAGGGTTTTTCCAGCGGATCTAGGGTTTCGCCGAAGCGGGGCCCCGGAGCGTCGGAACCCATCCCAAACCTAGGTTGATGCATACCATATGTATACAAGTGTGTTTTGCGTTTTAAATATCCAAGATACCACTCCGGGGTGTGACCGGCTTCACCGGCTTCACTTTCTCTCGAGTGAGTTCCTGCACTTAGAGGTGAAAACTCCCGTTTCGGACTAACCGGGGGCAACCTTGTGACAACTTGTTATAAAAGTTGGTTTCACATGTTCCCATAGACTAGTCTAACAAAATCAAGCAAAAAGTTCACTGGCCTACTGATACATCCAAAACGTATCTATAATTTTTGATTGTTTCATGCCATTTTTATGCTTTTAGCACTTGTTTTATATTAAGTTTATTATTTATTTGGACTAACCTACTAATAGTTGCAAAAGTGCACAATGTTCTTGTTTTACTCTTTGATGTGTAGAAATTATCAAGAATACAAGAGGAAACCTTGTTGGAGTCGAATTGGGACTTTCCTGAAATCTGTCTGAGAACTTTTTACGAAGATTGCCAGTTTGACCCTCGAAGATGACGTCATATGGAGACCTGGCTGTTACGAAAGTTGTCACAATTTTCCATACGAAGATTTTAAGCCCGAGATCAGCCCAATCGGAGTTCGGACGCGGCCTGGAGGCCCGTTTTGGTGGAACCCTAAAAGGGGGTGACGGAAATCCGAGAAGATATATAAAGGGAGGAAACCTAACTCGTGGAGGACTCCTCCACCCACGAATTTCCAGCCACCAAAGCCACGTTTTTGCCTCCCCCATGGATCCCATCTCCATGGGGGAGGGCTCCCTTGAAGCCATGAAGGAAGGGGCTAAGGGGCGGTGCTCCCCCATGGAACCGGCGGCGCAGGAGGAGCCCCCTGCGCCACCGCCGGTGCCGGCGCCGCCCTGCGCCTCTCGCTGCCCTCTCCGCCGTCTTCACCGCCATCTCCATCACCATCTCCTCCTTGTATTCAGTGGTTCATCCTCCCACAAACCTCTGTACCGTCCTATGTAAACATGGTGTTTGATGCTATAATATTTATCCTATGATCTATGTCATGTTTATGTAGTTTATTTGTCTTTTGATTGCTTTGTTGAATGTCTATGGTTCATTAGAGTTGTATGTTGATATGGTACTGTCCTTTGGTGTCCATTATACTTGTGCGCGCATGGATCAACACCATAGGGTTAGTAGTATGTGCAAAGGAAGGGGGTAGTCCTGCCGGAGTGACAGAAACCTGAGGGCTCAAACCGGTTAGTTGCATGTATGGGAGTAAGAGGACCATAAACTTAAGGCTATGGTTGGGGAAACCTTAATGCATTGTTAGTATTTACGGATGTTTGCTAACAATCCAATCATATAGTACTTGTAAATCCCAAGTAGTGGAGTGCATGTATATTTAGCCTCTCCCACATTGAAAACTGCATCAAAGACAATGAACTAGATGTCTTCACTAATTAATCTTGGACAAAGCCACCACAATTACCACCACTTTTCCACACTCATGGTACTGTTAGTATATGGTTACTTAGTGTACTTTATTGCTGCAGCACTAACATTTACTTTCTTGTATTTATTATCTTGCAAAACTATCTCTCATACCCGTATTGCTACCGTAGTTTTATTTCCTAGATAATGCAAACGTTTAGTGTGCGTAGAGTTGTATCAGTGGTTGATAGAACTTGAGAGAATACTTATCCTACCTTTAGCTCCTCGTTGGGTTCGACACTCTTACTTATCGAAAAGGCTACACGCGATCCCCTATACTTGTGGGTTATCAAGACCTTTTCTGGCGCCGTTGCCGGGGAGCCATAGCGTAGGTTAATGTTCTTGTGTGCACTTGTTTGCTTTATCTCTAAGTAGTTTTTATTTTCAGTATTAAGTTGTTCTTTATCTTACTATGGATAGGGAATGCGAATTACAAAAAAAATTAGGTGTAGTTGTTATCTAAAAACGTTTTCAAAAAGAAAAGTGATTGGAAAGATGAGTAATGGTTAAATGGGGGTCGACCTTGAACACTTGTGTTCATGCCTATGAAACCAAAACAAATCTTTCCATGGAAGCTTTTCATTAAAAACATGTAAATATTGTAAATATTGTGTATATACCTCTGTACATAAAAATAAAATGCTAATTATAGTCTAGTTAATTGAAAGTTGATAGTTTTACTTTGCTGTCCAGAAACAGATTTTCTGTGCTCCACCGTATTAAATGTTTAAAATCACCAGAACGTGATCTTGATCTGAAATTTGAGTGCTTATTAGCTTTCTTTCATTAGACTAACTTTTTCTGATTTAAGGTACGTAGATAGGTCGAAAAATTCGATCTTTACTGACTGTTCTGTTTAGACAGATTTTGTGCTTCTCTGTAAATAAAATCGTGATAAATCTCAGAATAGTATTTTGACTTGAAAATTTTTGTGCATAAACCTGAGATTATTATCTTTCTTTCATTAGACTAAATTTTTTCGATTTGAGCTACTTAACTATCTCGTTGAATGCCATCTTTACGGACTGTTCAGTTTTGACAGATTTCTTTGTTTATTCAATATTGTACTTGGTGTTGTTAGTTTCATTAGTTTTTCGACGGACAACGGAAATCATGAACACCTTAGTATATACAGTGGCTAATGTTGAGTAAAAATTATAAAACTTGTCAATGCTTGAACATGAGTGGATTTTATTTAATGAGTACTAACCCTACTAATGAGTTTTGTGAAGTTTTATGTGGATGTAGCTTATAAGATCTAATCAATATGGTGATATGAGATGAATAAGAAGACGCAAGAGCTCAAGCTTGGGGATGTGTAGGTGCATCCCAAGAACATATTCAAGAAGATACAATCATCTAAGCTTGGGGATGCCCGAGTCATCCCCCTATTCATCAACTAACATGAGGTTGTCTCGTTCATACTCTATATTACCCGTCCACATGATATGTATTGTCTTAACTTGTATTATAATTGTTTTTATATGTCTTTTTTACCTTCTTTAGTTTTATTAGGCTCTTATTTGGTTTCGATTGCTTCTTTACTTTCACTTATAAATTCAAAACAACAAAAATATTTTCTTTTGTTTTGCTTCTTTGTTTGGTTCTTTATTTTATTTTATTTGGGTTTTACTTTTGATTTTTATTTAGAGTTTTCCTTGCTGTAGCTAGCATGTTTAGGTCTTGCTTAGCCTCTGGTTTTTAGTTTATCAAAAATAAAGTACCAAGTTTTATCCATTTAGCTTAGTTGATACATATGTAAAAAGTGATTTTCTGTTTTCGGTATCTACTGCTTATTGCGCGATTTTTCATATTTTACTGGAAGCTCTAAAAATCACGAAAAATTACTGATGTTGTAGCACCTAATCCTCTGCATGTACAAAAATTGGCTAAAATTTCGGGCATGTTTAAGTGCACCTAAAAATTGCGTTTTCCAGCTGCTGTTTTTCTGGACAGATTCTGACTTTTGTTGCAAGAGTGGCCTCTTTTCGTTTTCATTTGATTTTTAATGGTTCTTACCTTTCATTTATAAGTTGGCCATTTAAGCAACCTTTCTGTAACTTAAAAACAAAATTTTATTTGGTTTAATAGTAGCACTTGGGAAATATTATCTATTGTACTAATGTCTAACCGCAGAAAAGAATGGGAAAGTTTTTGTGTTGAAGTTTTTTCACAGAGAATGAAGGAACACCAAACTATGGAATATTGAAGAATTACCAAAGTCATAAGCTTGGGGATGTCCCCGCATCCCTCTTCATCAATAACCCCACGGTTTGCAAACCTTTAAACTTTGTTTTTTGAGCAACATAGGAACTTAACTAAACTTGAAGCGGCTGTATTTTATTATCTATTTATCTTAGCATCAAACACCAGTTACATTAATAAGTGGATCGTCACATATTTTATTTATCCTCTGTTTTCAATGTTTACTTGGTTAATGGATTACTTGTTGAAACTTAAAAATGATGTGTGAATAATACTGTTTAGTAGTTTATGTTTTCTTATGGTTAGTCTCAACTAGCTAATAGTGCATATTATGTTATTTTGATATCAACATGCATTGTCCTGTTCATAAGATGGTATGGTATTGTGGTATCCTCCTCTGAATAATTCACTTGAATCGACTTGGCACATGCTCACACATGTTATGACTGAAAAATAAAAGTCAATTAAGCCTTGATGATCTATTTTGCCTCAGAGTTTTGTATCGTTTTATGCCTCCGTTAATTTTATTTTGTCGCAAGCATGATTATGACGGTTATCGCTCTCGTGATTGTCGCTTCCCAGTCTATTGCTAGCCTTCACTTGTACTGAGCGGGAATGCTGCTCGTGCATCCAAATCCTTAAAACCAAGTTATCCAAAGAGTCCACCAAAAACCTATGCATGGCATTTCAACCATTCAAGTAAATTTTCATGTGCTACCTTTAAAACCTTCAAAGTACTTCTCAATTTGTGTCAATGTTTTATAGCTCATGAGGAAGTATGTGGTGTTTTATCTTTCAATCTTGTCATTCAGACTTTCACCAATGGACTAGTGGCATATACATCCGCTTATCCAATAATTTGCAAAAAGAGCTGGCAACGGGGTGCCCAGTCCCAATTAATTACAACTTTCATTAATAATTCTCTTCACATGTTTTGCCCTGATTTATCAGTAAGCAACTTAATTTGCAAATAGACACTCCTCCATGGTATGTGAATGTTGGAAGGCACCCGAGGATTCGGTTAGCCATGGCTTGTGCAAGCAAAGGTTGGGGGAGTGTCACCCATAATGAAACTAAAATACATGTGTAAACAAAAGAGAAGAGGGATGATCTACCTTGCTGGTAGAAATAACGTCCTTCATGGGAGCCGCTCTTGAAAGTCTGGTTGACAAGGGGGTTAGAGTACCCACTACCATTCGTTGACAACAACAAACACTTCCCAAAACAATTTTGCTTCTGTTTTAAAAATAAAAAGCTCTAGCACATGATAATCCCTGCTTCCCTCTGCGAAGGGCCAATCTTTTATTTCATGTTGAGTCACCATCCTTTCTTTGAGCACTTCTCGAGAGCATAGTTGTCATTCTTAGTGTAATGTGCTTGTCCCAGAATACGGTTAATTGATATAACTTTGATGCTTTTATCTTTGATATCTTTATTCTAGTCTTCACTGAACTTCAGAGGTGCCTGGGCATTTATGTTTTGCTACAAATTAAGGGCAAGCGAGATACCACTCTATCATGCTTTATTATGGTCATTACAATCTTGTTGATGTTTATAAATTTCATGTTATAAGCTCTTAGTTCGTTGATACTTTTCATTAGGTAACATGATTGCTAAGTTTTATTATCCATACATCATGCAATTGTTAAAGACCTGATCATAGCATTTACAATCAAAAATTATTTTGTTATCATTTACCTACTCGAGGACGAGCAGGAATTAAGCTTGGGGATGTTGATACGTCCAAAACGTATCTATAATTTTTGATTGTTTCATGCCATTTTTATGCTTTTAGCACTTGTTTTATATTAAGTTTATTATTTATTTGGACTAACCTACTAATAGTTGCAAAAGTGCACAATGTTCTTGTTTTACTCTTTGATGTGTAGAAATTATCAAGAATACAAGAGGAAACCTTGTTGGAGTCGAATTGGGACTTTCCTGAAATCTGTCTGAAAACTTTTTACGAAGATTTTTTTTTTTTTTGCGAAACACAGTACAACGCAGACGCTCACATACACGCGCATACACTCACCCCTATGAACGCACACACGCACACCCTACCCCTATGAGCACCTCCGAGAGACTGAGCCGGCGGTTGAGTCTTGAGATTGACGAAGTCACCACGGGCGCCTCGCTGTCGACGGGAACGTCGCCTCCCACTGAAGAATATTCCGCCTAAATGAGAAACACCAGCGTCAAACCTGGGGTTTGAACTCTGGTGGGCTGGGGGTACAACCACCCTCCTAACCATCTTGCCACAGGCAAGTTCTCACTTTTTACTTTTTACGAAGATTGCCAGTTTGACCCTCGAAGATGACGTTATATGGAGACCTGGCTGTTACGAAAGTTGTCACAATTTTCCATACGGAGATTTTAAGCCCGAGATCAGCCCAATCGGAGTTCGGACGTGGCCTGGAGGCCCGTTTTGGTGGAACCCTAAAAGGGGGTGACGGAAATCCGAGAAGATATATAAAGGGAGAAAACCTAACTCGTGGGGAATCCTCCACCCACGAATTTCCAGCCACCAAAGCCACGTTTTTACCTCCCCCATGGATCCCATCTCCATGGGGGAGGGCTCCCTTGAAGCCATGAAGGAAGAGGGCTAAGGGGCGGTGCTCCCCCATGGAACCGGCGGCGCAGGAGGAGCCCCCTGCGCCACCGCCGGTGCCGGCGCCGCCTTGCGCCTCTCGCTGCCCTCTCCGTCGTCTTCACCGCCATCTCCATCACCATCTCCTCCTTGTATTCAGTGGTTCATCCTCCCACAAATCTCTGTACCGTCCTATGTAAACATGGTGTTTGATGCTATAATATTTATCCTATGATCTATGACATGTTTATGTAGTATATTTGTCTTTTGATTGCTTTGTTGAATGTCTATGGTTCATTAGAGTTGTATGTTGATATGGTACTGTCCTTTGGTGTCCATTATACTTGTGCGCGCATGGATCAACACCATAGGGTTAGTAGTATGTGCAAAGGAAAGGGGGGTAGTCCTGCCGGAGTTACAGAAACCTGAGGGCTCAAAACGGTTAGTTGCATGTATGGGAGTAAGAGGACCATAAACTTAAGGCTATGGTTGGGAAACCTTAATGCATTGTTAGTATTTACGGATGTTTGCTAACAATCCAATCATATAGTACTTGTAAATCCCAAGTAGTGGAGTGCATGTATATTTAGCCTCTCCCACATTGAAAACTGCATCAAAGACATTGAACTAGATGTCTTCACTAATTAATCTTGGACAAAGCCACCACAATTACCACCACTTTTCCACACTCATGGTACTGTTAGTATATGGTTACTTAGTGTACTTTATTGCTGCAGCACTAACTTTTACTTTCTTGTATTTATTATCCTGCAAAACTATCTCTCATACCCGTATTGCTACCGTAGTTTTATTTCCTAGATAATACAAACGTTTAGTGTGCGTAGAGTTGTATCAGTGGTTGATAGAACTTGAGAGAATACTTATCCTACCTTTAGCTCCTCGTTGGGTTCGACACTCTTACTTATCGAAAAGCCTACACGCGATCCCCTATACTTGTGGGTTATCACCTACCCCCTTTCGACGCCGTTCACGGGGGTAGACGAAAACGTTAGGGTTTTTCCAGCGGATCTTGGGTTTCGCCGAAGCGGGGCCCCGGAGCGTCGAAACCCCACCAAAACCTAGGTTGATGCATACCATATGTGTACAAGTGTTTTGGGTGATTCAAATGTCCAAGAATCTACCCCAGTGTGTGACCGGCTTCACCGGCTTCACTTTCTCTCTACCAAGTGTGTGGACTCACTAGTACAGAACGACACATCGGAAACGGGCCAAAAACCCCTTCGGCAACGGAGAAAGGGTCCATGTCCCCGCCTCTGTCACTGATGTGAAGGCCTTCATCAGTAACGGAGGCCAAAAACCGTTTCCAATGAGGTCTCCATTTGGCAACGGTTGTGCGCAGACCTCTGTTTTCTTAGTTTTCCTTCATCAGATACGGAGTTTGCCATCCACCCGTTTGCACTGAGCATTTCTCATATTTCGGTTATATGCCATAATACATGAAAGGCTGATTGCACAATGCACTAAAACGTTATTCAATTCATAACATAGAATAAATGCCATCATTACTTTGGTATACAATAATATCACCGTTTTTTACAATTTGACTACAATCATATCTATCACACATTGGCATAATGTAATATCAACTATTACACTTTGACTACAATCATGAACTCTAAACCTATAAGCAACTAACCTAACAAGATGGAAGGCTGGCTTAATTAAGCCAGCGTTCCATCTTTGACTTGGAGCTCACCTTCTATGAGCTTTCGGTCGTCGCTGTACCCACTCCAAGACCAGTATCCACGAAATTTCCTTGCCTTCAGATTTCTGGTTCGCGGAATGATAACTTGGTACTTTTATGCAGTTTTGCCGAAATAAACTCCTGCGTGAAAGAAAAAAAACTATTAGCAAAATGTACAAAATACATCTGGATATTAAAAAAATCAGTGGCTATTTTCCAGCAACTGCTTTGTTCGGTTGCCATTTTCGAGAAACTGCTAAGATCGACGGCAAATATCCAGGAACTGCTCTGTTTGGTGGCAGACAGTTCGCATTCCTTCCTTCTCTTCTTCCTCGTTCCACCCCAATCCCCCACCCGCCATGGACGACCGCAACAGAATAACAGAGACAACTACCGTCCGTACCCACGGCACCGTTCTGGAGGTGGTGTACACGAACGAGGAGCATACCGTGGAGCAGATCCTCGACAAGTACGAGGAATGGCTAGCAGAGGAGAAGCATCGGTTCATCGGCCTTGACATCGAGTACACCCGTAATCGTCGGCACATGTTTGTCCTGCAACTCGCCATGCGCCAGCATGTCCTCGTGTTCCACTGGTGCAAGTCCAAGAAGAATTGTCCAGAGTTGGGCAAATTCTTTGAACGCAAGAATATCACCTTCGCAAGCGTGGACATCACCAACGACAGTAAGGTGCTTTCTTCTGCCGGCTTCCACATTCCACCGGAGTACTACGTGGACATCCAACTCGTATACAAAATCAAGGGTGGAGACGAGAGGGACGGAATGGGTGATCTAGCGGCAGACCTCATCGACAAATCATACGCCAACATGAAGAAGGAGTTCCCATCCAACCAGCACGATTTTTGTGAGTGGATGCCGCTGCACAAAGTTAACCTCGACTACGCAGCAATAGATGGGTACGTGACCTACGAGTTGTATCGCAAGATCCTAACCTTGAAGGACAGGCTACGTCCAACATGGCAGGAAATGCTCTGCCCTAGGTGCAAGAATGCCCTAGGTGAATTGCAATAGGCTTTGGATGTGGGTGTTTAACTAGTTTGTACAGTTGGTGCTTTAACAATAAGTGTTTGTAATTATCAGAACATGTATGTGTGAATTTGCACTAGGAATTTGTTTATGTGGTGAAATGCTCATAGAACCTAGTTCATCGGCATCACAGCCGGTCACAGAAAGATTTATACCTTTCACCCGGCGGGAGAGGAGGTGTAGGCCTCTGCCAGATGCGCTGAGATGCTACTAGCGCGCTGCGACGCAATCACCTCCTCATCCTTCTCCTTCGTCGACATCCACCTCCTCCTTCTTCTCCAGATCAGACACCACCTACAGATCCTCCACCACCACCTCCAGATCGGCCACTTCCTCCTCCAGATGGGTTTCTGCTGGTAGATCCGCCGGAGGTGCTGCACCACCACCTCATGAATGACCTCCTCCACATCGGCCTGGTTCAGAAGAAGCCGGGCATCACCGGAGGAGGAGGGCGTCAGATGGTGGCGCTGCCGCATCATTAGCGGACGCATGGCCGCCTCCAGATCGACCTTCCCTCACGAAGGGCTACCACTAGAACGGTGCTGCCGCGGCGGCTAGAGCCGCAGCCGCGATGGCCGGATCTAGAAGCGCCGACAGAGGAAGCCATTAGAGAGAGTGAGGAGAGTTGAAAGCCACAGTGTGCGGCGGCTAGGGTTGGAAGAGAGACAAGTGAGAGAGTGATAATGAGACCGAGCCGGCAGTATATATAAGCGCCACATTGGCAACGGACATTTTATATAACCGTTTCCATTGATTTTACACCAGCGAGAGAGTAAACGTACTAACATGTACTCTAAATTACATATGAACGCAGAGACCACTTAGCAGCTAGTGCTACTACATACGGACTTGATAATGAAGTAAACGATTACATATATGCTACTACTAGCTAATGCTACTACTAGCAGCTGCTGATGAAGACTCGGGCTCGTCGTCGCTGTACACGAGTGCGTCCCTCCGGCATAAGGTACCGTCGAAGATCTTGATGAAGAACCCGTTGTCACCGTCGAACTCGAAGCACAAAAAGTGCCCCTGCTCAAGCTTGTACGCTTGGGCGAACGACTTCCATCCCTGGTCGAGGTACAAATTCCCCCGGCACTCACGGCCGTCTTCACCGCCCAGCTGCCGTTCTCGCAGTCCTCCATCTTCAGATGCATGGTAGCTGCCACCATGCCTTGGAGCTTCTCTGCGAACGCCCTCGGGAGCCTCAGGCGGCTCTCGATGCCCTTGTACAGGATAACCAAGAACTCGAAGCCGTGCAGCTCCGGTGACATGTTTTCAGAGGACGGTGAGGGCGACACCGACGGCGTGGCATTGCGGCTGCGCCCCCTACTACGGCCGCGCCCTCGTCCACGGCCGCACCCACGTCCACGGCCGCGACCGCTGATGGTACCTCTCGCCTGGGACATGTCTTCAGAGGACGGTGAGGGCGACACCGATGGCATGGCATTGCCGCTGCGCCCCCTACCACGGCCTCGCCCTCGTCCACGGCCGCGACCGCTGCTGGTACCTCTCGCCACGGATTTGGACGGAGGGGATCTGGCGAAGTTTGAATAACTATAGGCGATGGACTGGGGCTTCAAAGAGACCGCTGCTGGTACCTCTCGCCATTTATACTCACGGGTCTGCTCCGCCCACCTCCCCATCTCCCCATTCGCTAGCCTCCACGTATCAACATTTTCAACGGTTGGAAAATTCTATCCGTTACCATAGAGCCAAATATTGGAAACGGACAATTTTATTAACCGTTGCCAATATAATAGGTGACGGAGATTGGAAAGGGTCCGTTGCCAATGTAGGCGGGCCTGGTCAGGTTTGTACGCACCGGCCGCGCGGAAAGCGCGATTCTCCGTCGCCTAACACCTGCCGTTTCCATAGAGGGGTATCCGATGTGTCGTTCTGTACTAGTGACTTAGAGGTGAAAACTCCCACTTCGGACGAAACGGGGGCAATCTTGTAAAAACTTGTGATAAAATTTGGTTTCCCATGTGCCTATGTCCCAACCAAACACAATCAAGCAAAAAAGTCCACTGGCCTACCCCTTTCGACGCCGTTCACGGGGGTAGACGAAAACGTTAGGGTTTTTCCAGCAGATCTAGGTTTCGCCGAAGTGGGGCCCCGGAGCGTCGGACCCCACCAAAACCTAGGTTGATGCATACCATATGCATACCATATCTTACTTTTTATGTATTTATTTAATACTCAATTAAGTCTAATATGTTTTTTTATTCATTTAAAAAATAGAAGTAAAAAAAGGCACCTATGCCGACGGCAAAGCCGTCGGCATAGCTCTCCTTATCCTCTACTCCTTCGGCACCACACACCCGACACACGCACACCCACACACAGCCGCACACGCACGCAGCCACCCGCGCCGCGCCGTCGATCCCCACCCACCCGCGCCGTCCGGCCGCCACCCCTCGCCGTCCTCTCCGGCCGCCGCCCTCGCCGTCCTCTCCGGGCGCCGACCGCCCCTCTCCGGGCCTCCCGTCGTCGACGCCACCAGCCCGCGCCTCGCCGTCCTCTCCGGCCCTGACCCCGCCGCCCCTCGCCGTCCTCTCCGGCCTCGACCCCGCCGCCACAGCCCCGACCCCGCTGCCACACCCCGTGCACCGCCCTCCTAGCTCCGGCCCCTGAGCTCTGACCCCAGCCCCTCTCCTCCTTGCTCTGGCTCCGGCCCCTCTCCACCGACCTCGGCGCCTCACTGCCTCCTCCGGCCAACCTCCACCGGCACCTCATTGCCTCCTCCGACCCTGCATCTACGTTAAGCACCGCCACCGGAGGTAGCACCACCGCTCCATCCTCCTTTTTATGTATTTTTTTGGTTAGAATTAGTTGTTACTGTTAGTGTTAGTTTTAGTATTAGTGCTAGTTTTAGTGTTAGCTGCTAGTGTTAGGGTTAGGGTTAGTTTTAGAGTTAGCTGTTAGTGTTAGGGTTAGTGTTAGCTGTTAGTGTTAGGGTTAGGTTTAGTTGTTATTTATAGCTATAGAATTTTTGTTTTAAACATTTTCATGAATATTTATGTTGGATACAACTGTGCTAATGTTTATGGTTTGTCTGCTTTTTCAGATGACGTAGCTTCCCGCCAGCCAGCACCGTCGGTCCCGCGTGTCATTGCGGGGCTTCTTCTCCAGCTGAGGAGGGGCCGCCTTGGTGCCCTTTGTTTTGTCGCCCTGCTTCCGGAGCACGTCCTCGAGCTTCTCTGGCCGATCACGCTTCGAGGGTATGAATCTTTCACCTCTCTGGCTGCATAGGTTTATTTTGGTCTAGATCAACAAGTCAGTCGCGTAACCCGAGTCAGATCCCATCCGGAAGGGTTACAAATTTATAAATATGCAGGATTGTCCATCTTTGCATATTTATAACCGTAACACTTCCGGGTTGTCCTGTTGGACAGTCCGAGTACGTATAGATCGGGTCGTGTTCCATGTTCTACCCCTTCCTGAGACGGAATTTCGGCAGCACCTCCCTGTTGTTCTTCGGATGCACACCCTCTCGGCTTGACAAGCTCGAGACGTGTATTCTGAAGAACAGCGGGGAGGTGCTGCCGAAATTCCGTCTCGGGTCAGGGTAGAACATGGAACACGGCTCGATCTACACGTACTCGGGCGGGATAGGCCCTCCTATTAGAAGTGTAGGTGAACCCTTGCATGCTGTAAAGATTAAAATTTGACCGTAATTAATCTGGTGACACTAAATCATTTTATTATTACTTGGTGCATATTAAAAGACTGCGTGGTTGTTTCACTCCCAATAAAGCAGAGGATGGCTGATAATGGGTCGATGTACAGTGGCCGTGTCGATAAGATTAAAAGAACAGAGGAGTGGGAGATGAAGACCAATATATTAGTGAAGGAGTTAGGGCGTGGTTCAAAGGCAACAGGAGTTCGTGGAAGGTGCCCTTGCACTCATTGCAAGAATCGTGACCGTCAAGGAAAGGAAGATATGACTAAACATCTTTGGTTGTATGGGTATACGCCTAACTACGTCACGCATGTCGTCTTTGATCAGTACGAACGTCTCAGAGTTGGGGTGATGCGGCAGCGGATCGATGGCAATGAGTACGATGGGTTGAGAAACATTGACGAGGTGTACCCTCATCAAATCCCATGGTTAAGGACCTAGGGTTGAGATTATGGGGAGAGAACGTGGTAGTACTGGTAGTTTCGTCGGCTGACAAGCAGAGGCAAAGATTTACCCAGGTTCAGGCCCCTCGGGTGGAGGTAAAGACCCTACTTCCTGCTTGTCTGTTATTGATCGCTGGAGATTATGTGGTTACAAGGTGGCTCCGGCGAGATGACGATCTCGCAAGAGCTTTGGTGGTTCGAGTATGGCTTCCTAGATCGGCACCCCTCCCAGCCTTTAAATAGGCTGGGTCTCGGGAGTTTGTAACCGACCTAGTTTACACATAAGGAAAGTATAAACCGACTATGTCTATGTCTAAACTTGGAAGTTACTCATCTTGTTGGGCCTCTCGTCTTGGGCTTCGAGTCGTATCTTCGCTAGTTGGGCTTTTAGTCATCACGTGCACCAGGTACCCTCACGTAGGGTACCCGAGATGTATATCCTTGTCAGTAGCCCCCGAGTACTTGTCTGACTCGAAGAATCGGGCATGGACTCGTTCGTAAGTGCACGTCATATGCTTATCATATAATTGGAATTCCTGTATGAATAGCACATGTTGGCTATGTCGAGTATTTCATCGACTGTGGTTTTTGCTTATGATGATCAAGGGATAATAGCTTAGCAGGCCCAGTTCACTCGACGGATCGGGACTGGTTAACTACACATTTGGGTAACACCTTACTAGCTTTCAATCAAACTCGAGTCCCCGGACTCGAATCTGGAACAAACTGGTCAGATTCGACTAGGCCGCTGAGGTCTTACTGAGTCGATCTGCAGTATAACTTTGAATTTTACCCAACGCGTCCGTCGGGATTTTTCATCATGTCTGCTGACACGGAAAGTATAAGGATTGACGTTGCTGGAACGGTCCTTAGCCCAGCTCGAAAGTTCGGCGGGTCTTACCTTTGCACTATGCGTGCAGCATCCGAGGTATTTGCGACGGACGCAACTCGGGAATGTTTCGAGTATGATTTTACATATGAACACAGTCGATATATTCATCGACTGACACTTTGACACTATTTTATCGGGTGCGCGACAGCGCTCCCGATGGGAGTAGCCCCCGAGATTGTGCTTTATTGATTGCAATGAAGGATAATCTCAAAACCATCTTTCTCTACATTTGTTAGTCGAAGAAAACCTTTTGCCATAATTCTATCGGGTGCGCGTCAGCGCTCCCGATGGGAGTAGCCCCCGAGATTGTGCTTTATTACTTGTAATGGAGGATAATCTCAGAATCACCCAGTCATGATCATCTTTAGTCGAAGAAATTTTTGATACGCTCCCGATGGGAGTAATATGTAGAGACAGTCGAGTGACCATACACTCGACAACAATCGAGTGATTATATGCTTTGGGCGAACCCGACATCTTTTCGAACAAATTTGCTGCAATGACGTCAGGGATGACGTTTTATGGCGACTGCGCCACCTGACACGCGGTGGCGTGCGCTGTGCTGCGAGAGATGGGACGTGACACGTCTTGTGGGCCCATTGTACAGCCGTTTGGACTGGATTTGACCGTTCAGGCACGATTTCTCCGGAGCCATGATGGTAGTTCCTAGATTCCCGTGCGTAGTGGGCGGAGTGGCCGGCGACGGTTGCCCTCCGTGGCTGCCACGTGTACGGTTAGATTTGCTTATGTGCCCACGATCTCGCATCGACGGTGCGGATTCTTTTGCTTTTGAGGTTAAAAAGGGGACGGCGGCGTAAATAGTGTTTTTACTTGCCATTTGCTCTCCGCCGCCGCTACTTCTTCTTCCTCCTCTCGCATCGCCATTGCCTCAGAGCAAAGCTTGTGCAACCACCACCGCGATGACGAAGCCTACCACCCGAAGGGGCAGGAGTGCTGCATCGGCGGACAGCGCCGCGGGAGCCGCTGCCACGGCTTGAAGAGGGAGAAGGGCGCGTGGACCAAATCCACCTGCAGCAAGAGGATGCTCACGGCCTGCGGAACGACGGGCTGATCCCTGAGGACACTCTCAAGTTCGCCTCCCCGGTGCCGAGGTAATCCCGCGCCCAGGCCCCAATGAGCGGGTCTGCTTTGTTGATTTTGTGAACAGGGGATTCTCCTTCCCTGTTCACAACTTTCTTCGTGCACTGATGCACGTGTATGGAGTGCAATTGCACGATTTACGCCCAATGGGCTTTTGCACATTGCGTGTTACTTCGTCCTTTGCGAGTGCTTCTTGGGCGTCGCACCCCACTTTGGTCTGTTCCGCCGCATCTTCAACGTCAAGCGCCAGCACAGCACCAAGGGACCTGGTGGTTTTGGAGTACAAGCTCGACCTGATGTCGAGTACTTCAAGATCAACTTCCTGGAGTCTGTGCAAGGATGGCGCCAGAAGTGGTTCTACATCAAGGATGTGACCATTGGCGACCAAACCTTCGGGTTGCCTCCTTTGACGCAGACGCCCTGGTGAAGAAGAGGCCATCATGGATTGCCCAGCCGACCGGAGTCGAAGCCGAAGAGGCTGACATTCTGATGGAGAAGGTGCTGAAGCTTCAGACCACTGCTGGTCGAGAGGTCACAGGGATCCATCTGCTAGCCATTATGGCCAAGAGGCGAGTGCAGCCTCTCCGAGCCCGAGTGCATGCTTTGTGGGCATATGGTGGGGCTTCTGATCCAACCCGCTCACGCGCAGTGGAGCTATCTGATGCGGAAGCGGAGAAGTTGGTAAGGAGCCTTACCAAGCTTACGATGAAGATCCCTGCGAGATGAACTCGCCTGTGCCTCCTTATGAGACCAGCAACCCTCTGCCAGAGGTAACAGTTGATACTACATCTCAGTTGATATGTTATGCATGTGTGATGTTGAATCCTTTGTTTATGTGTGCAGGGACACAAAATGTTTGAGTCAATGCCTCCCTTGCCAGAGAGCGGCCCAGTGCCAGACAATGAGCCACTCGAGGTAGATTCTGATGATGAGATGGCTTCACTCGCCACCGCACACACGCCAGAAGCCGATGAGGGCGATGCTGAGGTGCAGGGCAAGCAGAAGCGGTCGCGCGACGAGGAAGACACCGCTGACTCGGAGGAAAGGAGGAAGAAGGACGGAGTCGATGACGGCGCCACTCGAGGTTCCCCGATTCGCTCGCTTCCCCTCGACCACCGAAGAAATCGCGCCCGAGCATGGGTGTGCTTGCACCTGGTCGATTGTGCGACCTTACTGAAGAGTAAGTATCATGTGCATATGCTTTGTATGTTATGAATAATACCACCTTGTATACTTATAATGTGTGAAACAGTGTTTCCTCGATGAGGATATGCCTCCGCCACCTACGGCGGAAAAGAGCAGCGCAGCGTCCACTGCACGGACGCTGCCACCAGAGCAGCCGCCTACCCCGGCGACTCCTGCCGCTACAGCCACAGCTACGCCACCCCAGCCGGAGGTTGCAGCAACTGAGAGTGGAGCTGCGGCTGCAGGTGTCCCTGCGTCGACTTCTTCCTTCTTGGAACACGTAAGTTTGTGCTTGCCATAGTTTTAATCATCAATGCAATTTTTGCCTATACTCAGTTATTGAGTTGTGAATTTGCCCATGTCGTGTACTTAGGCGTTTGTGCGAGAGTTGCTGAAGGCTGGTGCCCAGTATGTGCACAAGGAGACTGAAGCCGCCACCCTGCAGCAGCAACTCGAAGTTGCAAAGAGTGCGTATCTTTTTATGCTATCACCACTTGTTGAGGGTGATTTCTCTTGCAGCTTACTAATCATGTGCATCTGTTTTTGCAGAGGCCGCCACTGAAGCGGCAGAAAATTTGAACAACGCCACCCGTCGAGTGGCTGATCTGGAGAAGAGGCTGAAAGCAGCCGAAGTTAGGGAGGAGTCGGCGATTGGTCGACTCTCTGCCGCCAGCACCAGCTTAACTGGTAAGAATTTTTGCTCTGTTCCTTAGATGTTTGAGGTTTCTGATATATGGTGCTGATTATTTTGCCCTTATGCTAGGCGTGATGGATGGCCCGACTGCTACTGGCAAGCAGAGCCTTGGCACCTCACTTGATGAAAGTGTGGCTGTCTCGGAGGCTACCAGTAGCAGAGCAGGGGAGATGCTAACGCAGGCGGCGAGTGCCCTGGGCGCCCTCCATGGCAGCTTCTTCCCCGGCGAGGAGCTACCATCTTCCTTTGCAGAACTGGTTGAGCTATTCAAGCCTGAAGGGACTGCCGTGCACTTCAGTCGCGAGCAAATGGTAAGTGGTGCTCAGACTACTTTTCTCATGTTGCTCGCGCACGGAGTCGAGGCAGATTTTGACGCAGCCACAAAGAAGTTTCCACGGGGTCCTGATGGCAAAACCGTCGGGCTCGGCACTTGGATGGAAGCCGCCAAAACATATGCCCAACAGCTGGTAACAACTGTTGAAGAAAGGGCAGCCAAGGTCCAGGCGAAGAAAACTTCCTCCAAGAAGTCGACGACTTAGCCAGTGACCCCTTTGTTTGACTAGGTCTAGGAATTGCGTCACTTTGCTTTTGCTATATGTAAATTATCAGACATCGTATCTGTGTTGTTATGAAACATGAACTTCAGTGATCGGGAGGCGCAGCCCCCGAGCCTTTTGTTTGAGCTCTTTTATGCTTCCTTATGCATTGAATTATTCTGACTGTAGAACCGAGCTTCTAAACCATCGACTGGCCCTGTTGTGGGTGGTTCTTCGAAGTCACGAAGCGTTAATGACCAGAAAATTATGGACTTTCTTCATCAAAAGCTTTCCGAAGTTACTCGCGAGCTGAAGGAAACGCAAGATGCGTATGCTGAGTTGCAGTCGAGGCCATCCCCAACTACAGAGCGAGAAGCCTTTTTGCTTGAGGAGTTGGAGAGAGTAAATCTGCAACTCGAATGTAAGACATTTTTGGATCATCGAGACCTATTCTTTGCAAGGTGACTCGACTGGGCGATGATGAGCCCTTTGCTTTTGCGCAGGTGTTTGCTCTGACCCAATAAAGGAGGAGGCACGAATTCAGGATCGACTCGATGGTCATGCGAGTAGCACTGAGTACTCCGCCCACCCCTTCTGGTCAGACAGGGCGAAGAGCGCCATTTTGGTAAGGCTTCTGGACCGGCTTGGCGCACAGCCATTCGACTGGAGACTTGCAGGTTGGCTTTATTTCGAGTCCACGAAGCTTTGTTTCCTTTGAATGAGCAACCACAGGGCCTTGTGGCTTTGCTGAAGAAATTTCGAAAAGGCAAGGCGATCAAGAAGTTTGTGCGTGAGCAACTGATTAGCGGGGCTAACGTTGCTCTTGCCTTTGTGCGATCGCACCTTCCGCACCTTGATTTGAAAAGGATTGCGATGGGACCCGCACCCTTACCAGGTGGTGGTCCTGTGCCGATGGAGGAGCACTACCAAGAGACACGAGTGGACGCACTGGTCCTAATCCATCGTGTGCTGAAGGAGGAGGAAAAATGGACCGAGCCCAAGGAAGAACCTGTTGAGTAGGTTATGTGTATGGGGTGACTCCAAAGTGTAAAACGCAACACTTGTTATTATTGTACATTATTTGTTTACATGTATGCAGCCCCCGAGCCTGTTGAGCGGGGTGTATGAAGCAACATGCTGTAAAATTAGGACTATCCAGCCCCCGTGCATTTTGAGTGAACTTGATAGAAATACATTAGAGGATCAAACATAAGCTGCACAGCCCCGACTATTCGTGTGCGGTTATGAATTTTTGCAGTACTTGGAGCTTCACTTGATGCTTCTAGGCTCAACTCCCAAATAATTGAGTGGGTTGAGCAACTTTTGTGTTTATGTATGATTTTTATGACCCAGCCCCCGAGTATTCGAGTGCGGCTGGGGTATTATGTTGTGAACAAGAGCAAACACATGCTTTTTGAGATAGCGCAGCCCCCGAGTGCTCGGGTGATGCTAATTTTGTGAAACCAAGTTATGCGAGTAGTAAGCAGAGAAATATGAGGAATCATGAATTATATTCCATTTTGAATATTAAGCTGCAGGCCGCCTCATTAAAAACCTTCCAGTCCCCTTAGGTACCCTGGTAAGGAAAAGAGCGCGTCTGAAACCTGCAGCTATCCGACATATGTGCCTATTACATTGTGCGACTGAGCAATCTAAGCATAGAAACGGCGCAGCTGCGCAACGTTCCAAGGATTATGCGAGAGTTCTCCTGTCTTCGCGTGCTTCAGTCTGTATGCTCCACCACCAATGACCTCGGTGATGATGAAGGGTCCTTCCCATGGAGAAGCGAGTTTGTGCACCTTCTTTTGCTTCAGTCGAAGTACCAGGTCGCCAACCTCGAAGGACCTGGTACGCAGTCGACGGCTGTGGTAGTTGCGGAGGTCCTGCTGATAAACAGCTGTGCGTGCGAGCGCCGTGTTACGTGCTTCTTCTAGCAAGTCGACTGCGTCTTCGAGTGCCTCGTCTGCATCTTCTTCATTGTATGCTTCGACTCTTGGTGCGTTGAACCTTACGTCTGATGGCAGAATTGCCTCTGCGCCGTAGACCATGAAGAATGGAGTGAATTGCGTTGAGGCGTTGGGTGTTGTGCGTAGGCTCCATAGCACAGACGGAAGCTCTTCTACCCAAGCACCCGCAGCCCTTTTGAGTGGCACCAGGAGGCGCTTCTTGATTCCACTTGTCACAAGCCCATTGGCCTTTTCGACTTGGCCGTTTGATTGCGGGTGCGCCACAGATGCATAATTGAGCGTGATATCTTGCTCTTTGCAGAAGGATTTGAATTCCTCAGCCGTGAAGTTTGTACCGTTGTCAGTGATGATGCTATTTGGCACACCAAAGCGGTATATGATGGATTTTATGAAATTGACTGCTGTAGCGGCAGTCGAACTTGTGATGGGTACTGCTTCAATCCACTTGGTGAACTTGTCGACCGCCACCAGAAGGTGAGTATGCCCTCCATGGGAGGATTTTTTGAGTGGCCCAACCATATCGAGCCCCCACTGGGCGAAAGGCCAGGCCAATGGTATTGTCTTCAACGCCGATGCGGGTGCGTGCGGCTTTGTGGCGAATTTTTGGCAGCCGATGCACCTTTTGACTATGTCCTCCGCGTCTTTGAGTGCTGTGGGCCAGTAGAAGCCTGCGCGAAAGGCTTTGGCTACGAGTGATCGACTGCTGGCGTGATGCCCGCAAGTACCTGCATGAATATCACGAAGGATGGCTTGGCCATCTTCAAATGCTATGCAACGCTGGAACATACCTGATATGCTGCGTTTGTAAAGTTCACCGTTGATGACAGTGTATGCTTTAGATCGTCGAGTGACGCGTCTTGACTCTGTGAAGTCTTCGGGTACCTCGCCGCGGAGTATGTATGCGAGGAAGGGTTGAGTCCAAGTTGGCTCGATGAGGAGTACCTCGACTGGTGGGTCCTCTGTGCTAGGTGTTTTGCTCTTGGCTGGTGCGGCTGTGCAGGAGTTGCCCGCTTCTTTTTGATTGATCTGTGCTCTATGCGCTCGAAGAAGACACCAGGTGGCACTGGTGCTTTGGTCGCACCAATGTTGGCTAACTTATCTGCTTCTTCATTGCTTTCACGCCCTATGTGCCGCAACTCGCAGCCTTCGAAGCTGCCCTCCATGATGTTGTACAAGTCACGGTAGGCGATCATGTTATCTGCGATTGCGTCACAAGCCTTCATTGTTTGCTGCACCACCAGATTCGAGTCGCCGTAGATCATCAGTCGAGTGCACCCGAGGGCTTTGGCCATCCTCATGCCATGGATCAGAGCCTCATATTCTGCTTCGTTATTGGATGGGAACTCGAATCCCATTTGCAGTATGTAGCGGAGCTTGTCGCCTTTTGGTGATATGAGGATGACACCTGCGCTGCGCCTTCGTTTTTCTTCGAGCCATCAAAGTACATAGTCCAGGAATTGGACACATCTGGTGCTCCTGGGAGCTGAGCTTCAATCCACTCGGTGTGGAAGTCGGGTAAAACTTGTGCTTTGATGGCCTTCGGGTAATCATACTGATGTCTCTTGGTGCTAGCTCGATGAGCCATTTTGCTACTCGCCCAGTCGCATTGGGGTTTGTGAGGATGTCCCCGATCCCTGAAGTGCTGATTACAGTGATCGGGTGCTCGGAGAAGTAATGTGTCAGCTTCCTTGAGGACATGAACACGGCGTATGCCAGCTTCTGATAGTGCGGGTACCGCTGCTTTGATGTGGAGAGCACTTCACTCAAGTATAGACTGGACGTTGTATGCTTTGGGTGTGTCCCTCCTCCCTGCGTTCGACCACTAGAACAGTGCTTACCACCCTGTTAGTTGCAGAGACATATAGGTATAGTGGCTCGCGTTCCTTTGGTGCTACGAGGATTGGAGGGCTTGTGAGGACTCGCTTGAGGTCCGTGAAGGCTGCTTCGGCTTCTGGCGTCCACTCGAACTTATCTGCTTTCTTCATCAGTCGATAGAACGGGAGTGCTTTTTCGCCTAGCTTGCTGATGAATCGACTGAGCGCTGCTACTCTACCCGCCAATTTTTGCACGTCGTGGAGCTTTGAAGGCCTTTGCATCGTCAAGATGGCCTGTATTTTCTCTGGGTCCGCCTCGATTCCTCGAGCTGAGACTAGATACCCGAGGAGTTGTCCGGCTGGCACGCCGAACGTGCACTTCTTCGGGTTGAGCTTGATGTGGAAGCGTTTGAGATTTGCGAATGTCTCTCGCAAGTCATCGAGTAGTGTGTTTTCCTCTCTTGTGGTGATGACGATGTCATCTACATAGACCAGGACGTTTCGCCCAATCTGCTTCTTGAGGCAATCTTGCATCATGCGCTGATAGGTTGCGCCTGCGTTTTTTAGCCCGAAAGGCATTGTGGTGTAGCAGTAGACCCCGAGTGGGGTTATGAACGCCGTTTTCTCCTCGTCCTCTTCCTTCATCCTTATCTGGTGGTAACCCGAGTAAGCATCCAGGAAGGACAAGCGAGCGCACCCGGCGGTGGAGTCGACGATTGGTCGATTCGAGGTAGTGGAAAGTGATCCTTTGGACAGCCCTTGTTGAGTGCTGTAAAATCTACACACATCTGAAGGATATCTGTGTGCTTCTTCTCTACGAGTACGGGGTTGGCCACCCATTGTGATTTCTTGATCTCTCTGATGAATCCTGCTGCGAGTAGCCTGTCGACTTCTTCTTCAACTGCAGTTCTTTTTGGGCCGGATATGCGGCGCATTGTTTGTTTGACTGGTTTAGCACCTGGAAGTAGCTGGAGAGAGTGCTCGGCGAATTCCCTGGAAATACCTGGCATGTCTGCTAGACACCATGCAAATATATCCCAGTTCTCACGGAGGAATTCGACGAGCGCGCTTTCCTATGCGATAGGCAGACTCGACGAGACATTGACTGTCTTGTTTGGATCAGTCGGGTGCACCTGATGCGATCTTGTGTCTTTGGTGGCACATCGAGTTGTATGGTGCCCTCTGGGCTTATTGCTTTCCCTGGAACGATACCGTGGAAGGTATTTGAGGACCTTGGCAGATTTTCGACTGACCTGTTCATTTTGCGTAGCGTATCTGCGACGATGATGTTTATGCCGCTCCCACCATCCATGAAGACCTTGGGCATGGCGTAGCCTCCAATTTGCGCGTCGAGTACCAGAGCAGAGTGCCCTGGTCGAACAACTGATGGAGGGTGGTCCTCTTTGCTGAAGCTAATTGTAGTTTCGGCTCCCTTCAAGTATTCTGTTACTGCAGGAGGTGACATGACCGCCATGTTTACTTGTCGAGTGCGAAGTTTTTGCTCCCTGTTGGAAGGTCGACCTTTTTGTATCATGTACATCTGCCCTTGGGGTGGAGGGTACTGTGGCTCGTCCACCCGAGGTATGTGCTGTATGGCACCCGGAGGTTTCCACCTGCAGCAGGCTGTGGTGGTGGAGGTGGTGCCATCAGAACAGGCACGTTGTTTGGCTGAGGCATGGGTGCAGGTGCTTGTGCGGCTGCTTCCTTTCTTCGATTTACGTAATCAGTCGCCATTTGGTCGAACTCCCTGCAGTTTCTCATCGAGTGATTGGATCGCAGTTTTCCGTCGTCCCCCTTGTACAAGTGGAATCCGCAATCAGCGTCCATCTTTTCTTCGAATGATCGCTCAGATTGTGCCCGTGACTTGCGCCAGTCCTTCCTCTTGTAGCTATCACTGCGTTGGCCGCGATCTCGGCTGTCTCGACGATCGTCTCGACTGTCATGTCGATCTTCTCGACTGTCCCGTCGATCTTCTGATCGCTGGTCGCTTCTGTCTTGGTCATTGCATGGTGTAGAGAATCCAGCCGCCATGAATTCGGGTCTATCGTCGTCGTAATGACGTTTTGAACGCTTGCGCCTTCGATCATCCCTATATGAGTCTCTGCGGCTTCGACTGCCGCTTTCATGATTGTCACGGGGTGAGGACCCGCGTGTTGTGCGCGCCATATCTTCTCCGTCTGCCCACTCAGTCGCGGTGGTCAAGAGGTTAGCCACAGAGGTTGGCTTTTTGCGACCGAGTGCTTCTTTGAGGTCATGCCTGGCGAGTCCCATTATGAAGGCATCCATGGCCATGTCTTCTGAAATTACTCCAACTGAGTTGCGTATCTCAATCCATCGCCTGATGTATGACCTCAGCCTTTCATCTGAACGTTGCACGCATGCCCGTAGCTCTTCGAACGTTTTTGGGCGCTCACACAGAGGTTCAAAGTTTTTGATGAAGTCCTCGCGGAAGTGATCCCACGAGTCGTATTTTGATGGAGGTAGGGCCTTGAGCCAATCGCGGGCTGTGCCTTCGAGCATGAGTCGTATGTATTGCATGGCTGTGGTGTTTGTGCCTCGCTGGCACGCGACAGCCAGCCAGTAGTCTTCCAGCTAGCCGGAAGGTTCCTGTCGACCCGTGTACTTGGGCTGTTCAGATGTGAGTTTGAACCCTTTGGGCATCCGTGTCTCGCGGACGTGTCGAGTGAAGCACAGAGCTCCATGTGGCTCAGGCTCTCGATCGGAGTATGAGTCGCTACTGTATGATCTGCGTGACCTGCTCCTGGACCTGTGCCTTCGCGAGCCGCTTCTTTCCTTCGAGTGGTGGCGACGACCACTGTGATTATGCTCTTCCGAGGCGCGTGGACTAGGGCACGGTCTCGACTCCCACCTGGAGTTCTTGGAACTTGGCGTATGGCCTTTGCAGCTAAGGCGAGTGATTTGATCTGTTGGCGGTGTAGTTTTGCATTGGGGTCATCCGCTAAGGGCTTGATTGCCTCCAGGTATGCTGCAGCGGTGTAGAGAGCACCTGTTGCTATTTTGGGTACCGGCAGTCATTCCTCGTCGTATGTCATGAAGGAGTTGCCTAAGTTGCGGGTGAGTGACGCCTTCTCGCCTGGCGAGAGGTGTGACAACCTTGATCTGGGTCTTGTGTCTGCTCGCCCGGTGGAGCTCAGGGAGAGCTGTCTTCTGCGCGCACTCGACAAGCTAGCTTGCTTTTTGCGTTCTTCGAGTGTTGCTCTTATCTGCTTCAGTCGAAGTGACTCCTGCCAGTTGAAGTACTGGAAGGTCAACATCTCTTCTTGTGTTGCGTCTGCTGGCATCATTGTGCACTCCCTGATAACTTTATCTGCTTTTGCTGCCATCTCAGCAGTGATTGTGAGGGTTGTGGCTCCATCCGGCATAGTGACTGTGCACGGGAATTCTGTAGGCCTGCAGCTGGCCGCGGTTTCTGATGTTTCTGCGGCGATGGCCACATAGACCTGTTGGGGTGTGACCCGAGGGTATGTGTATGTGCTTTCGAGTCCTGTCAAGGACTCGACATCTTCATCGAGGCTCATGTCTGAGTTCGTATGTTCGTCGAGTGCTTCATCTGGACGGATCTCGCAGTCGACGCCTTCGTCTATGCTCATCTCGGCGTCGGCGAGGTTGTTATGAATTTCCAAGTCGAGGTTGTTGTTGGCGCAGATCTCGGAGTCGACGTGGTTGTCGATATGAGTTTCGAGGTCGTCGAAGTCGCTGAGGGAGATCCCGCAGTCGAAACTATCCTCGAGTGGGAGATCCAGCTCGGAATTGTTTGTGCGGTATGCTGATTCGACCTCCTCGCCCTGGAGCTCTTCAATGAGCTCTCGCATCTCTCGTGTGGTCATGGTTGTTGCAGACGAACAAGCTTGGTGGGTCGACGATGGTATGGACACAGTTGATGGATCCGCAGTTGAAGGAGCCGCAACCGATGGAGCCTCGGGTGCGAAAGTCACGAGTTGGCGTGGATCCGTCAAGTCCTGCATACCAAGCTTGTTGACGAAAAATTGAACGAACCAACGGTTAAACCCAAACCTGACTCGAGATCGGAGAAGGCCTCCTGGAATCCTGGCGAGTGTGGCTCGAAATCCATCAGAGGATCCGATGCGATTTTTGCAGGTGAATCTGACGTATTGCCGTTTGTCGAGTGAGCCGGCGAGTTGCCGTGTGCCGCCTGAGTTGGCGAGTTCTGGTTTGTCGATGCAGCCGGTGAGTTGCCGTTTGTAGATCCGATCGGCGAGTCGCCGTTTTCCGATGGAACCGAAGAAACCGTGAGTCCAGCACTATTCTTTCCCACAGACGGCGCCAATTGACGAGGTGTACCCTCATCAAATCCCATGGTTAAGGACCTAGGGTTGAGATTATGGGGAGAGAACGTGGTAGTACTGGTAGTTTCGTCGGCTGACAAGCAGAGGCAAAGATTTACCCAGGTTCAGGCCCCTCGGGTGGAGGTAAAGACCCTACTTCCTGCTTGTCTGTTATTGATCGCCGACCTAATTTACACATAAGGAAAGTATAAACCGACTATGTCTATGCCTAAACTTGGAAGTTACTCCATCTTGTTGGGCCTCTCGTCTTGGGCTTCGAGTCGTATCTTCGCTAGTTGGGCTTTTAGTCATCACGTGCACCAGGTACCCTCACGGTTGGGTACCCGAGATGTATATCCTTGTCAAACATGCTAGATGATCACCATGCTGCTTACATGCCGGATTCGCCACCTCCACAGGAGGAACAGGAGGAACCGGGTGAACCGGAGGCACCGGATGAACCGGAGGAACCAGAGCCAACCGCGAAGGCTTTCTATGAGACGATGGCCTCGGCTACGAAGCCTCTATACGAGGGTGCAAACGTTTCTCAGCTCGATGCCGTAGCTCAACTACTAAGTGACAAGTGTCAGTTCTCCACCACCCGTGCAGGCTTTGAAGCTAATCTGACAACATCTGGTAACATGTTGCCCAAAGGGCATTGTCTGCCAAAATCCATGCACGAGACGAAGAAACTATTGGGATCGCTCAGCATGGATTATGAAAAGATTCATTGTTGTCCAAAAGGATGCCTGTTGTTCCGGAAACAATATGCGAATGACAAGTACTGTAGCCTTTGTGGGGCCTCTAGGTATGAGGAGAAAACGCTGCCTGATGGTCGGAAGACGCAGGGAAAAACCCTGTGAAGGTTCTTCGGTACCTCTCATTCATAAAAAGAATGCAGCGGCTTTTCATGTCCGAGGAGTCTGCCAAACAAATGACTTGGCACAGGAAAGGGAAGAGATACGTCGACGAGTTAGGACGGGAAAAGATGGGACATCCATCTGATGGTGAGGCATGGAAGAACTTCGACTTGAAACACCCCCTTAATTCAGCAGATGCTCGGAATGTCAGAATTGCAATAGCAACAGATGGGTTCAATCCATTTGGGATGTCGACTGCGTCGTACAGCTGCTGGCCCGTGTTTGTTATTCCGCTCAATCTCCCTCCTGGGGTACTAATGCAAAGGAAGCACATGTTTCTGTCGCTGATCATTCCAGGGCCCGAATACCCGGGGAAGAATTTGAGTGTCTACATGCAACCGCTTGTGGATGATTTGCACCACTCATGGCACAATGGGACGTGGACATACGACCGAGCATCAAAGAAAAACTTCTCGATGAAAATTTGGTTCCACTATTCCATGCACGACCTACCCGGGTATGCCCTATTCTGCGGATGGTGTACAGCTGGTAAATGGCCATGCCCAGTGTGCAGGAACCAACTTGAGTTCCTTTGGCTAAAGTCAGGTCGCAAGTATGTCGCGTTTGACAAGCATCGACAGTTCCTCGAAGGAAGGCATCCTTATCGAGAAGACCAAAAAAACTTCACGAAGGGCATAGTTGTGCGTGAAGAAAAAGCGATACCGAAGTTCGATGGTGCAAAAGTTGATGCCGAGCTACGTGCTCTCGTGCCTGCTGAGGGATCTATCCGAAAATTTGAGGGTATGGTGTAACGCACAACTGGACTCATGTGGCAGGCTTAACGCAGCTAGAGTATTACAAGGACCTCGAACTTCCCCATAACATCGATGTGATGCACACCGAAAAGAATGTTGGAGAGATGATCTTTCACACAGTCCTGAACATTCCTAAGAAGACAAAGGACAATGTGAAGGCTAGAGTTGATGTTCAGAAGCTCTGTGATAGGGAGAGATTACACATGAAGCCTCCTAACCCTCGTCAAAAAAATTGGTTTAAGCCAAATGCCGACTACTGCCTTGATAATATCCAAAAGAAGGAGGCATTCAAGTGGCTCAAAAACATCGCCGTGATGTTCCCTGATGGTTACTGTTCCAATATAAGTAATGGAGTCAATCTTCTTACAGGAAAAGTCACTGGGCTCAAGAGTCACGACTATCACATATGGATTGAGCGGTTGATGCCGGTGATGCTTCGAGGGTATCTCCCCGATAGTATCTGGCGAGTGCTTGCGGAGTTGAGCCATTTCTTCCGCACGCTCTGTGCGAAACAGATATGTCCCCTGATTATTGCGAAGCTGCGTGATCTTGTGCCGGAGTTGCTATGCAAGTTAGAGATGATCTTTCCGCCAGGCTTCTTTGTTCCGATGGCACATCTCGTTGTGCATCTCGCGAACGAGGCACTCTTGGGTGGACCGGTGCAGTTTCGTTGGCAGTTTTGTATTGAGAGAGAGTTTAAGTACATTCGAAACATAACTGGAAACAAAGCTAGGATTGAAGCATGCATAGCTGAGGCAACAATACTCAGGAGATGGCAGACGCCGTGACAACGTACTTTCCCGATGAAGTTGCCACTATGCATAACCCGGTCACTCGGTACAATGTCGACGAGCCCAAGAATGACCCCAAGCTCCTCCTCTTCCAATGTCCCGGTGGCAAGGCCGGTGCCGGTGAAAAATGTAAATTGACCAAGGAAGAGAAGGATTGCATAATGCTCTATGTGCTTATAAACATGACGGAAGTACTCGATTTCATGAGGTAAATGGTGAACAAATTACTTTGCAACTAGTAACTCAGTTTCGGTCTAATACGTATTTTCTCCTTTTAGACAATTCCAAGATGAATACTGGTTGGGAACGGTGGATCCCGATCCCGCGGAGCTGGACACTCTTCTGAAAGAGGGTGCTCACGGAGGAAAAAAATTTGTGTCTTGGTTCATGGGAAAAGTAATTTCTAACGTGTCCCTCTTACCTTGCAATATGTGACTTGTCCCTCTTATTACACGTAACTAATGCACAAAACAATTTGAACCGTACTTGTAGGGAGCTGATCCCAACGTTGAGATGACAATGAGCTGAGATGTGTTTCCCAAGGATTTAACCGTACCGTCATTAAGTATGAGAAGTATGATGTGAATGGGTTCCGCTTCCATACAGAGTATCACCAGAATAATCGTCCTGGAGCAAAAACTGTAAATACTGGGGTCTTCACCAAAGGATCCAGAGGAGCCGATGGAGCCAATTACGTAGATTACTACGGAAGGTTACAAAACGTATACGAGCTGACGTTCAATCGTACGAACATAGAACTCAAGCTCGTTGTGTTCAAGTGCCACTGGTTCGACCCATGCACTGGACCACATGGTGGACAGAGAAGTGAGCCTTCCATTGGGTTAGTTGAAGTTAAGCCTTCAACCACCTATACCGGAGCCGATGTCTATATTGTGGCTCACCAAGCCAAGCAAGTTTATTATTTGCCCTACCCATGCCAGAAAGAGAACCTCAAGGGCTGGGAAGTCGTGTTCCGGGTATCCCCACATGGTAAGCTACCCAGGCCCTCCGACGACGATTACAACAACATTGACCCTAAAACATACGAGGGAATTTTCTATCAAGAGCAAGAGGACTTCGGGCACTTTGACTTACAAATAGGTGGTCTCGAGGACCTCGAGAACAATGCACACACTCGTGGTGAGTCAGTGGTGGATCTGAAGGACATAGATGTGCTCTCGAAGTTTCATGCGGAAAATGACGACGATGACGAGCCTGGCGATGAGCTTCCGCCCTACTACTCACGTGATAGTGATAGTGATAGTGATAGTGAGAATGAGAACCAACACCCTGATGAGGAGAGTGATGACGATAGGTGACGGTCTATAATGTCTTTATGCTTTAGTAATTATTTTCCAACATGCTTCTTAATTGCATTACGTCTTTATGCTTGGTATCTACATGTTATTATGTCTTTTATTCTTTAGTATTTATTTTTCGACATGCTTCTTCATTGCATATGTCTTTATGCTTAGTGTCTACATTTTATTATGTCTTGATGCTTACTTGTTTTCTCTTTCTCAATGCAGTTGATTGAACAATATGAGCCAGGGCAAGGAAAGCGCTTCTGGTGGTCCTTCTCCCGGTGCTTCAGCTTCTCCTGGTGCTTCGCCTTCTTCCGGTGCTTCTGCTGCGCCGATCCGACGCTCACCTATTATCAGCCGGGGAGATATGGGGTTCACCCCGTCGCCGTCGGCGCAATAGATGTAGGGCTTTGGACGTCTAGACATCTAGCTATGTATGTATCTACTTGATGATGGTCCTATGTGTGTATCTACTTGATGATATAGCATTTTGCTTGATGATATGGAGCCATTGTGTGATCTTGTTTGTTGTGAATTTGTCGTGATTTTTGATTATTTTTTCTGCTATTTTTGCTGCAAAAAACGAGCTACTGGATCAAAAAATCTGGTCAAACCTGTGCCGACGGCATTGCCTTCGGCACAGACCCCTTAATGTGACAAAATGGTCAAACCTGTGCCGACAGTATTGCCGTCGGCACAGGCCCCTCCCAGGAGCGCCCAGCTGCCTCCACGTGGCAACGCGGTGCCGACGGCTTGGCTGTCGGCACAAGCCCCTCCACCTCGCCCGGCCAATGTGGACCCCACCCGTCGCTGTGCCGACAACCTAGGTGCCGACGGTGCGTTTCTGGCCGTCGGGAAAAGCTGTGCCGACGGTGTATATCTGTGCCGACGGCTAGGTGGCCTGTGCCTACAAGGCCCTATGCCGACCACCCTGTGCCGACGTGGCCGTCGGCATAGGTGTGTGCCGACGGCATTGGGACCTTTGCCGACGGGCTGCGGCCGTTGGCACAGGTGGTCATTCCTGTAGTGTTTGGGACTGTACTTTCTGCAGTCCTCTTTGTGTTCGGTTTTTATTTTGGCCTTGGCCGTGTCATGTTTGCTCCTTCTATATTAATATAAGGCAAAGCTTTTGCCCTGTTTTAAAAAAAAAGGACGATCATTAGACCACGGAGCTTAATCGTTTAGGATGGCATATGCTTAGCTAGGAAGAAATTAAGCGAGAGACTCCCTGGACCGACTGAAGCAATTATGGACCTTGACGCTGCTGCAGCGTTCGCTTTGGCTGAGAAAATGTAGTTCTTCATCAGTTTCGTATACTACATGCAACATGAGCTGATCAGCATGCTTTTCTGAGAAAAACGATTCACCTGATGATCAGAGCAGGATCATTCGACAGACATGGTTTTGAGAGGAAAAGGACGCCGGACACCACCGCCCATCACTGCCATCAGCAGTTCAGCACTGACTCGGCGCCGCACCGGGCCGGCGAAAGGATTGCCTATTTGCTTCTCTGGCGCCGCGCCGGGCCGGCGAAAGGATAACACGAGCGCCAGCTCTCACCGCCGCGCCACGCCGAGCGCCTGTTGCCTTACGCCGTGCCAAGCCAGCAATGGACCGTGTGGAGGTTTAACCCTGAACCGGCTGGACGAAAACAAAGGTCCGGGTCAAACAAACTAATCTCCCCAGGAGATAGAAGAGGAGAGCGATCCAGTGGCTCAAGAGACCCTTCGCTCTATATAAATGAAGGGCTCAAAAGTAACTACCGCCGCGCAAAACCCTAAATCCAGATCTACTCCCTCCGACTCCGACCTAGGCTATGGCAATCGTGTCCAAGCTTACGCGGGCAGCCCTCGCAACCCGCGCCTATCCCTTAGCCGGTCGAGGTATTCCTGTTGGCGGTCTCCCGGCAGCCGCCATCCATGCAGGTAATCCCTAGCTATGGGCCTCTTTCGGAATTTTGGTAGTATGAGCCCTGACTACCGAAATTCCCGAAAGAGTTCTTGTTAGTTCGATACGAATGCTTCAGTTTTTATACGTGAAATTCACGTACAGTTTCTTATCATCAGTAGATATATTTGAATAAACAGGCAGCGATTGGACCCCATTCATTAGGAGTTGTTCTAATCGCCATACTTCTATCAAGCATGCTGTTCTATCTAGTAGTACCGACTAATAATTTGCTTACAACACTTCTGCCTTGCAAGGCTAAATCAATCAAATTAACTCTGCTGAGAAATGGTACAGATGATCGTACTTTCCACAAATCAAATTGTAACTATATGCCTACTTACTGAACACAGGAGCCCCCAAGTCAGAAGAAGAAGAGAAAGCCAGACCCAAGTCAGCAGTAGCTCCAATCCACATCTCCCTGTTGATGAGAATGCACTAAAGTCGGATGAAGCCATGTGGGGCTTCTATGAGTACTGGTGCAACTATCATGGCATATCGCGTGACCGTCGTGAGATGAAACGCCGGTTCAAGATGTTTAGTCGAACCGCAAGGGCTGTGCATGAATTCAACATTGCTACTGCTGAGAGTGCCAGGGCCTCAATGACCATATATTCAGATATGACCAAGGCAGAGAAATCTCGTGCAGTGGGTCGACATATAAGAAAATGAATTTCTCATGTACCTCTCCGTTCTAAATTAGTTGCTAGAACTTTGTCTAGATATGATGTATCTAAACGTATTTTAGTGTGTAAATATATCCATATCTAGAAAAAGTTGTGTCAACTAATTTGGAACAAAGGGAGTACCTTTTTGTGACCCTTAAGCCCAATTATGCTTCTGCCAAGACATTCCTCTAATTCTCTAGCAGTAGTGTGCGTCGCTTTGTTGTATGAACTCATTTTTTGCTTTTACAGAAAGCTCTATTAACTTTATTAGTATGTGTATTGGAAAAAATCCTTCGTTTTGTTGTATGAGCTCACTTAGCTTTAATAACAGATATACTTCATATGTCTGCTTTGCTGGCGCCTTTTGGTTTAACTTGGCAAACGATTCACAAGGGCATATAGTTCAAAATCTGGATTAAGATTAGGACTATTGTCATTGTGATTGGGATCGATGTTGGATTAGGACCAAGGTAAAACATAAAATAGGGGTTAATCAGGCCACTTATCTTTTTTTATTCTCTGCATTTTCTTCCAGGAAATTCGAGGCGCTTCCCATCAATGAAGACTGAAGTCCGAGGAGATTTCTGTCATGTCTCACTTATTCGGGGTGTCCCCTCCTTCTCTGTCATGTGGTCAAGCCTTAAGGTTTCTTTTGGATCATTTTGCCTAGAGATATGATCGATGCTCCTCAAGATCCATTTCTTCTCTTTGAGTGTTGTGCCATTAGCTGATACATAGTGTGTCGGACATGATTAGGCGTGATGGAATAATGGCACAAAACCAACGACTTGCGGGGGCAGGAGGGACCGAAAAGTGATTCTGTCACACGGGACCGCCTACGTGACATTTCGTCACGTAGTGTAATGCGACAATCAAACAAGCTTAACTATCTCCCCTCCCCTAAACCCGCACAATCTATCTAACATCCTTTCTTATGGATTTGCGCATCGGCAGTGCTCTCGAACGAT
This sequence comes from Poa pratensis, assembly GCA_947311845.1. Classification (NCBI taxonomy): domain Eukaryota; kingdom Viridiplantae; phylum Streptophyta; class Magnoliopsida; order Poales; family Poaceae; genus Poa; species Poa pratensis. The sequence continues at coordinate 18,919,775 of CAMZMU010000062.1, forward strand.
TTGCATAACCTCCACCCACCAGGGCCTGCAAAGAGGGTCTAGTTGCGACTATGGTGATTCGGATCGTGGCTTTCCACGTAAAATGTCTATGTTGTTGTTTTTACACAGGTTCATAAAACAACAAGGGTATTATATGAACTGAATTAGGCACAAACTAAGATAAAATATGGGTTCTCCTATCCAAAGCAGCCTTAACATTCAGAGGCATCGCTCTTATGGTCGTCATTCTCAGTTCTCACTAGTACAAAATATAAATAATAGATTAACATAAGTAATACCTGATTAGTATAGCAAGAATATAAGCAGACCTATCATAGGATTGGAAGTGCTAACAACAAAACAAGTGCTAGATTATATGCTTTGAATATGTAGATAAAACCAGCCTCACCGCCCATTGTGATAGCATCAACCAGAAGTAAAAAGACAACATAAGATACAAAAACAGAGGAAGATACTTAAGGAATGAAATGCTTACACGTAATTGCAGTGTCATAGACAAACTATTCAAACTTGAAAATACATAAAATATCCAATCATGGTGAGATTACAGAGAGCACATGGAATCAGTATATAGCACTTTTTTTTCGAAATGGAGGGTGTACCCCCAGCCTATATATAGCACTTCTTTGAATGGTATTTATCAATGTGACACCCTTCTCAGTTAAAAGAAGTAAAACCTTGATCATGTCTGCACAAACAGGAGCTAAACCATAGCACTTCTTCATGATCTTCCTGGCTTTAAAGTGTGTAAAGTCAATAGATTGGGTAATCTAGTTGCCCACAACATTGTTGCTTATGGTTTTAGAGAGTGGTGCTCGGGTGTGTTACTGAATTCGATTCCCCCTGCGTGGTGGGTTCGTTTCCGATTGATTGTAATCGCCTCTGTAAAAGAGTGTTTTGATTGAGTAAATACACCAAAATTAAAAAAAAAACGCTAGCAGAGGGAGGAAGTGTTCTGCAGCATGAAGGGCCTCACTTTGTTTTTTACCAAATGCAGGTGGGTTGGTTTTATGGAAAACCATGCCTGGAAAACTGTACAAAAACTAGCAAAGATAGAACACCTTATAATATAATCATGGAGTAATAAGGAACGGAGGGAGTACTTTTTATCTTACGACCCATTGGAGAGCCTGATTCTACGTTGGTGATCCAACTGAATAACTGATCGAGCACTATGTGTTCCATCTTGAGGTAGGATACCTCTCCTTGGTGTTCAACTTGTTGCCCATGTGGCTGCACGTAGATGTTCCCTGCATCCTGCTTATTAGCCCTCGGAACATACCACCGATGGCCTACAAAATCAACAACCACAATACCATCCATCCAGCTCTCCCACGCGACAAACCAGAAAACTAAGATTTAAATTTATCCGTAAGAAACGCCGTCCGCCTAATTAAACACTTATGTCTGTGTAATTTACAATTGCATAGTGAGCTGCGATGCAAGGAAGATCGGAGAAGTATGAAGCATGGTTATGGCCGCGCGTGGAAGCAGCCCTGTAGGGCAGGTCTGAGGAGGAGCCAACGGCCTCAACATACCCTTCGCCCTATAAAAGAAGGGCCCAGGCAACCACAGGCACTGGGGCTGACGATCGGTGTATAAACCCTAAATCCAGATCAATCCCGTCCGACCTAGGGTATGGCTTCCATCGTGTCCAAGCTCGCACGGGCAGCCTTCGCAACCAGCGCCTCTCCCTCAGCCATTGGAGAATTTGCTGGTGGTGGTCTCGCTGCGGCGGCTATCCGTGCCTCCCCTGCAGGTAATACCTATCTAATTCTCCATCAGAATTTGGGTATGAAGCTTGAATACTTAAATTCGCAAAAGTAGTTCCTCTTATTTCGATACAAATGCTTCAAACCTGAAATTCACATGTGATTTCTCATTATCAGTAGATATATTTTGATAAGCAGGCAGGGATTGGAGCCTATTCTTTAAGAGTAGTTCTAATCGCCACACTTCTAACAAGCATGTTGTTTGCTTTAGTAATACCAACTGATAATTTGTTACGATAGCTCTGCCTTTCAATGCCAAGTCAATCAAATCAACTCTGCTCAGAGGAACTGTACAAATGATCGTGCTTTCCACAAATCAAATATTAACTCTTATCTCTACTGAACGACAGGAGGCCTCAGGCCAGAAGTAGCTGCAAGTTCTCGCAAACCACATTTCCTTGTTGATGAGAATGCACTGAAGTCAAAGAAAGACATGTGGGCCTTCTATGAGTACTGGTGCAATTATCATGGCCTAAAGCGGGACCGATCTGAGATGGCCCGCCGGTTCAGGACGTTTAGTGCTAGCGCAAGGTTTGTGCACAAGGCTAACAATGGTTCACGTGTCAAGTACTCAATGACCAAATTTGCAGACATGACCGATAAGGAGATGTTCCGTGGACTAAGACGATACAAGAGGTGAAAACACAAATGATCTTAGTCCTTTCTGATGTACTCATGTGTGGCACTTAAGCCCCAAGTTATGCTTATGTACACCAAGACATGGCTCTAAGTTCTCTAGCAGTATTTTGTGTCGCTTTGTTGTATGAACTCATTGCATTAATAAAAGCATGCATGTATCTGGATGTGTATTGGAAAAGTATCTTTCGCTGTGTTGTATGGGTTGATATAGCCCTAATAAAAGCTATATTTTATCGCTTTTGCTAACTCTCGGCTAACTGAGATATTAGTTAGCGCACGATCGACGGAGTCGTGCGATGGGTTCGATCGCTTTAGTCGCGACCCGTTTATGCGCGAGGCTGGTTGTGCTGTTCTGGCCTTTTTTGTTTGGCCTGGCTTTTTTGTTGTGCTTTTTTTGTTGCTTTTTTTAGGATTCTTTGTTGGGCACATGATTTTTTAGCACACAATTACACATGAATAATTAGCGTGCAGTCGCACATGGATTTATTTAGCGTGCCGTTGTAGATTGCAATTGCAAGTCGAATCATCGTGCAATTGCACATGAATTTTAAAAGAGTGCAATTGCATTTTTTCCCTTGCGTGCATGTGTAATTTCACGTGAGACATTCAAGTTTTTAACGTGTAATTGTATTTTCTCATCTCTTTTGTAATTTTTTCTTATATTTGAAAAGGCCTAGTTAAAAAGGCTCAGGAAACAATGCACGAGGGAAAAGGCATTCGGCCCAAAAGAAAAAAAGTTGCTGTCGATCAATCGACAGAGCGGTAAGTTAAACCTCGGTTAGCCGAGCGCTAGCCGCTCCCATATTTTATGTATCTTCTCCGTTTGTGCCTTTTGGTGCAGATTATAAATTGCACTGCTGATAATACTTAATACTAGACGTCACCAAACCTGTTATGTGGTGTAATAAAACGTTTTGAGCAGTCAATATGACAATGAAAGCCGTCTAAGCAGAAATATTGCGCACAACGTCGGAAAAGACTTAGATTCACACGGGCAGATAAGCCAGAATGCAAATTATAATTAGGACTATTGTGATTGATGTTGCCTTTCAATATAAAATACCTCTGTTGTTGGTTTTCCCCGTGTTCATGAAACAGCAAGGGTATGATACGAATTGAATTAGGCGCAAGATAAGATAAAGATTGATTCAACATTCAAAAAGGATTCTACTACCCAAAGCACTTATATGAATAGCCTTTAGTGACCCCCCCCCCCCCCCCCCTCTATTCAGTTGAAATAAGTAACCTTCATTAGAACTCAAATGAAGAAATGAAAAACATGTTATTAATAGAGAGCGAATAGTTGTTAGTATGATTGTTGAAACAACAACGATGTACCTTGTATAATTCAAACAAACATAAACTAGCAGAGGGAGGAAGTGTTCTGGAGCATGGAGGGCCTCTTTTTTTTTTACGAAATGCAGGTGTGTTGGTTTTATGGAAAACCATGCCTGATACCTGTACAAAAACTAGCATAAATAGAACAATAACAATAGGCGCTGAAGCGCGGCGCAATAATGCACATCAACCGAACAACAACAACAAGAGCCACACCACCACAACTAACCCCGCACACAAGACCCTCCTTGCCGACCCTCTAGCCATAAAGCGAGGAGGCAGAGCACTGATTTTCAACGGTCGCATCCGAAACCCACCACTACCACATGACCGCTCCGACAACCTCACACCCCAAAATCCTACGAGAGAAGGCAGGTCAAGAGAGGACCTGGCCCCGACAAGCAGTGGCGGACCTTGGACGAAAAATTATGAGTGGCGAAGACACTAATTAACCACTTAACTGCTATACTATAGTTAATTACCATTAATTTGGTCTTAACATCTTTACTAATTGAAAGAATTGCTCAAATGTTGGGGGGGGGCATTGCCCAGGTTGGCCTCCACCAAGGTCCGCCACTGCCGACGAGTGCAAGGCGCTAGACTAGAACAAAGTGAAAGGTGGGCCTCCGCGGTGCCACTAAGGTAGTGCATTGCACCCTCCAAAACCCACATCCTGGACAGAGTCCGGCATCATCCTATCAAGACGCTACATGAACCACATGTCAGTGAGCAACAAGGCAGCACATTTGACAAGGTTGCGGATGTCAACGCGACACTTTTGCCCGGACCAGCGAGTTTGTCATAGTGTTTTCCCCGACACTCAGAAGGAAGTGGAACAGAGGTTACCTTGACGCCCTCCATGTTGAATTGCTGAAGCTAACACGCGCAGCCACGTCACGTCGACGCCATCACGATGGCAGGGATTTCTCTTGAGCCCCCAAATCCGTAACCAAAAAATCCCTAGCCAAGAGGAAGAAGTGAGGCAGCACGTGTCGGGAACGGTCTCCGACTCACTCTCCGTCTAGGTTGGAGGGTGTAGACGGCAGCACAACGGCAAGCACAAGGACGACGAGCACCGCACCGGAACCGGCGCCACACACAAACTGACATGCAGTTTTTTTTTAGTACAAACTGACCTGCAGTTTTTTAAGCAGAACTGAGTTGCAGCTGGGTGTATGATATGCGGCTTGAAAGCCCAGATCATGGCTTGATAGGCCAGCGTGACCACTACCAGACCTAAGCCCGCCTTGGAACATATCTAACCTGCAACACCACCACTCCAACCACTGGCCCCTGGGCTGATGTTTGGTGTATAAACCCTAAATCAAGATCAATCTCGTCCGACCTAGGGTATGGCTTCCACCTTGTCAAAGGTCGTGCGGGCAGCCATCGCAACCCGCGCCTCTCCCACGGCCGTTGGAGGTATTGCTGGTGGTGGTCGCCCTCTATCCCTGTGTCTACCCCGGCTCTACCAGACTAGCAGTGATATCGGTGTCTCCCCTGCAGGTAATCCAAGCTAAGCTAAGGATCTCTTTTGGAATTTGGGTGTGAATCCTCAATATCAAAATTCCCAAAGTAGTTCTTCTTATATGGATGCGAATGCTTCAGAATTTAATACCTGAACTTCGTTATCAGTAGATATTTGGAGAAGCAGGTTACTCTACAACAACAAAAAAGCAGGCAGTGATCGGAGCCTATTCATTTGGAGTTGTTCTAATTATCACACTTCTAACAAGCATGTTGTTTGCTTTAGTAATGCCAACTGATAATTTGTTATGATAGCTCTGCCTTGCAAGGCCAAGTCAATCAAATTAACTCTGCTAAAAGAGAAACTGTACAAATGACCGTGTTTTCCACAGATCAAATGTTAACTCTTATCCCTACTGAACGACAGGAGGCCCCAAGTCTGAAGAAGAAGAGAACGCGACACCCAAGCCAGAAATACGACGTTTCAACACCATAAACAATAACCCACAGCTCGCTGTTGATGAGAATGTACTCAAGTCGAAGAAGGCCATGTGGGACTTCTATGAATACTGGTGCAAGTATCATGGTGTATCGCGTGACCGATATGAGATGGAACGCCGGTTCGAGACATTCAGTGCTAACGCAAGGTTTGTGCACAAAGAACCAGAATTCTAACACGGGTGTGCAGCACGCAATGACCAAATATGCAGATATGACCCGCGAGGAGTTGTTACCTCGACCATTGAGGAGGTGGACAAAAAAATGATCTCAGCCGTTTCTGATGTACTCATGTGTGACACTTGAGCCCCAAGTTATGCTTCTGTACACCAAGACATGGCTCTAAGTTCTCTAGCAGTATTGTGTGTCGCTTTGTGATATGAGCTCATTGCATTAATAAAAGCATGTATCTGGATGTATATTGGAAAAATATCTTTCATTCTGTTGTACGGGTTAATATAGCCTTATTAAAAGCTATATTTTCTGTATCTTCTCCGTTTGTGCTTTTCGGTGCAGATTATAAATTACACTCCTGAATCCTGATAATACTTAATACTAGACGTCACCAAACGTCCAAACCTGTTATGTGGATCGTGTAATAAAATGGTTTGACCAGTCAATATGACAATGAATGCCTTCTAAGCAGAAATTTTGCGCACAACATATGTAAAGACTTAGATTCGCACGGGCAGGTAAGCCAGAATCCAAATTATAATTAGGATTATTGTGATTGTGACTGGGATGTTGCCTTTCGATGTAAAATACCTCTGTTGTTGGTTTTCCCTCATGTTCATGAAACAGCAAGGGTGTGATCTGAATTGAATTAGGCACAAGGTAAGATAAAAATAGATTCACTAGTCAAGAAAGGATTCCACCACCCGAAGCAGCCTTAACCATTAAGATGCATCTGGTCGCGGTTCTCGCCGGTACAAAATCTAAACAATGCAGTACCACAAGTAGTAGAGATTAGTATAGCAACAATATGAGCATATATATCGTAAGATTGCAACTTCTGAAAAGAAAAACAAGTGCAAAGTTTGTATTCTTTCAACCTTCCGATGAAACTAGCATCACAGGCTCACAGCTCACTGTGATAGCAGCAACAAGGAAAAAATATTCAAACAATACGACGGAATGAAATGCTTACCCCTAACTGCAGTGTGATAGACAAACTATTCAAACTTGCAAAATTTATGAACATCCAACGTCGGTGAGAATATAGAGAAAACATTGAATTAATGTAGCACTTATCATATAAACAACATTTGACAAATTGACCCCCTATTCAGTTAAATGAAGCAACCTTCATCAGAATTCAAACGAAGGAATGAAAAATGTTGTTATTACCAAAATAGAGAGTGAATGTTTGGTGCTTTCACCAAACGATGTACCTTGTATAATTCAAACAAACAGAAACGCTCGCAGATGGAGGAAGTGTTCTAAAGCATGAAGCGCCTTATTTTTTTTGGTTTTACAAAATGCAGGTGGGTTGGTTTTATGAAAAACCATGCCTGAAAACTGTACAAAAACTAGCAAAGATAGAATTACAACAAGAGGCGCCGAAGCGCGTGTGCAACAAGTCACATCACCCGACCAACAACACACACCACAACTAAGCCCGCGCACAAGACCCTCCTTGCCCCATAAAGCGATCACGGAGAGTACTGATTTTCAACGATAGTGTCCGAGACCCCCCACAATCACATTACCGCTCCGACGACCTCGCACACCAAAATCCTAAGAGAAAAGGCAGGTCAAGAGAGGACATAGCCCCGACAAGTGGAATGCGCCAGACCAGAAAAAGTCAAAGGTGGGCCTCCGTGGTGCCACGAAGGTAGTGCATTGACCCTCCAAAATCCACATCTGGATGGAGTCTGACATCATGTCACAACAAGCTTGTCCTAGTGTTCTCCCTGACACTCAGAAGGGAGTGGAAATGAGGTTACCTCGACACACTCCATGTTGGATTGTCAATGTTGACAAGTGAAATTAACCACGTTGCTTCGATGCCGACACGATGGCAGAGGATTTCTCTTGAGCTACCAAATTCGTAACCAAAAGATCCCTAGCAAAGAAGAAGAGTTGAGGCAACACATGTTGGGAATGGTCTCCGAATCCACCTCAAGGTTGGTGGGTGTAGACGGCAGAACAACAACAAGCACAAGGAAGACGAGCAGCGCACTCGGACTAGTGACACACGCGAACTGACCTGCAGCTGGATGTGTAATATACAGCTCGAAAGCCTAGATCATGCCTAGATAGGGCAGCGTGACGGCCACCGGACCTAAGCCCACCTAGGCCCATATCTAACATGCACGCATGGGCGCCGCCTCCTCTGCCTCACCACCGCATGACCGCAGCTATCATGCAACACCACCACTCCAACATCACTTCCGTCCGCCGCGCCGAGTGGCCTCAGACCGTTGCAGTCTGAGACACCGCCACCGGTTTTCCTCGAGTCGCCTATAAGGAGCGACACGAGGGACAGAGTTATGTTAATTACTCCTTCCATTCCTTGTATTAAGTTGTATTTAGTCTTTAGAAAATCAAACGAGATGAAATTTGACCAGATTTAAAAAAATATTATTAGCATTCACAATATCAAATCAATATCATTGGACTTGGTCAAAGATAATCAAGTTTGACTTTTCAAAAAACTTACTCCTTATAATAAACTCCCTCCGTTGGGGATTATAAAGGTGTAGAGCTTTTTCAGATAGTTCTAAATTATAAGGATGAAGTCTTAATTACCTTTTTTTTTTTTGCATGCACGGTTATTAATTCCCCTAACCGCACATAGATGTTCCCTGCATCCTGCTTATTAGCCCTGGGAAGATACCACCGATCGCGTACAAATTCAATAACCAGAATACCATCCATCCAGCTCGCACGCGACGAAGAACGAACACTAGGATTCGATTTGAATCGTCCCCTGGTTAAGAGTCACGACGCGTCCGCAACAATTTGTCCGTGAGAAACGTCGTCCGCCTAATCAAACACCAGCATCTCTGTAATGTACCAATTGCAGCAACTTTAACTTGGTAGGATCTTAGTCAGCTGCGATGCAATGAAGATCGGAGGAGTATGAAGTGTGATTATGGCCGCGTGATCGGAGGAGGGCCAACGGCCTCAAGAGACCCTTCACCCTATAAAAGAAGTGCCCAGGCAACCACCGGCCCTGGGCTGAAGCTCGGTGTATAAACCCTAAATCAAGATCAATCCCCTCCGACGACCTAGGGTATGGCTTCCATCTTGTCAAAGCTCGCGCGGGCAGCCGTCGCCACCCGCGCCTGTCCTGCTGCGGCTGGTGATCGCCCTCTACCCCTGTGTCTATCCCGGCTCTACCAAACTGGCGGTGACAACCGTGTCTCCCCTGCAGGTAAACCTACCTATGAATCTCTTTCGGAAATTGGGTTTGCATCCTCAGTATTGAATTTCCCAATGGAGTTCATCTTATTTGGTTCCCAGTGCTTCAGAATTTAGTACCTGAAATTCACATATGATTTCTTATTAGCAGTAGATATATTAAAAGAAAAATGAATAAGCAGGCAGGCATCGGAGCCTACTCTTAGGAGTTGTTCTAATCACCACACTTCTAACAAGCAATTCCATGTCTACTGAACGACAGGAGGCCCTAAGTCTGAAGAAGAAAAGAAAGCCAAACCCAAGTCAATGGTCACTTCTCTCGGTGTTGATGATAAAGTACTTGAGTCGGATGAATCCATGTGGGACTTCTATGAGTACTGGTGCAAGTATCATGGCATATCGCGTGACCGTAGTGAGATGCTCTGCCGGTTCAAGGCATTCGGTGATAACGCAAGGCGAGTGCACAAGTTCAACAATACTTGTCTGAATGGCAAGTGTGCAATGAATCATATGGCAGATTGGACCAAGGAGGAGAGGTCTCGGCTACGAGGAAAGAGGCCTACTAAAAGATGATCTCAGTCCTTGCTGGTTTACTCTTGTGTACCTAAGCCCTAAGTAATGCTTCTGTATACCAACGCATGCCTCTAAGTTCTAGCAATACTCAGTGTCGCTTGGTTCACTGGTTGTACGAACTTCTTTTAGCTTCAATAAAAGATTGTATGTGCCTGTATATTTTTCAAGTATCGTTATTCGATTTAATTACATGCATCAACGCTAACCGACGGATTGCAACGTCGGACGTGAATCGTACGCATAACGTCGTACACAAAGCAGTTTCGCTAATATATATAGCTACTATAATAAAAGATCTGCTTTTTGATATATGCTCCGATTGTCCCTTTTGGTGCAGATTATTAATTGCATCCTGGTCGGTTTGGCGGACGGTCTCTTTTTATTATTGTTTTAAAAATACGGATAATTCTGCATATACTAGACGTCACCAAGCACGTTATGTGGGTTGGGTAAATAATGTTTTGAGCATTCAGTACGAAAATCAGAGACTTCTTAGCAGAAATTCAACACACCACACAGAGCGGTAAATCAACACCGCCGGCAGCTGTACATACACAGGTGATGCTTTCCGTGCTCCAGCTGTACACGAGCTAGCTAGCGAAATTTGATCGGGTATACACCAAATATCTTGTGCTGCCCACAATGCAAACGGCCTCCATTATCTTTGCGTTCTATAGCTTGAGCTGTAGGTGGGTTCACTATTTTCCTCTGAGTAGATTAGTTAGTCAGCTAGGTAACTAGCCTGATTTAATTTATGTACTTTGCTCTTGATGCCGAAAGTGAATATTTGTAGGCAGGTATGCAATGCAATACTTCTAGGATTAGAAAAAAGGATGTTAATTTATACGCAATATTTGCCACGTAATTACACAATACAATGTGCTCAATCATTTGGATATTTTTAAGTTTTTTTTTATGAAAATATGCAAAGCATACGGCTTCCCTAGTGCTGCAGCTTGATTGATAGTGATTGCATACAGTGCATTAGCAGTTCAGTAATTCAAGTGTTAGAGATCTGAGGATCAGAACGGACATGTTTTAGTGGACATACCTCTTTTCTTATGTACTTACAGTGCTGTCCTCATGAATAAAGTACGGAAGATATAACTAATATATGATGCAGTTAACCAAGGATGAAAAACTGCACTTCGCGAGGTCAAGATAGTACATATCAGCTGGAGTTTAGTTACATATGTATACCAAAGATCAACATGGCAATTCACCACGCAATGTTTTTTTTTATGTTGAACTAAACAAAGTAGGAAAGGTAAAGCACTACCAATGCAATTCATTGCCTAGTTCCTCCTGCTAAAAAGCATCTGCAAGCAGGAGGATGAAACGTTAATCAACATTGTAACCAAAAGAACAATGAATAATTTATGGAAGTCAACCATTATCTTGCTGAGTAAAAAGCAATCAATAGGAATTAGGAAATAAGCAAATCTACAAAACATTAAGACGGAAACACGCTACCATCAACCTAAAGATTATTTCTTCTCATAGCTGTTAAATTTGTTAGCATATAACCAAAGGCATTTATGTGACTCCGTGCAGCAACTGATATCAGAGGTACACCAGCAACCAAAGGGAAGGAAAACAACGATGCACATAGCTAAAGAATAGCTGCTATGAGAGTTAATACAAAGGAATAGGTAGATACCCAGGGTAGATTCTAAGCTAGAAAAAAGTATTGATTTTAGTCCCAAGACAGGGCAAAAACTGAAACTGCTGATCGACTTATTACTCCATTCGGTTTTTTACTCTCCATATTAGGTCTCGTTAGCCATCTACAATTAAAGGCCCCTTGATAAATATACAGGAAGAATACTAACTGGATCAGGCATCCGTCATAATTGTACACATTACAGAAGAGATTCACGCAATTATACCCCAAGGATTATAAACCCAATCAAAAACAAAAATGGCAAGCAGATTACAAACAAAACAAGTGGGATGATTCTGCACTTGCCTAAAGTTCAAAAAAAATGCAGAGATTCACAAACCATACGTGACCCGATTAAGCCCTCTTTTATCTTATCTTGTGCCTAATCCAAATCATATCATACCCTTTGTTTTAGGAACCTGGGGGAAAACAACAACAGACGTATTTTACATCGAAAGGCAACATCGCAAAAACAATCATCAGTCGTAATATAATATGGATAGACTCCAGCTTATCCTCCCTTGCGAATCTTGCAAGTCTTTACAGATGTTGTGTGCTGAATTTCTCAATCAACATATGCGTCTAGTATTAAGAATGATCTGTATTTAACCTAAAAATAGAAACTGTCTGCCAAGTTGACCAGGAGTGCAATTTTTAATTTTCACCAAAAGGCACAAAAGGAGCAGATACAGAAATATAGCACATACAATGAAGCAAAAGATACCATCCAGATACATGCTTTTATTAAAGCTAAATGAGCTCATACAACAAAGCGACACACAGTACTGCTAGAACTTAGAGGCATGTACAGAAGCCTCTAAGTTCAGGAAATAAAGGTCACACAAGAGTACTTCAGAAAGCCAAGCCTCTAAAATTAGGGCGAATAGCTCAGGTACTACATGTTTTCACGGCAATAGCTGGAGAACGACGTCTTTCTGAAAAATAGCTCACATGCGACGTCTCATCGAGTTCAAATATCTTCCCTAACTCATTGCTCTTAATCGCGGTCAGTTAGGATTAAAGGGAGGCGGGTGGGACCAAGGGAGGTGGGTGGGACCCACAATTGCTCACGTCAGCAACGATGACCGTTTACTCTCTTCCCCTGCGCGCGCTTTCTCTGCTTCTTCTTGTTCTTCTTCTCCGGCGACATTGACGCAGGGCGGCAACGCCGGCGAGGCAAAACATAAATAAATGAAGATAAAATAAACCCGCGGGGCGCATACAGTAGATTAAGTAGCTTAATATTACATATAAGCTCGACATTACAGAAGCTTGTGGCTCGTAGATTCAAAAGCCACACAGATATGAACTGAAAATTACAGGCGGAGACGTTCGCTGCTGATCCTACCCCTAGCTACGACCCAAAATTGGGCTCACACCGGAGCCCCGGGGGTGCGGCGGCGGCGCCGTTCAGTCCTAGTCCTCGTCGGAGCTGATGTCGATGACCTCGTGGAGGGAATTGTAAATCCCGACCTCGAGGCGGCGTTCGTCGAGCTCCAGCTCCATCTGACGGCGCTTCTCATCCTCTGTGCTGCACTGGAACACCTCCAAGGTGACCCAGGGCAGGTCCTCCTCGGAGACGAAGTCCCCGGGCAGGAGGGGGCGGCCGCTGCGCGGTGGGCGCTCCTGCTGCTCCTCCTCCTCCCTCTTCGGCGGCGGCAGCGGTGCCCGACCCCGAGCAATGGAGGAGCTCCCTGCACCGGAGGAGCTCCCCGCACCGGAAGAGCTTCCAGCCATCGCCATGCGGCGGTCGTACTCAGGCAGCTCGCGGCGCTCGTACGCAGGCGGAGGCCGCATTCCGAGGTTCGTCCACGCACGCGCGCCTCGCTTACGAGCGCCGTCGGAAGCGGCCACGGCCTTCCTAGCGGGGTCAGCCGGAACCCGCCTCTTCCCCTTCCGCTCCTCGTCGCCGTTGCCACCGCCGGAATGGCCACCGCGGCCGGCGATTCGACCTCCACTCCTAAACATCGGCGGGCGGCGGGGCTGGATCTACTGGCGTAGCTCGATTTGATCACCGGCGGCGAGCTAATGCGAGCGGCGGCGAGGGTGGGGAAATAGCTCGGGCACGACAGGGTGGGGAAATAGCTAGGGCACGACAGGGTTAGTGGATAAGAAGAGCAATAGCTAGGGCACGACAGGATTTGGGCCGTGGGCCGTCGAGTTTTCTGGGCCGTAGCCTATGCGCGTTTGAAATTAATAAAACACTGCAGCTAAAAAAAATTGTTGGGTCGTGGCCTATGCGCGTTCGAAACACTGCAGCTAAAAAAATTCAACAGCCTCCTCTAAAAAAAAAAGAATCAACAGCCAATCAGAGCGTAGAACTGGGACTGGCGCGGATCGGGGGGTTTCCTTGTAGAAGGCATGATCGGACGGCCAGGGTTAAATCACAGAAGCTTCATAGGATTTTGTGTGGGTTGACCAACTAATTCAGAAAAATTAAAATAATCACAGAACCTTCATTTTGGTGGGACTTAGAATGATCCAGGCTTATTTTTTCATTTTCATGTTTAAAACTTGTTTAAACGTTGGTTTGACTTCAGTTTGGCCGAATTTGAAATAATCATAAAATATTCAAAAAAACATCAAAAAAATGAAATTCCAGTGCACATGTTTTTATATATAGAGTAGATGTGTAGGATAGTTATTTGGCTGATTTAGAGAAGGTGGAAAAAAATCTTGCTTAGAAATGGAGCCGTTTACACTACCTTTAGAGCTCATTTGAACTCTCATGTGTGAAGAGAGGTGGTTTGAGATTTGCAACATAAAATTGTCCAAAACCTCACCAAACCTTCATTTTGGTGTGACTAAGAATGATCCAGGCTTAGTTTTCCATTTTGGTATGTAAAACTTGTTTAAATGCTGATTTGGTTTGAGTTTGGCCGAATTTGAAATATTCATGAAATATTCAAAAAACATCAAAAAAATGCAAATCCAGTGCACATGGTCTTATTTTGTCATGTACTAACATCTCCAACTTATAAACAAGGTCTAGACACATATTAAACAAGAAATGTTTCAATATGGTGTGAAATCACACATTTCAAACAATGAACTCTCATGTGCGAAGAGAGGTGGTTTGGGATTTGCAACATGAAATTTACAAAAAACTCACCAAAGCTTCATTTTGGATTGACTAAGAAGGATCCAAGCTTGGTTTTTCATTTTCATGTTTAAAACTTGTTTAAATGCTGATTTGGTTTGAGTTTGGCCGAATTTGAAATATTCATGAAATATTCAAAAAACATAAAAAAATGCAAATCCAGTGCACATGGTCTTATTTTGTCATGTACTAACATCTCCAACTGATAAATAAGGTCTAGACACATATTAAACAAGAAATGCTTCAATATGGTGTGAAATCACACATTTCAAACAATGAACTCTCATGTGCGAAGAGAGGTGGTTTGAGATTTGCGACATGAAATTTACAAAAAACTCACCAAAGCTTCATTTTGGATTGACTAAGAAGGATCCAAGCTTGATTTTTCATTTTCATGTTTAAAACTTGTTCAAATATTGGTCAAACTTAGGTTTGACCGAATTTGAAATAATCACAAAATATTCAAAAAACATCAAAAAATGAAAATTCAGTGCACATATTCTTAGTTTGTCATGTACTAACAACTCCAACTGATAGATAAGGTCTAGATATAATTAAACAAGAAATGCTTCAGTATGGTATGAAATCTCACATCTCAAACTAGGACTATAGTTTGAGATGTGAGATTTCAAACCATATTGAAGCATCTCTTGTTTAATATGTATGTAGACCTTGTTTATCAGTTGGAGCTGTTAGTACATGACAAAATAAGACCATGTGCACTGGATTTACATTTTTTTGATGTTTTTTGAATATTTTAAACAAGTTTATCAAACCAACTTTTAAACAAGTTTTGAGTTAAAAATTGGTCTAGGACACTATATTAGTGCAATAGATGTTAACCCTAGAGTTTGAGATCATTTGGAGAATGTCGAAAAAATGACAGGATTAGAAACGGGGCTGTTTGGACTACCTTTGGGGCTCTTTTGTAGCTCATTTTGGAGAACCGATTAGAAAAATGACAGGATTAGAAATGGTGATGACCAAGTTAGATCGAAATCATTGCAACATCCAAGTCTAGCACAAATAACATGTACATTTCAATTTTGGTTCATAGTTGAATTCAAATATTCATAAATTAGCACAAAAGAATCAAAACATAAAAAAAATTAAAAAATTCAAAAGAATTTTTCCAAGTGCAATATTTTAATGGATGAGACAACCCACTATTATAGAAATATTTCTATAATAGTGAGATGCCCGACCCACTAAGCTACTGGATTAGGACATATAATGTGCAACACCTAAATTGCGAGCTAGGGGACTCGAACTTAGGTGGGCAAAGGGAGCATCAACCCTTTGCCACTAGGCTATGCCTCTGTTTGCGACAAATCTACCACCATTAGAAGGTTAATATTTACAAATGAAATCCTCCTCATTGCAACATCCAAGCCTAGCATAAATAACATGTACATTTGAATTGTAGTTCAAATTTGAATTCAAAAATTAGTATGAAATCATTGCAACATCCAAGCCTAGCACAAATAACATGTATATTTGAATTGTAGTTCAAATTTGAATTCAAAAATTAGTATGAAATCATTGCAACATCCAAGCCTAGCACAAATAACATGTACATTTGAATTGTAGTTCAAATTTAAATTCAAAAATTAGTATGAAATCATTGCAACATCCAAGCCTAGCACAAATAACATGTACATTTCGATTATGGTAATAGTTACAAATGTTTACATTTTGGTAACACTAGCAACACTAGCAATATTTACATTTTGGTAAGTTAAATAAAAAATTAAAGCATTTTGTCTATAGATGACATAACCCTCTACCTAGTTGACAATGTTTCAACTCTTTCAACTTGTTTTCAATCCGACGGCGTGCGAATGCCACAATCGGGCGTGTCCAGAGCGCGCTCCCAAAGGTGTTCGACACTATGCATGCCACAATCTGACGGCGTGCGAATGCCAGAAGGAACAAAAAAACAAGGAACACAATAATTTACATTTTGTTTACAAGGTTTCACCTACAAAAACAAGGTTTCACCTACCGGAACGTGCCACGGCACGTCCAGAGCACGTCCAGGGCACGTCCAGAGCACGGCCATTTCACAAAAGAACTCCCACACACGCTCCCAGCGCTGGGCAAACACTGCCTGAAATGGTTTCAGGCACCTAACAAAATTCACTACACTAGTTATCTACAGAATGCAACACGATCTTCCCTCCGCCATGGCTCTGCAGCACAATCTTCTAGCTCGATTTCATCTCGCAGAGGATATCGGAGCAGAACAACCTATCCGCCGCCATCCTGGCAACTAGGCTGAAAGCCTCTAGGCTCAACGCGGCATCGAAGTCCACGCTCGGGGATGAGCTTGCTGAACTACTGCTCGATGAGCTCCCGCCCGAGCTGCTCTCGTCGCCCGTAGCACCGCCCGAGCTGCTCTCGTCGCCCGCAGCACCGCCCGAGCTGCTGTCGTCGAACGCAGCAATTTTGCGCATCGCGGCAAACCTCTTCCTCGTCATCGGCGGCGAATCACCGCCGAGCGGAAAACCCTTGGAGCTGTAGTCGCCGTGACGCTTCCACGCCTTCTTCAGTACCTGCTGGACTGAAATCCGGTAGGGTCGCTTGCCGTCGAGATAGATGGAGCCCCTCGCTGCTGCACGAGACACAAATCGGGCCGCCGGTCGCCTCTGCGACCGTGGTCGCCGTGTACCCGCACCACCCCATCCTCCATCCTCCCTCGCCGCTCCCTCAACGCACCACCCCAAGCCTTGCGTCACCGCCAGCTTGCTCAACTCCGGGTGCCGCTGCTGGACTCGCGCGGCCGCTCTTCCCTCCGCCGCAGGACTCGCCGCCAGCTTGCTCGACTCCATTGCCGGTGCTCCAGTCGCCCGCCCCCTCGCCGCAGCTTTACTCGCCCGCTCGATTCCCGCAGCTCGAATCGCCCGCTTCTTTGCCACAGCTCGAGTCGCCCGCTCCATTGCCGCCGACTCGCCGTCGCCAGGAAAATTTTCCCCAGCCCGGAGAAACCGAGACGACGGGACAGAGTGAGCTCCGCGGGACGCCGGCACGTGGCAGAGAGGGTTCCCCCACGAACAGAGGCCGGTTTCGCTGACGCATGGGTCCCACTCGAGAAAAACTACTCCATGTACCGGTCAAACCTGGTTTACAGCGTGGGGAACATGACTTGACGGCCATGTCGGCGCGGAGCATTTATGGCTCGAATAGATGCCGCATGTGAGCTATTACGTGCAACGACATCGCTGCCTGTCCAATTACTCGAAAAAACGTCGCACCTGAGCTATTCGCCCCTAAAATTAGGGCCTAAAGGTCACACAAGAGTACATCAGAAAGTGCTGAGATCATTTTTTTTGCACGCATGGCACGGATGTATTCGCGTCCAGGAAATATCTCCTTCTGGGTCATATCTGCAAATTCGTTCATTGCAGCCTTGCCATGGACACTAGAACTAGAACTGTTGAACTTGTGCACACGCCTTGCGGTAGCACAAAATGTCTTGAACCGACGGGCCATCTCACGACGGTCACGCGATATGCCATGATACTTGCACCAGTACTCATAGAAGGCCCACATGGCTTCATCCGACTCAAAGAACCTTATCATCAACATCAAGGTAAGTGACCTTTGACTTGGGTTTGGCTTTCTCTACTTCTTCAGACTTGGGGCCTCCTGTCGTTCAGTAGACATAGAATTATAATTTGATTTGGGAAAATACGATCATTTGTACTATTGCTCTCAAGGGAATTAATAGAGTCTCGGAATTAATATGGTTGATTTAGCCTTGCAAGTTAGAGCTATTATAGCAAATTATCAGTTGGTATTACTAAAGCAAACAACATGCATGTTAGACAGCGGCGGACGCAGAAAAAAATTGGAGGGTGGGCACACTACAATAAAAAATTCGCAACGCGCACTTTTTTGCCAAACTAATAATATAAATAGGCAATGGATTCACAAAAGTGTAATTCAATATGTATGTTTCATATGTGCATGATTCCAATACAAATGGGTAAAAATATAAACAAAATCTTACCTCATGAAATATAGCATAACAAGATAATTACATCATTAAGATCTTGTAACTCGAAATAGAAAATTTAGAACATAAAATTTATGCGGAATGTTGAGATGAACCAGCTCGTCAAAGCATGTTTCAAACCGTCAACCAAGTGCGACAAATTTGATGAAATTCGTCAAAACAAATCCGAACGTCGTCTCGAAATTGATAAGTTATGATCGACAAAACTTGAAACCGAGTATGGGAATGAAACCTACTCATCGAAGCGCACAAATTTCCTATACACAATACTTTATATCGAAATGTATTTCTGTAAATTAGAGAGCTGCACTCCTGGTGAAGAACCCGTGCTTTGTTTTTTCAGCTTCTTGTTCGTTGGCTGCTATACATGGAAGCAGGGAAGCACGGAAGCCGTCCACTAGCTCTTGTTGTGCACCAGTGCTGGAAAGATGGGCTGATGGGGTCTTGCAGAAACGAACTGTAGGCATGAACCACTGAAAACGGTAGCGAGACTACGGGGTAGTAAAGAATTTCTCAAAAATCTGGGTGGGCCACGGCCCACCCGGCCCACCCTCTAGATCCGCCTATGATGTTAGAAGTGTGTTGATTAGAACAACTCCTAATGAATAGGCTTCGCTCCCCGCCCGCTTATTCTTTTCCTTTTTTGCGGGTAACCTGCTTATTTCGAGTATATCTACCAATAATAAGAAATCGTATGTGAATTTCAGGTAGTACTAAATTCTGAAGCATCCGGATCGAAAAGAAGAACTCCTTTGGGAATTTCGGTATTCAACAAATTCCCCCAAGGAGGCCCTTAGCTAGATCTTACCAGCAGGGGAGACACGGATGGCGGCTGCAGGGCGACGGCCACCAGGAATAGCTACAACGGTTGTGGGAGAGGCGCGGGTTGCGAAGGCTGCCCGCGCGAGCTTAGACACGATGGAAGCCATAGCCTAGGTTGGAGGGGATAGATCTGGATTTAGGGTTTGTGCGCGGCGGAGGTTGCTGGATCGCTTCTGCGGAAAAGATCGCGCACGCGGGAAAACTGGCGCAGTGTTGTCTAAAAGTTTTTTCTTTCTTTCTTTGTCGGTCATGCTTTGTCGAAAATGCGAAGGGCCTCTTCATCGAGCAGCTCAGGTGTAGATGATGCGCACCGCGCACGGGGTGGAGGCCGAACAAGATCAATTCAAAGCAAACAGCGGTAGACTGAGTAAGTTCGAGCAGGTAGATATGATATGAACAGAGGAACAGAGAGGAGCCGCCCAGGGTCTCCTGCTGTTGGGGAAAATTCAGTGAACTTGACGAGCTGCTGGGCATCCTCCGCGTGACCCAGGGCGGGTTCGAACTCTTCCTCCGCGCGACCCCGTGGGCTTGCTGTGTTGTTGTGGCGGTGAAGCTCATCCTTCACCGCTACCTGCAGGCCACTGGCTACCTGGCAATGACATGCTTTGCCCCGTCAGCGGGTGCGCACCGGCCGTACAGCACCCAGCGCGGTGGACATGGAGAGCCTAGAGACTTGTGGCAACGGCCGACGCGAGCCCCAACATCTACAAGGACTTTGGAGGTAGCCAGCCCTTCTTCTTCATGCCCGGCTACCAGCTGTTGGAGGGCCTCCTTATCGGCTTATCCGACATGGATACCTTCAACTTTAGTAGCGGCTGCTACACTATCGAATAACGATACTTGCACATACTTGCCATGTGTACCCGATGTATGTTCCACGTATAGCTAGATATCTACACCAATGAAATGATTCCGTACTTGAGAATTTGCCCGTGGCAAGATGCTTAGGAGGGTGGTTGTACCCCAGTCCACCAGAGTTCAAACCCTAGGTTTGACGCTGGTGTTTTTCATTTAGGCGGAATATTCTTCAGTGGGAGGCGACGTTCCCGTCGACAGCGAGGCGCCCATGGTGACTTCGTCAATCTCAAGACCCAACCGCCGGCTCAGTCTCTCGGAGGTGCTCATAGGGGTAGGGTGTGCGTGTGTGCGTTCATAGGGGTGAGTGTATGCGCGTGTATGTGAGCGTCTGCGTTGTACTGTGTTTCGCAAAAAAAAAATGATTCCGTACTTCCGCTCAAGCTGCGTGCGGTGCGCTCTGAACCATGCGGGGCTGCCTAGAACCCCGTAGCGATCGTTTCGCTTGTTGGGTGCTCACAGGGTTTTCCTGCTCTGTTGGCTTAGATCAGTAGGGCAGGAACTTCTATTCATGGAAAATATTTCGGAAGGAGCAACAAATTCGGAACCCACCAAAATTCCAAAATTTTCGGATTGTTGTTTTGGATTTTCCATGTTCAAATTTCGTCAAATTTAAACTAATAGGTGCATTTATATACACTGGATGAAACCAGAAGCATGAATCGGAGCATACCCAATATTCAAAACTAAAATCTGCAAAAAAATTATTTTCTTCAATTATTAGTACCGATTCAATACCAAATACCATGCAGAGCACGCACATGTTGTCACTGAACCCAATTTGCAAGACTCATTTTTCCAATGGTTCCGTTTATACTCTAGAAAGTTTTATGATTATATTTACCAAATAGTACATTAGAACCACTACTAAGGATATAAAATATATACACTAACACTTCTAAAAATAGTTTAAAGGGAATTTTGTCGCAATATACAGTATAGATTTAGAACAGTCAAACTTTGCAAAAAACACTTTTTGATCCTGAGCTCGAGTGCTCCCGGTTTCTAAAAAAATCGAATGCATTATTTCTTCATCTCAGAAAATTCTGAAAAAAATCATACAAGTACATATACATATCTACTATGTATGCCAAATTTACAGAGAAATATCTTTTCACACGTGATCTGCTCAAAAAAGCCAAATCCAAGTAAAATAAATTCTTTTTCACCCTTTTCAGATCCATGATTTTGTGATTTTTGTGTAGCCTACAATATAACATATTATTGAGCAAGATTATGCAAATATGTAGATATATGTATATGTATCCATGAATAATTTTTTGGGGGTTTTTTGAAACTTTGAAATACCAGTTTTGAAACAAAAAATATTGGCAGGAGCACTGGATTGCGGGAGCCAAAAGTCTTCCTTCCAAACTTTGCAGTTATATATATATATAACCCTACAATAAAGAACACTACCGAATGATCCAAAAGTTGTTATTTGTTTAAGTATGCAATCTAAGGAATAAAAACTTGAACTCATTAACACAACATGATAAAAATAAGTGCAAGAGAAGTATAAAAGTCTACCATAAAATGGTGTAGAGGGAATATTAATGGAAAGTGGCGACGTTATGAGAGATAGAACGGACACCTAGAAAAGATGCATGCGTTATTGAAATGCATGCGCGCGAAGCAGCTTTGGATAGATGCAAGAAGCTGGCTTGATTTGAAGATACCAGACTTGCATCCGGTCACTTGGATCAACGATATCCTCTGTGATTCTATGTTTTCCGAGGCAGATCGAGCTAAGATTATCACTGTCATGTGGGCTATTTAGACGTCGCGGAACAATTTGACTCATGACAGGGGCAGTCTTGATCCGAAGCACTCTAAGAAGATGACAAGAGATGCACTTGCTTTGCTTGATATTCCGAGACACCATGCTCAAACCCTACCTGGCCATGGGTGGCGATCGCCTGATCTGGACGTGGTTAAAGTTAATACTGACGCAGGCATTGCGTTAGATATTCTGAAGGCTGGAATGGGTGGGATTGCTAGATCCCCATCCGCCTTCATTGGAGCGTGGAGCAAACCCTACACTTGTATTACGAATCCCCTAATTGAGGAGGCTTTATCTCTTCGAGATAGGTTGATCTTTGCGAAACTCTGTGGATTCTCGCGAGTGGTAACAGAAACGGATTGCTTGGAGGTGGTGAATCTCTGGGACTCACGTCATGTATCTCGCTCAGTTGTAGCGCCAATTCTACTAGAAATCGAAGGGCTAGCCTCGTTGTTATATTCCTTTGTTATTCAGCATGTAATAAGATCAGCCAATGTGCCGGCCCACTTGTGGGCTAAGCATGCTTGCACTCCGGAGGTTACCGACTGTTAGGATGGAACTACCGCCTAGCTTCATGGTTACCAGCATTTTTGCTGATGACGCTAGAGCAGAGCCTAATAAAGCCCCAATGATTCCATGAAAAAAAATACTCCCTCCGTCCCAAAATAACTGTCTTAGATTTGTCAAAAAATAGATGTATCTAGACATAAAACAACTATAGATACATTCACTTTTGTACAACTTTGAGACACTTATTTTGGGACGGAGGGAGTACTTATGAGGGGGCATTTTCCAGGATGAATTAGGTATCATCTGATATGATGCATGGCATCAGCCCGTGGTCAGGAGCGAGTGGAGCAGCGTATGTGGCAGAAGTGCGGAGAATATGGTGGTAGCCGAGGATGTCAGTGCATAGCTAGCAGAATGATTTCTGCTATCCTAATTCACGATGTTTAGAATATTTCTTTTTCTATTTCATGAATATATATATATATATATGTCAATTAATTCAATTCTTTTTTTTTTTTGAAAGGGAGGAGTACAATCCTGCTTACAACCAGAGGAAAACATCAAGAACAGAAGCAGAATCATACAACAGGAACTCAGCACGAAGAACTACAGCAAAGAGCAGCTGAACCACCGAAGCACTTCCACGCCGATGAACACCGGAGAAGAAGAAACCCAACCTCGAACCACCTGGAAGAAGGTCGACCTCCAACATTGAAGAAGACCGCATCAGCCACTCAGCGCAAGCACCGAGATCTCGACGATGAACAAGCACGGCCAAGACGCCCCAACCACCAGCACCAGCACCACCTGTTAATTCAATTCTATACCACCTATATCCTATAATCCAGTTTTCGCATTTGTATGGCTTGTTTTTCACGAACATTTATATAGTTTTCCGTGGATGAGCGCAGTATTGCACGCCTACATGACCAGTATTTGGATCAATACCATCTTTTGCATCAAACAAGCTGAACCTATGATTCAGAAAGCGCAGAGAAAAATGCAAATATTCACAAACCATACATGAGCTGATGAATCTCTCTTTTATCCTATCTTGCCTAATCCAATTCATATCATACCCTTGTTAACAAGAGAAGTATTTTACATCAAAAGGCAACATCACAACGACAATCATCATAATCTAAAAAAAATGACAATCTTCATAGCCCTACTTATAATATGGATTCTGGCTTATCTGCAGTGCAAATCTAGTTAGTCTTTACAGATGTTGTGTGCAGATTTTCTGGTAAGAAGGCTCTCATTTTCATATTGAATGCTCAAACTTCTTTTATGACACAACATTACGGGTTTGGTGGTGTTCTGTATTTAACCTAAAAAAGAAACGGTCTGCCAAGTCGACCAGGTTATAATCTGAAGCAAAAGGCACCAACGGAGCACATACAGAAAGTATAGCTCATATTCAAGCTATATTAGTTCATACAACAACGCGAAAGAACCTTAAAATGTAAAAGCAGATACAGCCTTTTATTCTAAAATTAGTTCATACAACCAAGCGACACAAAGTACTGATAGAAGTTAAAGAGACATGTCTTCGTACATACAGAAGCATAACTTAGGGCTTAACGGTCACACAAGAGTACATCAGAAAGGGCTGAGATCATTTTTTTTGTTCGCCTGGCTAGTCCAGGAAACATCTCCTTTTCGCTGGTATCTGCATATTTGGTCATTGCGTACTTGACACCCTCACCAGAATTGTTAGCCTTGTGCACAAACCTTGCCTTGGTACTAAATGTCCTGAACCGGCGAGCCATCTCAGATCGGTCCCGCTTTAGGCCGTGATAATTGCACCAGTACTCATGCGAACCAAGACCCAAAAGGGCCCTGCTTTTTACTGAAAGCAAGGTATGACCATACACCACTGGGAAAACCAGCGTATCAAAGTTAATACAAGCGCAACCAAACTCCACCAGAGAATAGGAAGATTACAAGCCCACCACCACCAGGCAGCTAGAGAAACTACTGCCCTACAGGCCAACTACTAAGCAAGGAGCCTAAAAAAAAACCTATCCAACACCTCTGCGTGAAGAGAGAATGAAATGCATCGTTTTTGTAGAGGTTTGTAGGCGCTCCAACATGATGCTCCACTCCTTCTTACGCTTGGCCGACACCAACAGAGTCCACTGCGATAAGAGAGAAATAGCTTTGTAAATGTTAGTCGCAGGGGAGCTACAAATCTTATTGTTAAAAACGTAGTCATTTCGAGTTAGCCAAATGGTCCACACCATCGAGCCAAACAAAGACCAGCCAAGAAAGTTGTTATTGCCCCCATGTCTCTCCAAACACATATCCGCAAAATCTTCAAAATTAGAAGGAACTTTCGCCCAATTCAAAGCCATTTTCGCCCACCACCAGCAAAACTGTGACAAGGGGCAGTTGAAGATCAAATGATTAGCCGTTTCCGGTTCACCACACAGTTTACAATTAGCATCCCCTGGCCAACCTTTCGCTTTAAGATCTACCGTCACCTGAATCCTTCCTCTAACGCACATCCAGATAAAGTTTTTCACTTTCAAAGGCATGTTACTCTTCCACATATCAAGCATACAGTTGTCCTTCACCCCTGGATCAACTATCATCTCATACATAGATTTTGAAGTATATTTACCCGTGGTCGACAGCACCCAATACCCCACATCCGGCTGATCAGACAAAACAACCCCTTCAAGCAAACTTTGGATTTGTCTCCACTCATCCATTTCGTTAGGACCAAAAGACCATCTAAAGTTTAAAGCTAGACCACGAGTAGTAATCACATTAGACGCCAAAATATCTGGGTTATCACAGCACTTAAAAATATTAGGGAAACACACACTCAGCGGAACCTGCCCTTTCCACCTATCCCTCCAGAAGCAAACTTTCTTGCCGTTACCCAGGTGATAGGCAATACCCTTACGTGCCCAGTTTTTTACCGCATGTAAACCTTTCCAGAACTGCGACCCTCCAGCACTATCAGACTGGAAAAAACTACCCTCACCTAGGTACTTTTTCCTAAGAATCTGACAGCTCAGATCAGTGTCTCCCCGTTCAAGTTTTACAATCCATTTCACCAAGAAAGCTGTATTTTCTAGCTTTGGTATCCACAAAACCTAGACCACCCATGTGTTTTGGTTTGCAAAGATTCGCCCAACGTACCATATGGTATTTGCTATGGTTACCATTTCCTTCCCAAAAGAACTTAGCTCTTTTTTTTATTTTTTTTTTATTTTTTTTTTAGCTTTATTAAAAAAAAAAGGACTTAGCTCTAACCATATCAGCTTTATAATGGATCCCATCCGGCAACCAGTAAAAGCCTAAGATATGATTAGGGATATTATCCAAGCAAGAGTCGATCAACACCGATCTCCCACCAGACGAAGCAGGCATCCAAGTACTCAGCCTTTTCTGAATTTTTGTTGGCCAAAACTCAAAATCAGAGGAGAGTAACTTCCTATGAGAAATCGGGATCCCAAGATACTTCATCGGGAAATCACCAATTTCGCAATTAAACAAATTCGCCACTCGACGTTGCTCTTCCTGACTCACCCCAAAAACCGAAATTTCACTCTTTTGAAAATTAATCTTCAATCCCGACATAGCCTCGTAACAAAACAGCAAAAACTTGACAGTGGTAATAGAATTATCATCACATTCTAGAAATAACAACGTGTCATCGGCATACTGTAAATGCGTGACACCTCCCTCAACAAGATGAGGAACTAATCCTTTCAAATGACCCGCCTCCTTAGCAGCAGAGAACATTGCTCCCAACGCATCTGCCACCGCATTAAACAAGATTGGCGACAAGGGGTCACCTTGACGCAACCCCTTAAAGGTGCTAAAGTAATCACCATGCTCTCCATTTATGTTAATGCAAACTTTACCAGATTCCACTGCCAGCACAATCCACTGAATCCACTTCTCATTAAAACCTTTTTTTCTCAAAACATCTCGTAGGAAACTCCAATGAATCTTGTCATACGCCTTCTCGAAGTCTAATTTGAGGACAATACCCCTCAAATTAGACCTTTTTAATTCATGAATCACTTCATGAAAAACAGTCACTCCTTCCAAAATATCTCTCCCTGGGACAAAAGCTGTCTGAGAAGGATGAATAATCTTATCCGCTACAGCAGTAATCCTGTTTGTTAAAACTTTTGTAATGATTTTGAAGCTCACATTTAAGAGGCAAATAGGCCGAAAATGTCGAATAACATTCGCCCCTTTGACTTTGGGAATGAGAGTGATTACCCCGTAATTCAATCTCCCCAAGTTCAACCTTCCCGCATACATCTCATCCAGCATCTCTTTCACAAAGAATTTCAAATTATCCCAAAATTCCTTATAGAACCCTACAGGAAAACCGTCTGGGCCCGGAGCCGTGTTGGTTTTCATCTCTTTGACTGCCTTAGAGACCTCCTCCATCGAGAAAGGTGCAATAAGCGCCTCGTTGTCATTTTCATCTATTTTTCCAGTAGTTCTCCACACATCTGCATTAATTCTCACCTGAGAAATTGGTTCCTTCCCAAACAGATTTTTGTAGAAATCTGTAATATGTCGTTTCAACATCTCCTTGTCCTCAATCAGTATCCCTTCGTCCTCCAACGAAAGGATTTCTGACTTACGCCTCCTTCCATTCGCTACCGAATGAAAGAAGGCAGTGTTATTATCTCCTTGGAGCAACCACTTTTCACCACCTCTTCGTTGCCAATAAACTTCTTCCTGTGCATAAATCTGCGCCAACTTAGATTCAACCTCATATCTCTGCTTCCAACCATCCGTTGAAAGAGTACCCATATCACCTTCTTCATCAAACTCAGCGAGAGCTTTCAACAAACTCTCTTTGGCTCTTCTGGTTTCACCCTTAATATTAGCAGTCCAGCCTTTCATAAACTTCCTAAGACTTTGTTGCTGTTTTTTCCAGTAATCAAGAATTTTTTCCCCTGTCGAGCCGGCCATTTTTCAATCACTACTGATTTGAATTTGGAATTAAAAGCCAGGCTGGCTCCATTTTAAAAGGCCTGATAGGCAACACTTTCCCTACTCCCAAGTAAACAAAAATTGGAGAATGATCAGAGCCCACTCTAGTTTTTGACACTGCCGAGGAAAGGGGATAAAGATTTTCCCAAGAATTGGACATAAGGATTCTATCAAGCACCTCCATCGTAGGGTTGCACTGCTTATTGGTCCATGTATACTTGCCCCCTCCCCGATGCATCTCTCTCAAGCAAAGCAGATTAATCATACAGTTAAATTTGACATTAGGGTTTTATGAAGAACCCCACTAGACTTCTCATCATCAAACCGGATCAAATTAAAATCCCCACCCATAATCACAGGATGAGGCAGACCCAGAACTTTGTCCGTAATCTCTGCAAAAAATAGATCCTTCCGATCCATTTGTGCAGGACCATAGATATTAAAAATTTCCCAACATCTTTTGGTCTTTTTATCACGCACCAACGTGCTGACAAAAAACTCACCTTGATCTTGATGAATGACTTCAAAAAAATCAGTTCTCACCCCCAGCAAGAGACCACCCGAATGACCAATCGCTGGCTTAATATTCCAATCATAAGCAAAACCACCTCCAATCGCATTCAAAACCTTCTTAGACATATTTACTTTAATTGTCTCTTGCAGACAAATAAAAAGAACCTTCTCTTTGCAAACAAAATCGAGAATCTGCTGCTGCCTACCAACAGCTCCCACCCCCTAGCATTATAAAAGAGAATCGACATAACTACTTTCCTCTTTTCCTACCACGCCCTCGGCCACCCTTCTTTTTACTCCTACCTTTGGAATTACTTCCTCCACCCCCAGACTTGTTCCTAGAATTACTTCTAGGAGTCTTCACTCCTAGATTAAATTCCAGATCGATCGCAGATTCCATATCTCTTAAAGGCGATTGGGGAACCTCCAGTTCATCATCTATCACAGTGTCAATATTGCCAGGAACAACCTCGGACTGCTCCTTGTTATTCCTGTTAATTCCCTCCTCACCTTCCTTATCCCCAAATTTATTCACCTTTTTCTTATTCCTAACTTTTAAATCTTGCTTACACTCAGAAGCGGACTGCTCCACTTCTGATTTAGCAATTTCTGCTGCCAGTTCTTTTTCACGTTGCAATTTATCCCTAGCAGCAGCTAACACTGCCTCAGCTAACTCCTTAGTTTTAAAAATATTTATTTGTTGGTTTATTTCTCTCTCCGAATCCCCCAAAATAACCCCACTATCTTCAGCAATTTTCTCTAAAACATGATTTGGACAAGAGTTAAAGACATGAAAAGGGTTGAGCGTACCAGCAATGTCATTCTTCTTAAGCGCCCGTTGCTCTGCACGAGTTTGAACTGCAAGACCATCATTATTCTTCATCAACCTGACACTCTGTCTGAGAGCAATAACTGGTTCTATCACTTCAGGTGAAGTTTTCTTCTTGGAATGAGACACCAAAGTCCAATCTGGCAAACCATCTCCTTCCTTCTGGTCACAAGGTATCGGGACCACCGGGGACTCCTCATCAGTGATCACCTCTGGAATATCGACCTTCTCATCATCAGGGGTACAATTAATCTCGCTCTTTTCCTCAATCTCTTCTTCGATTTGTGTAGATACAAACTTGATGTCTAGCGTGGGTTTGTCTCTGTGCATTACTTCAGCATCACACTTCTTGCTTCCCCCACCAGCACCTTCTTTTTCCTTAGAGGGTTGGAAGCTCCCAGACGAGCCCGCCCCAAAAGTTTCATTTCCTTTATCTTCTTTACCCTTGGCATTCTTCCCTTTCTCACCTTGATCTTTGCTTTTCTTACTGTCTTCCTCCTGATCATCACTATCATACTCCTTGTTTTTCTTACCCTTGGAGAACCTAGCAGAAGAGGATTCTGCCACAGTTTCTACCTCCCATTCGAGCCGAAAGCCCCTTCCATTAATGTACACATTATAAAAACCATCCACCTTACTCTTATCTTTACAAGCAATTCTTGCTCTGACTGGAAGAGACCCAGGCAGAGAGCTCACATCCACTTGTCTAGGTTCACCTGGTTGGAAGCATAGCGCCCACACTGCGTCTTCAATCCTAGCCCAGTCAGGTAGCCCATACAGTTTAGCCCAAGTCTCTTCTAACATACCAAAAGCTTCAAACTCGCAGGCAGCATTCACCACTTTAGCATTGACTGACTCATCAGAATGAATGTGAACCCATTCACAAACTTTGTCACATATCTGCGGCTTGCTGCATCTGGAAATTCCACCAAGAACTTGTTATCACCCAAGGGTTTGAGTCTCCAATTCCAGTCTATTTCATAGAGCAAATCCAACTCCCTGACCACCACCTCTCCATCACATTCTCCAGACAGAATCGTTAGAACTCCAGCCACTGTCTTTGGTGTAGTTACTTCCTCTGGGACCTCAATTCGCAGACTATAGAACATTTTGTCTCCTGCACCACCACCACAGATCATGAGTTCTGGTTTTGCTTTCTTCTCCACACACTGCGTAGACACATGACCTTCTTGTTTGCACACATAACAGGTTGGACGGGCAGTGCAATCCTTCTGCAGGTGACCATGCTTTGTGCAATTGTGACAATAAAGCACACTTTTCTTTTTGCTCAGTTGCTGAACATCTCCACTTCCTGCTGCCTCAGGGGTGATTGCGCTACTTCCCGGCTTCGCCACAGACACCTTGAGTTTCTCCCTGAGACTCAGTTCCTCCTGGATTTCCTCCTCTGTCGGTACTTAGTTGCTCTTGGATTTCCTCCCGAAGCTCGCGGTGGCACCTGATGACCTACGCCATCACGATACACCGGGAAATTACCTCTCCCTCCATTCCAGTCTCGATCTCCCACCGGGCGCTTGTTTCTGTGATCAAAAGGCTCCGCTCTCCGATCTCCCTGACCGCCAGAGCCTCCACCCTGATGGAAATTGGCAGGCCTCTTGGGTGGAAATCGCCCATCACGATCCCCACCGCCCCCCTGCGGATTCTGCCGGTACATCTCCGCCACCACCGCCGCAAAAGATCTCCCGTCCACCAGCCGAACCGCCGATCTGGTAACTCTCCAGCCCCGCCGCCAAAGCGTCTCACCTCTTCTCTCGAAGCTAGAAAACCTAGAGTATCAGGCGAAATATTTTTTGCCTTCTTTATCCAGATCCAGGCACCCTTCGTACTCGCCACCCACTCCTTGACGGCTGGGCCACCCCGTCCCACTGGACTCCCCCAGAGCTCGGCCCAACCCAAGTACCAGCTCGCCATTGCTGGCCCAGCTCAGCCTCCTGTTGGGACATGTTTTTTTCCTCCTTATCCAGCGTAACCGGTCCTCTGTTTTCCGGTGCACGGGTTCTAGTTCCGGCGATCACCGTCTCCCTTAACAATTCCGGCACCATTAACTTCGAAGGACCTGCGTCCTTCAAATCCTTACAGCCAAACGAGTCTCTCCGAACCCGTGCTACAAACTGGGCAGTAGGAGGACGAACCTCACCATTTTTCTTCAGAGCTGCTGCGACAAATTGCCCCAAATTAGGATTCGAACTTGTTTCCTTTATCTGAATACACGCATTCGTTTCAATTGCCAGTCTCCTCTGTGCTGCAGATAGATCATCCGCCGGAGCGAAAAATCCACACGAATCCGAGGGGGCCTGCGCCTCTCTCTTGATTCTGCGAAATTCCTCCGCGACTTCATCATCAAACACCTCGTCTGCTCTCTTACACTTCTTCATCACCGGAGCAGCCTCCCGTGATGAAGGAGGAATCAGAGCCCCAATCACCGCTCGATGACATGGGAAAACTATCTCATCACCGATACCAACGCAATCACCAACGCGCAACAGACGCGCATCAACCGCAACTGAATCCTCATCCCTAAGGATAATTCGCCCCCCTGCATCAGGACGATCTCACCTTCATGCAGTCGAGGCTGGGCCACAAGGAGAAGCGTGGAGAACGATGCTCGCCAACGCTGCAGCACCATCTCTGCGTTCGCCGATCCATCCCCCCGAATCAAGGCTTTGAGGTATTGGAGTCCATCAGTCTTCGAACCCTGGGAACGAGAAACACCAACTGCCGTTTCCGGCACGGCATCGCCCGCACCCTGCTTGATTCCGGCAATCGGCACACCCGATTTCACCGGTACCACCTCCGCCGAATTGGCCGCACCACCCGGCGCCACCGTACCGAAGCGAAGCGGCTGCAGCGGCGAAGGAAGGGGAACAGAGTTAGGTGGAGGCGGAAACGGGAACGAAAGCGAAAGCGGCCTCTCCGCCTTCGGAATCGCCCCCGCCACCTCCGCGAGCGAAGGGAAAGAGCTGGGGATACGCGGGAGGAGCTCGCGCATCCCGGGCGGTCGCGGATCCTCCACCCGGGGAGGAATTCCGCCATGGCCGCCCGCCGAGGTCTCCGCGCGCTTCCGTGCGAGAGACGCCATCAGTTCCTGTGGAGGTTGCGCCTTGCACCAGTACTCATAGAAGGCCCACATGGCTTTATTTGACTTCAGTGCGTTCTCATCAACAAGGAGAGGTGGTTTGCGAGGACGTGCAGCTAGTTCTGGCCTGGGGCCTCCTGTCGTTCAGTAGAGATGAGAGTTAATATTTGATTTGTGGAAAACACAATTATTTGTACAGTTGTTCTTAGCAGAGTTAATTTGATTGACTTGGCCTTGAAAGGCAGAGCTATCATAACAAATTATCAGTTTGTATTACTAAAGCTAGCATACAACATGCTTGTTAGAAGTGTGGCGATTAGAACTACTCCTAAAGAATAGGCTCCAATCGCTGCCTGCTTATCAAAATATATCTACTGATAATAAGAAATCACATGTGAATTTCAGGTTTAAAGCATTCGTATCGAAATAACAAGAACTACTTTGCGAATTTTAGTATTCAGGCTTCATACCCAAATTCCGATGGAGAATTAGATAGGTATTACCTGCAGGGGAGGCACGGATGGCCGCCGCAACGAGACCACCACCAGCAAAGTCTCCAACGGCTGAGGGAGAGGCGCGGGTTGCGAAGGCTGCCCGCGCGAGATTGGACACGATGAGGTGAAGCCATACCCTAGCTCGTCGAGGGGATTGATCTGGTTTCTGGATTTAGGGTTTATACACCGAGCGTCAGCAGGGCCGATGGTTTACCTGGGCCTTATTAGAGGGATCGCGCTAAGCGTCCCCCGGACGATCGCGTGAATCCATCCTCCGCCTCGCGGGCCATCTGATCAGGCAGACCGCGTCCGTCTGATTGCTGCCACCGCGTCGTGCTGCTCTCATTGGACGTTCGTACGTGCGACCTCCGCACGTGGGTGGAGCCCATAGACCTTTCCACATCCCACCACTGCTTCGTGTCGTTTGCACACACGGAAAACAACTCAAGGCTGAGCATGCGCTACAAAAGAAGCTGCCGATGCAAGGGTAGCCCCGTGGTTTGCTTCCGTGGCTGATGAAAAAAGTTGTTGCAGCATGTCCTCCCCCACGACGGTATGGCTTGTGGCTTCTCTTTCTAGCAACGGCAGCATTGTTTTGTACTCCTAACAAGGACGTCCATGATTTGTAGCAACAGTGCTGACTCATTGTACAAGCGGCAATGATATTGCGTAGCAACGAGCCAACGACAATGGCGTTTTGTAGCAACGTCAACAAATCTTTTTTTTTTGAAAGGGAGTCGTGTACAAGATCAACCAGATGAAGAACACACACGCACGAACACAAGCACAGGCCACTCCAAACACGGCGACCAAGGCACCACCACGCACACCACGCACCGAAGCAGGAAGCCCAGCCAACCTTGTTGAAATGCCGCAGAAGCCAACCGACGCAGGCGCCGGAATCTTGACGCTGAACGAGCATCGGCGCTGAGCCGCCGCCAGACCACCATCGCCGCCTCACGCCGGAGACGAAGATGACGGCTCCACCCATCTTCCGCAAGGCCCACCAAGAACGCCGACGAAGGAGAGCACCGCACCTGCAAACTCCCGGCGGATTTAAGCAAAAGCACCGCCTCGCACGCCGGCGAGGGAAGAAGGACCCCAAGAACCAGAGCCGCGACCGCCACCACGGACGCCGGCTCGAGGGGAGGCACTCCGCGGCTCCGTAGAGCAGCAGACGCGCCAGAGACGGTGGATCTGCCCAGAGCCTCTGCCGGAGCCGAGGGCAGAGGAGAGGACCGCCGTCTCCAAAAGCTTCTCCGATCGCGCCTCCACCTCCAACGCGCCGCCGGCAAGCAACCCACGCACACCTAAGCTATGTACACGCCGGGATCCGTCGATTCCCCGTCCTCCCGCCGCCGGAGCGGCCGCGGAGGGCGAGGGATCAAGCGGATCGCCGGCGGCGAGCTTGGCCGCGCGGGTTTCGCCCAAAAAACGCCCTTGTTCACTATAGAGGTGGGGAACGAGGGAGGGGTCCGGGTGTTTGCTTTTTAACGTCAACAAATCTTTGTAGCAAACGTCAACAACTCTCTGTAGCAACGACGACGACATCTTGTTAGCAACCCCGAAGAATCTTTGTAGCAATGACGACAGCGTTTTGTAGCAACGCCGACGACTCCTTGCAACAACGACGACGACATTTTGTAGCGACCCCGATGACTCTTTGTAGCAGCGATGACGACACTTGGTAGCAACGCCCGATGACTATTTGCAGTGACTACACCAATGGTTTGCAGCAGTCTCAACCGTCACAGCACCGACGGCCTAGCTTTACATGAATGCCTAGACATCGACCTGGTGTCGTAGCACCGGCGACTTGGCTTCACATGGATCTCGCAAATGCTTCTATGAAGTAAAAAACGGTTCGTTTGTAATAACAATTTTGTACTATTGTAGCAAAAATCCAATTTCCTCTGAAATCTCACAAAATGTTTCAACTTAGAAAAAAGTTTGATTCGTAGCAAAAAATTGTGCTACTCGTAGCAAATGCTTCTATAGAGATTTCTTTTTTCTTTTTTAAGCAATTTTTTTGGAATTGTAGCAAATCCGACGAGACCTTGCTGGCAACATTGGAGAACACCCCCCGCCGCGGCGTCGCTGATGTAGCAGCACCATGATAGGCGCTTGCAGCACCGTGGATGGTCTGTGGTAGCATCTTCTTTCATAGCTCCGGCGAGGCACCGCCCGCTCGCACCATCGTAGATGTTTTACGGAGCAAAACGCGCGCCGCCAGTAACATCGATGCGTGCCGTCAGTAGCAATGTAGCGTGCCCCCGGTAGTATCGCCGGCACATCGGTAGCAATGTCATGCGCCGTCGGTAGCAACGTCGCGAGACGTTGGTAGCATCCACTTGAATGCCATGCGCCGTAGCATCGCTGGCTTGTCGGTAGCAACGTCGCGAGACGTTGGTTCTCGGTAGCATCCGCTCGTAGCATTGCCGGATATCGTCGGTAGCATCGGCTCGTCAGTAGCAACGGCGTGCGCCAGCGGTAGCATCGCCACGTGCCATCGGTAGCAACACCACATGCTGTCGGTAGCAACATCACGCGCTGGTAGCATCGTAAGCTCGTCGATAGCAATACCCTGCCTCGTCGGTAGCATCGCCGGCTCGTCGGTAGAAACGTCGCGAGACGTTGGTACTCGGTAGCATCCGCTCGTAGCATTGCCGGATACTGTCGGTAGCAACGGCGCGCGCCAGCGGTAGCATCGCCACGTGCCATCGGTAGCAACACCACATGCCGTCGGTAGCAACACCGCGCGCTGGTAGCATCGTAAGCTCGTCGATAGCAATACCCTGCGCCGTCGGTAGCATCGCCGGCTCGTCGGTAGCAACGTCGCGAGACGTTGGTACTCGGTAGCATCCGCTTGTAGCATTGCCGGATACCGTCGGTAGCATCGGCTCGTCAGTAGCAACGGCGCGCGCCAGCGTTAGCATCGCCACGTGCCATCGGTAGCAACACCACATGCCGTCGGTAGCAACACCGCGCGCTGGTAGCATCGTAAGCTTGTCGATAGCAATAACCTGCACCGTCGGTAGCAACACAGCGAGCCATTGTATCATCGTCGTCTCCTTGCAACACTCCATTGTAGCATGGCCGTCCACGCATGGTAGCAACGTCGTCCGCGTACGGTAGCTGCCTAAGGTAGCATCTGCATCCGCCCATGAGAGCATCGACATCACCAGAAAGTCTCGCCGGATACATACACCAAATAGATGATTGACGAACCAGCAATCCAACATACTGGATTTCTTCTACTTTCCTAGTGAGATTTGACGGGCTTGGTCTTCTTCCTCGATGATGTTATCGATGTTCTTGTAACGTCCTGATCTGATGCCTTGTGCACTGCCGCAGTAGGTTCGTCCAAGTCATGCTCATCCTTGATATCACATAGTAACTTTTGTAGCAGATGCAGAGGATGCGCTCGTGCTTCGCGGCCGCGTTAAGCCAGGCGGTCGTGCTCCCGCGTGAACGATCAAGACGACTTGCCGTCGCCTGCTTGCTCGTCCCCGTCCGTCATCGCTGGCTGCTTGCTCGACTCCGTCAGCCGCCGCCGCCTG
Source organism: Poa pratensis (assembly GCA_947311845.1). Taxonomy (NCBI): domain Eukaryota; kingdom Viridiplantae; phylum Streptophyta; class Magnoliopsida; order Poales; family Poaceae; genus Poa; species Poa pratensis. The sequence continues at coordinate 18,955,646 of CAMZMU010000062.1, forward strand.
CTTCCTACCCAACCACCGCCCTCGCCAACACCTGCTGCTTGGGGAATCCGAGGCGGGTGAGGCCTGTCATGTTGCCTCTGATCTGCGCCGAGCTCGGGATCGAGACGCGCCCTCGCCTGCTCTCCGGTGAGCCGGAATCGAGAGAGAGGAGGAGGAGGGCGTGCCGGGCTGTGGACATCGCCGCGAGGCTCGCCGGCAGGTCAGGGTCTACCAGCCTGGTCCACGAGGCGCGGCGCGTGGCCTGTGAGGACGGGCGCGATGGGGGCGTTGCCTTCCGCGTCCATGGCGGGGATGAGGGCCATGGCAGCACCGCGCCACACGGGTAGCAAATTAGGAATGGCAATGGACGGAGAGACAGGCGCAAGCGGCGGGGAGGCCTGACCGCGCCGGGCGGTGCCAGCTCGGCGGATTTTGGCCGGCCGCGGAGGTGACGTCCACGGCGGTGAGGCCTCGGGATCACCGCGGCAGCGGCAGACCACCGGAGTACGAGGCGCGGCGGCGGAAGCCCAACACGGCGGCAGAATCTAGCGAGGAGAGCCATCGTGGGGGAGTGGGGAATCGTACACGGGAGTTGAGACGAGGAAGAAGACATTGTGTGGACGAGGAAGGTCTAGATATTTTCTGGTAAAATGTTTGAGCAACAAGGAAGACAGTGTGGAGTCTTATAATACTTGCAATATGTTTTTATGTGATTCTTGTTGTACCGGTTTTACTTGTGTTTGCTTCAACAACCTTGCTAGCCTAAACTCTGTACTGAGAGGGAATGCTTCTCGTGCATCCAAACTTGAGCCCAAAACCCATGCCATTTGTGTCCACCATACCTACCTACTATGTGGTATTTCCTGCCATTCCAAGTAAATATTTCATGTGCTACCTTTAAACTATTCAAAACTTTATTACTCCTTATTTGTGTCAATGTTTTATAGCTCATGAGGAAGTATGTGGTGTTTTATCTTTCAATCTTGTCATTTACTTCTGACAGACTTTCACCTGGACTAGTGGCATATACATCCGCTTATCCAATAATTTGCAAAAGAGCTGGCAACGGGGTGCCCAGCCCCAATTAATTACAACTTTTATTAATAATTCTCTTCACATGTTTTGCCCTGATTTATCAGTAAAGCAACTTAATTTTGCAATAGACACTCCTCCATGGTATGTGAATGTTGGAAGGCACCCGAGGATTCGGTTAGCCATGGCTTGTGTAAGCAAAAGGTTGGGAGGAGTGCCATCTATAAAGAAACTAAAATATATGTGTAAACAAAAGAGAAGAGGGATGATCTACCTTGCTGGTAGAGATAACGTCCTTCATAGGAGCCGCTCTTTGAAAGTCTGGTTGACAAGGGGGTTAGAGTGCCCACTACCATTCGTTGACAACAACAAACATCTCTCAAATACTTATTTTGTGCTCTCTATATGCTTTCAAAAACTTAAAAAGCTCTAGCATCTTATTTAATCCCTGCTTCCCTCTGCGAAGGGCCTATCTTTTACTTTATGTTGAGTCAGTTTACCTACTCCTTTCTATCTTAGAAGCAAACAGTTGTGTCAACTTTGTGTGCATTGATTCTTACATATTTACTTATTGAACTTGTTATATTGCTTTATGTTGACAACTATCCATGAGATATACATGTTACAAGTTGAAAGCAAATGCTGAAACTTAATCATCCTTTGTGTTGCTTCAATGCCTTTTACTTTGAATCTATTGCTTTATGAGTTACCTCTTATGTAAAACTTTTGATGCTTGTCTTGAAAGTACTATTCATGAAAAGATTTTGCTTATATGATTCATTGTTTACTCTTTATCTATTTGTTAGCAAACTATAGATCATTGCTTTGAGTCACTTCATTCATGACATGAGCCTTGCAATATATTGATCAAGATTGTGTGAAAGCATGTCTCCTCAAAATAATTTGTTGTTATCGTTTTACCTACTCGAGGACGAGTAGAACTAAGCTTGGGGATGCTTGATACGTCTCCAACGTATCCATAATTTCTGCTGTTCCATGCTTATATTATACCATTTGCTACATGTTTTATATACACCTCGTATCACTTTTATGCATTTTCTGGGACTAACCTATTAACAAGATGCCACAGTGCCAGTTCCCTGTTTTCTGCTATTTTTTGTTTCAGAAAGTTACTTCTGGAAATATTCTCGGAATTGCACGAAACAAAAGGCCAGGTCCCCATTTTTCCAGCACGTACACGGAGTCCGAAGGAGAGACGAAGACTCGCCACGAGGTGGCCAAACCACCAGCAGAATCTTTTCAGCAAGCCGGTGAGATTGACAACCTCACTGTTAAGTTGGGGCAAAGTAGTTTGATTGTGTTGTGCAGGTTCCACGTTGGCACCGGAATCCCTGGTGTTGCGCCGCGCTACACTCCTTCACCAACACCTTCGAAGCAAACCTCGTTTTCTACTGGTCCGATTAAACCTTGGTTTCATACTGAGGGAAAACTTACTGCTGCACTCATCATACCTTCCTCTTGGGGTTCCCAACTGACGTGTGACGTACAAGCATCGTTTCTGGCACTATTAACTTAGAGCCACCAATCCCCCGGACGATTACGGCCTTGTTTGGTACTAGAGTATTTTAGGGATTTGTGAGGATAATACTCTAGGGATTGGGGATAGGGGATTGGAGATCCAATCCATTAGGTAGGGGTAGTGGATTGAGTATTGAGAAAAATGCACTAGATTTTGGGAGTTTGTGGGGAAATGTGGGGATAATACCTGTCCAATACAATAGAACCAAACGATGTTTTGAAATATGTGGGGATTCACGGGTTTGACCGGGATAAGAGCAACTCCAGTCGGGGCGCCCAAACGGCCGCCCAAACGTCTTTGGGGCGTGCCGGACACAAAATCGCCCCCACTCGCGGCGCCCAAACGCGAATTCGGTCCGGCGCGGCCCAGTTTTGTGTCCGGCACGCCCAGCCCACGCCCTCAACTTGGGGAGGCTTCGGGCGGCCCCGGACGGAAGGAAACGCGACGCCACGTCGGCCTCCGACGCACGGGCCACGCCTGGCAGTGAGACAAGAGGCTGCATTAATGCCGGGCGTCGTCTCGGTTTCCCAGCCGGGCGCAGCGACACGTCGCTTCGCCTCTGCGTTGAGGAAGCGTCTGCGCCACTGCGGCGTCAATGCAGGCGAGCCGTTAATGGTGTGGCAGGCGAGCCGTTGGACGGCCGGAGTTAAGGCGACCTCATCGTTCGCCTCCCCGCCGCTATATAGAGCGGGTTCCTCGCCGTCTCCACCATCTCCACCATCTCCATCCCACACCTAGCCATGGCCTCTCCCCGGCGCGCCGCGGAGGAAGAGAAACGAACGCAGAGGGAGGCCCGTCGTCGCCGTCGTGACAGCCAGGTTTGGCAGAGCGCCATGGCTCGCCGTGGCTGGCCATCGCAGGAGGCAGGCTCGTCGGCCGTCAACGCTCCGCCACCTCCTCCACCGCCTCCTCCGCCACCGGCGAACCAACTCACGGAAGCCGAGGCGCGCGAGCTCGTCGCACCAACACGCCGGTGCCGGCGAACTGCGTCCTCCCCGAGGGATGGGCCACGAACCCAGTGCACGTCCCCGTTGCACCCATGCTGGCCGGCCAGGCGCGGCTCGACTACGTCGCCTCGTGCATGGGGACGATGGCGCCGGAGCTGCTTGATACGTCTCCAACGTATCCATAATTTCTGCTGTTCCATGCTTATATTATACCATTTGCTACATGTTTTATATACACTTCGTATCACTTTTATGCATTTTCTGGGACTAACCTATTAACAAGATGCCACAGTGCCAGTTCCCTGTTTTCTGCTGTTTTTGGTTTCAGAAAGTTACTTCTGGAAATATTCTCGGAATTGCACGAAACAAAAGGCCAGTCCCTATTTTTCCAGCACGTACACGGAGTCCGAAGGAGAGACGAAGAGAGCCACGAGGTGGCCAAACCACCAGGCGCGGTGGGCCCAGCCGCGCCTGGTGGTTTGGGCCCCTCGGGGGTCCGCCGACATCGCCCCTTCGCCTATTTATTCCCCGAGACGCGAAAACCCTAAAACACCGAGCCTTTCATCCAGAACATATTCGCTGCCGCCGCCGTCGTCAACCCTAACTCGGGGGGTTCTGAAGCTCTTCCCGGCACCCTGCCGGAGAGGGGAATCATCACCGGAGGGCTCTACATCGCCATGCCCGCCTCCGGAGTGATGCGTGAGTAGTTCATCCTTGGACTATGGGTCCATAGCAGTAGCTAGATGGTTGTCTTCTCCACTTGTGCCATCATGTTTAGATCTTGTGAGCTGCCTATCATGATCAAGATCATCTTATTGTAATGCTACATGTTGTGTTTGCTGGGATCTGACTTATATTGATACCTATGTGGAGCTGAATATTATATTATCATGTCTATGTCATTTGTGATCTTGCATGCTCTCCGTTACTTGTTGAAGCCTTGGCCACGTGAATACTTGTAACTCCAAGAGGGGGTATTTATGCATGATAGTTGGGTTCAACCTCTATTTAACCTGGGATAGTGACAGCAAGTTCTAAGGTTGTAGATGTGTTGTTGCCACTAGGGGTAAAACAGCAATGCTTTATTCAAGGATGAATGTATTGTTTACATTACGCACATTACTTAATGCAATTGTCTGTTGCTTGCAACTTAATACTGGAAGGGGTACGGATGTTAACCGGAAAGTGGACTATTTAGGCATAGATGCATGCTGGATAGCGGTCTATGTACTTTGTCGTAATGCCCAAATGAATCTCATAGTAGACACCACAGCTCACACATGCATGTTATATGCACTTATCAATTGTCAATTGCCCAGCTGTAATTTGTTTACCCAGCATGTTAGTTATCTTATTGGAGAGACACCACTAGTGAACTGTGGACCCCGGTCCATTCTTTTACATCTGAAATACAATCTACTGCAATCATTGTTCTCTACTGTTTTATGCAAACAAACATCATTTCCATTCGATACGTTTAACCCTTTGTTTTCAGCAAGCCGGTGAGATTGACAACCTCACTGTTAAGTTGGGGCAAAGTAATTTGATTGTGTTGTGCAGGTTCCACGTTGGCACCGGAATCCCTGGTGTTGCGCCGCACTACACTCCTTCACCAACACCTTCGAAGCAAACCTCGTTTTCCTACTGGTCGATTAAACCTTGGTTTCATACTGAGGGAAAACTTACTGCTGCACTCATCATACCTTCCTCTTGGGGTTCCCAACTGACGTGTGACGTACAAGCATTGTTTCTGGCACTATTAACCTAGAGCCACCAACACGTTTTCTGGCGCCGTTGCCGGGGAAAACCGAATTGCTTCTGCAAGGGGAGTCTCTCACACCCAATCTCTTTACTTTGTTATTTGTCTTGCTTAGTTTATTTTTATTTAGTCTTGTTTGCTCTCTTTATCAAAAACACAAAAAAATTAGTTACTTGTTTAATTCAGTTTATTTTGTTTTTCAAAATGAGTACTCCTGAGAACACTAAGTTGTGTGACTTCACTAGCACAAACAACAATGATTTCATATGCACTCCTATTGCTCCACCTGCTTCTACAGCAGAATTTTATGAAATTAAACCTGCTCTATTAAATCTTGTTATGAAAGAGCAATTTTCTGGTGTTAGTACTGATGATGCTGCTGCCCATCTTAATAACTTTGTTGAACTTTGTGAAATGCAAAAGTATAAGGATATGGATGGGGATATTATAAAACTGAAACTTTTTCCTTTCTCCTTGAGAGGAAGAGCTAAAGAATGGTTGCTTTCTTTGCCTAGAAATAGTATTAATTCTTGGACAAAATGCAAAGATGCTTTCATAGGGAAATATTATCCTCCTGCTAAGATTATATCCTTGAGAAGTAGCATTATGAATTTTAAACAACTTGATAATGAACATGTTGCTCAAGCTTGGGAAAGAATGAAATCTTTGGTGAAGAATTGTCCCACTCATGGACTGACTACTTGGATGATCATCCAAACCTTTTATGCAGGATTAAATTTTTCCTCAAGGAACTTATTGGATTCAGCCTCTGGAGGAACCTTTATGTCCATCACTTTAGGTGCAGCAACAAAGCTACTTGATGATATGATGATCAACTATTCCGAATGGCACACCGAAAGAGCTCCTCAAGGTAAGAAGGTAAATTCTGTTGAAGAAACCTCCTCTTTGAGTGATAAGATTGATGCTATTATGTCTATGCTTGTGAATGGTAGATCTCATGTTGATCCTAATAATATTCCTTTAGCTTCATTGGTTGCTCAAGAAGAGCATGTTGATGTAAACTTCATTAAAAACAACAACTTCAACAACAATGCTTATAGGAATAATTTTGGTAGCAACAATTATAAGCCTTATCCTTCAAATGGTTATGGCAATTCTTATGGTAATTCCTACAGCAACAATAGAAGTGTGTCCTCTGATCTTGAAGCTATGCTTAAAGAATTTATTAGCACACAAAAAGCTTTCAATAAAACTGTTGAGGAAAAGTTTGAAAAAATTGATGATCTTGTCTCTAAAGTTGATAGTCTTGCTCATGATGTTGAAATTCTAAAACTGAAAGTTATGCCTAATGAAGTTAAAGATATAAGTCATTTGCTACAGCAAATGCCATCCAAGTTCGAATTGATAATAATATTAGGATGTTGGCTGAATTGCATGCTAGGTGGGAAAAAGAGGAAGAACTTGAAAAAGAGAATAGTATAGTTAGAGTTTGTACTATCACCACCACTAGTAATGCTAATGTTTCACATGCTAGTAAACCTCCTACTATTGATGGTAATGTTATTGGTGTTGGTAATGTCTCTACTACTTCTGCTAAGCGTTTGAAATTGCCTAAAACTGCTGAAACTTTTTCTGATAAAAGTGCTGAAATTTTTCAAACTATTGGAGACAATGGTTCCACCACCATTGACAATAATGATTTTGATTTTGATGATTGTAACATCTCTGAAGTTATTATGTTCTTGCAAAAATTAGCTAGAAGTCCCAATGCTAGCACTATTAATTTGGCTTTTACAAAGCATATTACAAATGCTCTTTTGCAAGCTAGGGAGGAGAAGTTGAAACTTAAAGCTTCTATTCCTAGGAAATTAGAAGATGGTTGGGAACCCATCATTAAGGTAAAGGTGAATGATTTTTATTGCAATGCCTTGTGTGATCTTGGTGCAAGTGTTTCAGTTTTGCCCAAGAAGCTTTATGATATTCTTGATTTGCCACCTTTGGAACATTGTTATTTGGATGTTTTTCTCGCTGATAATGCTATGAAGAAACCTTTGGGGCGAGTTAATGATGTTTTTATTACGTAAAAATAACCTTGTCCCCGTTGATTTTATTGTTATGGATATTGAATGCAATGCATCTTGTCCTATTGTTTTGGGAAGACCTTTTCTTCGAACTGTTGGTGCCATCATTGATATGAAAGAAGGTAATATAAGGTACCAATTTCCTCTCAAGAAAGGTATGGAACACTTCCCTAGGAAGAGAATGAAGTTACCTTTTGACTCTATTGTTAGAGCAAGTTATGATGTTGATGCTTCTTCTCTTGACAACACTTGATTTTCACTTTCTGCGCCTAGCTGAAAGGCGTTAAAGAAAAGCGCTTATGGGAGACAACCCATCGTTTTTATTTGCTGTTATTTTTGTTTTCTTTGAGTCAAGGAGTTTTGTTACTTCTGTAGCAACTCCTTTGTATCTTTATTTTATCGCAATGTTGTGCCAAGTAAAGTTCTATATTGAAAGTTGATGCAAGATTTGGATTTCTGCGCAGTGACAGATTTTTAGCTGTCACGGATTTGAGCTTATCTCCCTGTAGAAAATTCAAAAAATTCTGAGAAAAATCACGCATATTCCTGAGATATGTACGCAACTTTCATTATTTTAGGCCAGATCCATCTGAGCAACTTAAGTGCCTCGAAAAAATTCGTCATTCCAGACTGTTCTGTTTTTGACAGATTCTGCCTTTTGTTTTGCATTCGCTCTTTTACTGTGTTTGTGTGGATTTCTTTGCTCCACAAAGCATTGGTGGCTGTAGCTAATGTCCAGAAGCTTTGGGATTGATTGTATCATTACAGAATATGAGAATTTTTGATTATGCACTAACCCTCTAATGAGAACTGTCTTGAGTTTGGTGTGAAGGAAGTTTTCAAGGATCAAGCGAGAAGGGTGATATTATGTGATCAAGAAGAGTGAAAAGCCTAAGCTTGGGGATGCCCCCGTGGTTCATCCCAACCATATTCAGAGAGACTCAAGCGTCTAAGCTTGGGGATGCCCAAGGCATCCCCTTCTTCATCAACAAACTTATCAGGTCATCTCTAGTGAAACTATATTTTAATTCTTTCACATCTTATGCGCTTTACTTGGAGCGTCTGTGTGTTTTTATTTTTGTTTTTGTTTGAATAAATTCGGATCCTAGCAATCCTTGTGTGGGAGAGAGACACGCTCCGCTTTTTCATGTGAATACTCATGTTCTTCACTTATATTTGTTGAGTATTCTTAACTAGCTACTGCAGTGCTTTTAGCTCCTGTTTTTCATGCATCTCTTCGAGCTGTTAGCACTTGTTTATAAATACTCTCTTGCTGCATTATATTATCATTTGGAGAGTTTATGTTTAAATAAATTATTGGTGTTTGTTTGGAAGAAAGAAAATGCTACATGTAGTAGTTGGTATTGGAAAAGACATATGCATTCTTGTAGATCATTGTCTTGTTTTGATTTGATGCTTTGCAATTGTTTTGAGCTCTCAAGTAGATCATGTTTAAGCTCTTGCATCATGTAGTTAAAGCCTAGTAGTGGAGAACTACCGTAGAGCTTGTTGAGACTTGGGATGCATATTTGTTCTCTCTAAGGTCTAGATATTTTCTGGTAAAATGTTTGAGCAACAAGGAAGACAGTGTAGAGTCTTATAATACTTGCAATATGTTTTTATGTGATTCTTGCTGTACCGGTTTATACTTGTGTTTGCTTCAAACAACCTTGCTAGCCTAAACTCTGTACTGAGAGGGAATGCTTCTCGTGCATCCAAAACTTGAGCCAAAACCCATGCCATTTGTGTCCACCATACCTACCTACTATGTGGTATTTCCTGCCATTCCAAGTAAATATTTCATGTGCTACCTTTAAACTATTCAAAACTTTATTACTCCTTATTTGTGTCAATGTTTTATAGCTCATGAGGAAGTATGTGGTGTTTTATCTTTCAATCTTGTCATTTACTTCTGACAGACTTTCACCTGGACTAGTGGCATATACATCCGCTTATCCAATAATTTGCAAAAAGAGCTGGCAACGGGGTGCCCAGCCCCAATTAATTACAACTTTCATTAATAATTCTCTTCACATGTTTTGCCCTGATTTATCAGTAAGCAACTTAATTTTGCAATAGACACTCCTCCATGGTATGTGAATGTTGGAAGGCACCCGAGGATTCGGTTAGCCATGGCTTGTGTAAGCAAAAGGTTGGGAGGAGTGTCATCTATAAAGAAACTAAAATACATGTGTAAACAAAAGAGAAGAGGGATGATCTACCTTGCTGGTAGAATAACGTCCTTCATGGGAGCCGCTCTTTGAAAGTCTGGTTGACAAGGGGGTTAGAGTGCCCACTACCATTCGTTGACAACAACAAACACCTCTCAAATACTTATTTTGTGCTCTCTATATGCTTTCGAAAACTTAAAAAGCTCTAGCACATGATTTAATCCCTGCTTCCCTCTGCGAAGGGCCTATCTTTTACTTTATGTTGAGTCAGTTTACCTACTCCTTTCTATCTTAGAAGCAAACACTTGTGTCAACTTTGTGTGCATTGATTCTTACATATTTACTTATTGCACTTGTTATATTGCTTTATGTTGACAACTATCCATGAGATATACATGTTACAAGTTGAAAGCAAATGCTGAAACTTAATCATCCTTTGTGTTGCTTCAATGCCTTTTACTTTGAATCTATTGCTTTATGAGTTACCTCTTATGCAAAACTTTTTGATGCTTGTCTTGAAAGTACTATTCATGAAAAGTTTTTGCTTATATGATTCATTGTTTACTCTTTATCTATTTGTTAGCAAACTATAGATCATTGCTTTGAGTCACTTCATTCATGACATGAGCCTTGCAATATATTGATCAAGATTGTGTGAAAGCATGTCTCCTCAGAAATTATTTGTTGTTATCGTTTTACCTACTCGAGGACGAGTAGAACTAAGCTTGGGGATGCTTGATACGTCTCCAACGTATCCATAATTTCTGCTGTTCCATGCTTATATTATACCATTTGCTACATGTTTTATATACACTTCGTATCACTTTTATGCATTTTCTGGGACTAACCTATTAACAAGATGCCACAGTGCCAGTTCCCTGTTTTCTGCTGTTTTTGGTTTCAGAAAGTTACTTCTGGAAATATTCTCGGAATTGCACGAAACAAAAGGCCAGTCCCTATTTTTCCAGCACGTACACGGAGTCCGAAGGAGAGACGAAGAGAGCCACGAGGTGGCCAAACCACCAGGCGCGGGTGGGCCCAGCCGCGCCTGGTGGTTTGGGCCCCTCGGGGGTCCGCCGACATCGCCCCTTCGCCTATTTATTCCCCGAGACGCGAAAACCCTAAAACACCGAGCCTTTCATCCAGAACATATTCGCTGCCGCCGCCGTCGTCAACCCTAACTCGGGGGGTTCTGAAGCTCTTCCCGGCACCCTGCCGGAGAGGGGAATCATCACCGGAGGGCTCTACATCGCCATGCCCGCCTCCGGAGTGATGCGTGAGTAGTTCATCCTTGGACTATGGGTCCATAGCAGTAGCTAGATGGTTGTCTTCTCCACTTGTGCCATCATGTTTAGATCTTGTGAGCTGCCTATCATGATCAAGATCATCTTATTGTAATGCTACATGTTGTGTTTGCTGGGATCTGACTTATATTGATACCTATGTGGAGCTGAATATTATATTATCATGTCTATGTCATTTGTGATCTTGCATGCTCTCCGTTACTTGTTGAAGCCTTGGCCACGTGAATACTTGTAACTCCAAGAGGGGGTATTTATGCATGATAGTTGGGTTCAACCTCTATTTAACCTGGGATAGTGACAGCAAGTTCTAAGGTTGTAGATGTGTTGTTGCCACTAGGGGTAAAACAGCAATGCTTTATTCAAGGATGAATGTATTGTTTACATTACGCACATTACTTAATGCAATTGTCTGTTGCTTGCAACTTAATACTGGAAGGGGTACGGATGTTAACCGGAAAGTGGACTATTTAGGCATAGATGCATGCTGGATAGCGGTCTATGTACTTTGTCGTAATGCCCAAATGAATCTCATAGTAGACACCACAGCTCACACATGCATGTTATATGCACTTATCAATTGTCAATTGCCCAGCTGTAATTTGTTTACCCAGCATGTTAGTTATCTTATTGGAGAGACACCACTAGTGAACTGTGGACCCCGGTCCATTCTTTTACATCTGAAATACAATCTACTGCAATCATTGTTCTCTACTGTTTTATGCAAACAAACATCATTTCCATTCGATACGTTTAACCCTTTGTTTTCAGCAAGCCGGTGAGATTGACAACCTCACTGTTAAGTTGGGGCAAAGTAATTTGATTGTGTTGTGCAGGTTCCACGTTGGCACCGGAATCCCTGGTGTTGCGCCGCACTACACTCCTCACCAACACCTTCGAAGCAAACCTCGTTTTCCTACTGGTCGATTAAACCTTGGTTTCATACTGAGGGAAAACTTACTGCTGCACTCATCATACCTTCCTCTTGGGGTTCCCAACTGACGTGTGACGTACAAGCATTGTTTCTGGCACTATTAACCTAGAGCCACCACTGCACGATGACCCCAGGTTCGCGCCGAACTCGGCGTACTGGGACAAGCAGGTCGAGCTCGAGCACGCCTACCACCTCCACTCCTTCTTCGCCCCCAAGCCGCCTGCGGACTGGCTCGAAGACTCCGACGACGCCGTCGACACCGACGACGACACCAACACCACCGACGAGGACTTCGCAGCGGGCATGGAACAGGAGAGGGTTCGCTACGAGGCGGTGGAGCAGGCTCGTCGCGCAAGATCGGAAGGAGGCCGCGTGCAACCTCCTCCGCCGCAACCTCAACAAGAGGTGGAGGAGGTTGACGGTGATGATGACGGCTTGGAGGACTGGCCGCCGACGCCGGAGTGGGATCCCGGCCACATGCAGCTCGCTATCGAGTCCGACATAGCCTCTGCCGCCGCCACCACCGCCTCCGCCGCCACCACCTCCAGCTCCGCAGCCACCACCTCCAGCGCCGCCGCCACCACCTCCACCACCACCACCGGCTACCTCTACTGCCTCTGCTCGAGCTGCCGCCGGGGTCCTGTGCTCGCCGCCGCAAGGGCCGGCGCCTGCCCCAACTACCGGTGCCCGGCGTGCCACCCTACTTACTAGATCTAGTCTAGGTCTAGATTTAAATTTGAATGAATTATGTTAGTTTAAATGAAATTTCAATGAAATATATGCATTTTCATATCAAAATTTCATATTTAAATAATATTTGGGCGCCGCGAGTGGAGAGCGAGGGCGCCCAAATGGGCAAGGTAGTCCGGAAGGCGCCCAAAGGGCCTGTCCGGACGGCCTTTGGGCGCCCATTTGGACGCCGCGAGTGGAGATGCTCTAATCCCCACCAATCCCCTAAAATAGTCTAGTACCAAACAAGCCCTACAAGGGTTTTCCTTATTGGAGCGAATGGTCTCTTGAGGCTATACCTGGGCATGCGTCGGGCCAGGCCGGGCTTCGGACCGGGCCGAGAAAAGCCCGTCACCAAAAACCCAGGCCCGGGCCCGCCCCGGCCCGTGAAAAAGCCCGAAAGCCCGGCGGGCTGCCGGGCCGGGCTTCCTACTGATTTGCCAAAAAACCAAGGCCCGGGCCCGGCCCGGCCCGACCGTCGGGCCTAAAATTGCTGCCCAAGCCCGGGAATTTCGGGCCGGGCTGCCCATGCCCAGATATACTTGAGGCCGTTAGTTCCTCTGACGTGCCCGGGTCTCCTCCTGTTGGGGAAGATTCAGTGAACTTGAGCTGCGCTGGGCATTCTCCACGAGAGACGTGACCCCGGGTGAAGCTCATCCCACCGCTGCCTGGCAATGGCCGTCAGTGGGTGCATACCGGCCGTACATGCAGCACGCGGGGCGCGGTGGAGATGGACAGGCTTGTGGCAACGGCCGACGAATCCCAACATCACAAGGACTTCGGAGGCGGCCGACACTTCTTCTTCTCATGCCCAGCTACCTGCCGTTCTTCGTGGGCGACGGCAGCTTGGACGCCTCTACGTGCCGCTCTTTAGCCGTGACATGGATACCTTCGAGAGCGCTACTTGCACGTACTTGCCATGTGTAACCGATGTATATATGTTCCACCTATAGCTAGATCTCTACACCATGAAATGATACTGTACTTCCGCTCAAGCTGTGTGCGGTGCGCTCTGAGGTCTGAACCATGCGAGGCTAGAACCCCGTGGCGGTCGTGTCGCTTTTGGGTGTTTCACAGGGTTTTATTCGGGGAAAATATTTCGGAAAAAAGAAAAACTTTGAAACCCACCGAAATTCCCAAACATTCGAAAAATATTTTGGATTTTTCACGTTCAAATTTAAACTAAATTTGAACTTGAACCGAATATAGCAAAAAAACAATAAAAATAAATTTCGGTACCACCAAAATTACCAAAATTTCATTATAATTTTGAACTCTTTTGACAAAAGTGGGAGATGGTCATGCAAGGGGCAACGCCATGGGAGACGTGATATGGGAGAGGTGGCGAGGGGAGGAAGAAGAAATTGGAGGATCATATAGGTTACTAGAGTGGAGAGAGAATAGGATAGTTAGGAAATATACACATTAAATTTTATCAATTATCTAACTGTTATTATTATTATTGTTGTGTCGATTTGGCAGTTAGAGGAAATCAACAAATTAAAGATTGTTGAAATTTGAAGAGAGTGAGATTTATAGAGACCATTGGGGTCACCCAAAGTTTTCTTGCTTTTTGTCGAATTACGCGAAGTGAAATCAAAATGTTTTTCGAACATTATTTTGTTTCTAGATTCTTAAATAATTTTGTTCATTTTATGTTTACACATGCATATGTGTGGCGATATGAAATTAAAAAGACATGGCAACGCATGAGCATTTAGCTAGTTTGATTGATTTAGCCTGGGAAGACACAGATATTACAACCATTATAAGTTAGTATTACAAACCAAACAACAACATTCAAATATATCTACTAATACTCATAACCACCCTAGGGGGCAGGGTCAGTCACCATATTGTTATCGTTTATGCCAAAATGATTTTTAATATGTGAAAAGAGTAAAATACACAATTTACACAAGCAAGTCGACACCACGGGCGATAATGAGTTTAGGCTACTCTTTCCGATGGACGCCAGTAGGTTGTACTAAAATATATGTTACCTTTTGTTGAAAATGGGAAATACCCAGATTTCTGCATCAATTGATGCATATAACCATTTTTATCATTTACAGTATTACAAATCACGTGTTACTGAGAGTGAATAGATTAACCAACGATACAGAAAAAATAGTTGTTATGCATCATGGATTTATTATTGGACCTCTATCCACCATGGTTTAGTAACTCCCATGTGATCGTCTCCAGATGGTTGCATTCAGAGTCCATGAGCTCGCGCTCCTTCGCGGAGCACTAGAACAGAAAAAAAATGTTACCTAGATAGCAATGTTAAATTCGTGCACCATTATTTTATTTTGAATTTGACAGGAGCACTTATATACACTTGATGGAACCAGTCACATTGTTAAAGAAGAGCATAAAAAATAATATAAGTAAAATCTGTGGAAAATTTATTTCATCAATTAATAGTATAATATACACAATTTCAATTCCATGTAGAGCATGCACATATTGTCCCTGAACCCAACTTTCAAGACCTTTCTCAATGGTATTTTTATACTCTAGAAAGTTTTATGGTTGTACTTACCTAATAGTACACTAGAACCATACTAAGATATTTTTCCAAATGTACGCTTCAGAGATCTTAAGGATATTAAAGTATATACAAAACAAATACATATATACACTATAATTTATGCACTTGTAAAAAATATTCAAGGAGGAATTTTTTTACAATACACAGATTAAATTTAGAACTCACAAACTTTCCGGATATATATTATGGCCCTCCAATAATAAACACTAACTAATGAAACAAAATTTTGTTATTTGGTTAACAACGCAATCTAAGTAATATTTTTTTACTCATTAACATAATAACATAATAAAAATGAGAGTAAGAGAAGTATGAAAGTCTGGTATAAAATGGTGATAAGGGGATAAAACGGAACCTGGAAGGGGTCGCCGAGCTTTTGCATCCGGGATCTTGAAATCATAGAAGGTTAGCATGTAGGAACCAAACATGTAAATATTTGGTGGAAAACTTATTTGGCCTCAGATCGAGTCCATCCAGGAGATCTCCTTCAATAACCTCAGAAAGGAAGGAAGGAAGATTCATTTATGGGATCCCCTTCAATAGCCAAATATATGACTCGGTTCATCCAACACAGAAGGGTCAATCGAACGGACTCGCCCCAGTTGACAAAGACTATGCACCTTCCGCAGTGCAGGGTGAACCGTGCAACATGGAGGAGAAGATAAGCCATTTCCGTAGTGCAAGGTGGACCGTGCGCCATGAGGCCCGAGGATAGAAGCTAGCCATGGATCTGGTTATGAGTGCTCATTAAGTTTAAGCAGAGACTCATTTGATGGACGCATGTTTCAATAGTATGGGGACATATTTCAATAAATTCGTTTCCAACAAATAAATGTAGAAATTTACTATGATTTTTATTTTCAATGTGAATTTTTCTTAGTGATAGAAGTGAAGGGCAACTTCAAAGTGTACTCAGCCGTCCGTGAGGACCTTGCAGCCACTCGGGCACTCTTCACCAACATGGCGCCGGACCTTGGCGATCCGGAAAACGACTCATGGGCCAAGATCCAAGCTTACCTAGAGGAGGCTGGGGCACAAGAAGCAACAAACACCACCTACTTCCACAAGCCGAGTCGATCAGCTGCTAGCAAGGCCACGAGCTAGCCTACACCAAAGGCCAACCGAACTCCAACCCTTCTTAGACGAATCACATTGGCCAGATTATCACCGACCCGCACTATACCCTGATATGACTACGAAGGTGAATACACATGGAAGACGGCATACCAAACATTTCATGGGCGACATGGACAAATAAGGTGGTGGATTCCGTATTGGACGGGGCCACCGACATTTTCAGGAGCCCCGTGAGAACCCCAGTTGTGGAGACTGTAAGAAGAGGGGCACAATACTAGAGATTGTATCAAACGAAATAAATCAAAGGAAGATGATGGTGGAAGTACAAGCCAACACACTGGAAGTAGTAGAGGCAATGAGAGTGGCCGTGGTAACCGTGGTAGTAGAAGTGGTGGTGGTGACAGTAGAGGGATGGTCTTGGTGGTCAACTGCATATATGGGAGTTATGGTGGTGGTGGATGGGATGGAGGTGATGGTGGTGGTGGTGGTTGATGGGCTGGAAGTCATAGTGGCCGTGGATGGATGGATGGGAATGGTGGTGGTGGTTGATACGGTGGTGGTGGTAGAGGTGATGAGAGCGGTCGTGGTTGTGGTTCAACGACGAAGTTGGTGTACAACAGTTGGGTTCAGATGAATCCAATAGATTATCCAAATCCTTCACTAATTTAGTTTTTTTTTAATGCTAGTTTAGTGAAATATTACACTAGAAGATGGAGTTGAACCCAATAGCTAGATCTTCTACCTTCTCCACTTGTTGTGGTGTTTCAAGTGGTAGAGCACATGGTTTGGCTTATTTGTTTGGATGTCCAAAAGGTTTAAAATAGAGGTAGAGGTAGGAGGTAAAAAGGTAGATACTTTTGAACTCCAACTTGTATTTATTAAAATTTATTTCTCATTACTATATCATTTTGACTACCATTTCTTATTTTTATAGGCATGGAGTGAAATGTGGGCGCCGGTTTGAGTGCACTAAATTGATTCTAAACGCCCAAATTTAAACCATGTGGCAGAGTTTGGTTCAAAATCGTGCCCATTTAAACCAAACACCCATAGCCACACACGAAATGCAGCGGACGAAAGAACAAAGAAGCATCAGACACTCCTAGCACCAATGGCACGGGATACCATTATGCCAAGACCTACATAATATTGTGCACCTCAAATTCGACTCATGCCAATTGTTTCTTTCCTAATTCTCTACTTCATATCTTAAATACATGAGGCTGCTATATATTGTTGTGTTTATTAAGTTATAAACTCATTTTATCTTGAAATATGCTATGTTACGGTAACATATTATGTTACTACAGTTATCTCTCTTCTTATTGTTACATCATATTTTTTTAGATGAAAGGCTTGTGTTTGAATTAACAAAGCTCTCAACCGACAACAAGTACAAGACATCGAACACACTGGGATAACAACTTGCATAAAGAGCACACCTAGAGAGAAACAACGCCTAAACCAAAAAGAGAGTGACGACACCAAGAATTGACACGAAAGAAAATGAAACATCCTACACTTGAGATCTTCATCCTCTGTCAGCTGAAAAGCGAAGGGCATTGCCAGATCAAGCCACCACCTTCACCGGGATCACCATGGCGCCATCTTGTCGAACTCAAACCACCAGCACACTAAGACCACCCGAAGCAGTGGCGGCGCCAGTAGGGGGTCGAGGGTGGTCGGTCGACCCCCTCACTTTTGGCCAAAAAAAATAGATCATAATATATTAATTCGGTAATGACGCCGGCTAATCCATGCATGATCGCGGTAGGGCTTTGCTTGTCACATGTGGGCTACTAACTACCCTATTAACTTTGTAATGACGCTGGGTAATCCATGCATGATCGTTGTAGGATTCTTCTTGTCACGTATAGCCCAATGGCTTTAAGTTAGCTAGCCTACAAGTTTTTTTAGCTCCGGTGGCTAGCAAAAGATTAATTCCTATACATATTGTACGATGACTTTGATGAAATGTACAATCATTTTGATGAAATAATTGGCAATTTAATATAATTTGACTTATTTCATAGGGTCGACCGGGCAACGCCGATGAATTGTTCGAGTGTTTGATATTTCTTTGAACATTTGGTATTGTTGACCGCTGGAAATTTAGGCCAATATCCGACCATTGTCATTGATGAGGTCGATATGTAAATAAATCCTTTTATTTATTTGTTTGTTATAACATGAATTTTTTTTTGTAGAATTTATTTAATTATTTTATCAAATTTCATGATAATCTTTTTTTTATAATCTGAGACAAAATCAGTGTCAACATATGCCCCTCGAGGTCTGGTTGTGAGCTATAATATTGTGAGACTTCGACTTATTTACGTTGTTCTATCCGTACAATTGTGGATTACATGTGTTGTCAAAAAAAAATTTCGCCGGTGGCACACCTTTTACTGTTCGCCTCTCCTCGTCTCAATTCCTGGCTCCGGCTACTGACCCGAAGTGCAGAACAATGTAAACCGTTGAGGATCAAGGATCACCTATGTTATTCTCAACATAGATAGTCTGAATTAAATGGAAAATTGGCAGCTCCCCCTGTTTTCTTTTAAAAAATGTCGCTATACGTCGACTGAGACATGACTTTTCCTCGGTCGCACTGATAACCTGAAGTGCAGCGGGAGGGAAAAAAACAGAGAAGCATCATACACTTTCTTTTTTTTTTTTTTTTTGAGGGAAGGATCTGATTCAAAGAACAGGTGGCAAGCCACTTTACAAGCAGGACCTCAGAGAAACACAAAATTACAAAGAAGTCCAGGAAAAGTGCACCCAGCACCCTAAGCCACCGCTGAAGAACGCAATCAGATCCCGAGCTTTGCCCAAAGCTCCTAGGAGACGGCGGCGACGCCGTACCACATCACGCCGGGAAGGAGGCGCCACCTCAAGTCGAAGAAGGCTGCAAGAGCCATCCGCCGCTCTGCGCCGGAATCTGAACTCCATGAACGAGCACAGCCACGGCGCCAACATCCCGCATCCACCCGACAACCAGCCGCCGCGCCATCACCAAGGACCACCACCACCAGCCGCACCCCAGGCTCTCCAACCACCGCATCCCAGGCCACCATGGCCAGCCGCAGCAGAAGCAAAGAAGAAGCCGACCACCAGAGCCACCTGCAACCAAAGCATCATACACTTTCTCTCAGCACCAATGGCACGGTATCTTCTCCCTTCCACCACCGCCACCGCCTCGTCGCTCCTCCGGGATGCCGCCAAGACCTCGCCGGCGCCGATCCTCAGCCTGCGGCCGCTCGCCTCCAGGTCCAACCAGGCGCGCCCTATCATGGCGGTGGCGTCGGAGCAGCCCGCCGCGCCCAGCAAGTTCCCCAAGGTGGCCGCCCCCACCACCGGCCCGATTCCCGCCGACGAGTTGCTCGGCGTCATCCAGGCCGCCGCCAAGGCAGGCGCGGAGGTGCGTTTGAGGTTTTTGTTTTTCTCGTCAGCGCTCCCATGTGGGGTTGGTTCGGATAAGACGATGACATGTTCCGTCCGGGCTAAGATTGGTAGATTGAATTGCTTGTTTCGATTTGTGGTGACGATTGCGACGAAACTATGTTTGTCGTGACCAGCAGTAGGAACCACTTGAGCCTCAAAGAAATGCTAGTCGTTTAGCTGAATGAATTGGCAGGTGCTGGCCAATGTGCTATGATGCCAGCTACTGGTTTCATTGGTTTCTGGGCATATATTTGACAAAATCCACTATTTTGGCTAGTTAGAGAGGAAAAATTAGTTATTTTGCCGAGACTCTGTGGGTTGCATAGTTCATGCCGTTGAAAGCGCTCAATTCCTCATTTTCTGTAAGATGTAGTGTGGTACTTCCATGCCCTATGAAGTTCCCCCATTTCCTTGTTCTTATTTTGATGAACAAATTCTCCAGTCAATTTTCCTGATCTTCTATTCATTTTAGGTTGTGATGGAAGCTGTCAATAAGCCACGGAATATCCAGTATAAGGGGACTGCAGACTTGGTGACAGAGTAAGAATGCTTCTCATTATATTCTTGTTTCTGCACATGCTGTTGATTTCGCTATTATAAGAACATGGCGTCGTGGACCCATATTTTATATATGTGGTCTCATTTGGAAGTTTAAGTGAACTTATTATTCTATACTTCTGTTCAGCACAGACAAACTGAGTGAGTCAGTCATCCTTGAAGTTGTGACCAAGAACTTCAAAGACCACCTCATACTTGGGGAGGAAGGTGGCCTCATTGGAGATTCCTTGTCAGAGTATCTCTGGTGCATTGATCCTTTAGGTTTGGATCCTTTGTTTCTACTTATAATATAATGAAGAAGTGTTCCTGTACTGGGGTTAATTGGGCTTTTGCTCGGAAACAACCATCTTTCGTAGCATTAGGTGATTCCTATTTCTGATTTTTATGATTACTTTTTTTCTGGATGTAAGCTGTGCACTTGTTATTCTTTTTCACTAACTTGGAAGGTGACTATTCTAGGTACATCATTAAGCGGTATAATGAATTAGAGATTTAGACTTGCTATCTAATTTTGGGGCATTATAACTTTGTTCTTTGAGCCAGTTTGATTAGAAAATATGCAAAACAATATTTATATTTCATACAAGATTTAATTCATGTTCACAGTCTTCTTCATGAATGATCTAGTATAATGAGTTTCTCTTCTTTAGATGGAACAACAAACTTTGCACATGGTTACCCCAGCTTTTCTGTATCCATTGGTGTTCTATTCCGAGGAAAGCCTGCTGCCGCTACTGTGGTATGTATATGCATGTTATATTCTCGACCATATAATTATGGAAATTGAAGACAAATTTACCGGTCTTAGAAATAGTTTCTCTCTGTTTTACTCAAATATTATTGCCAATCCTTTAGGTGGAGTTTTGTGGTGGGCCTATGTGCTGGACCACCCGTACAATTTCTGCATCTTCTGGTAAGATCTTTGATCAACAGTTTTGTGAATTTGTTTGGTGGGAAATATACTAGTTCTAGAACACTTTGGAAACAGTTTTAAGGCTTTGTTTGCTCCTTGAACAGGCAATGGCGCTTATTGTAATGGGCAAAAGATACATGTCAGTCCAACAGACAAGGTAGCCTATTTTCTCTTATACAAATGTAGAAACAATGATATGTGCACACTTGTGTGTACCTGCCATGAAAATCTTCCAGCAGTCATAGACTCAATGTATCTCATTGAAGTATTTCAGGGCGCAGTTATATTTCATGTAGCATAGATACTTCATGCCAGATTGATAATCTATTATCTCTGATTGATTCTCTAGGTGGAACAATCTCTTCTGGTAACTGGGTTTGGATATGAACATGATGATCCATGGCTGACAAATATAAATTTGTTCAAGGAATTTACTGACGTTAGTAGGGTAAGTGAATCTTCTCATGATTAAAAAGGTATTGCTGTGGTTTCAGTAACAAGGAAACCAAACACTGAGCGCCTACTTTTTGTCCTTTTGTTATTTATTTCATACTTCTGTTTGGTAAATGCACTTTCTTTCAGGGAGTACGAAGGCTAGGCTCCGCTGCTGCTGATATGTCCCATGTTGGTCTAGGCATCACAGAAGCCTACTGGGAATATCGGCTTAAGCCATGGGACATGGCTGCTGGCGTTCTGGTAATCCTTTTTCTGCCCATGGGAATGCTCACAAAAAATAATCAGAATCATATTTGCTAAATACTCATTAATTTGGCAGATCGTGGCACTGGCTTATTTGCTTATTTTCAAATCTTACCACCTTTTCATTCAGATGATCATTTTTCATGTTTGTGAGTTATGATGGTTCTTATATTGCTGATTTTTTATGATTTGTGTTGAGAATTATAAATATTGAGCAGTTCTGAACTAAATTTTAAAAGCAGTTGATGCCATTTTTACCCCGCAAAAAAACCGCAGAAAAAATATGTCATTTTTTGTAATCGGGCATATATTCTGAAATTATTTATCTACCATAGTCTTGATTTCAGTTTGATAAATTTTGGCTCATTCATCCTGAGTAGGATGGCTTCTATTTTCCTTATCTACTCTTAATATGTGGAGTTTGTCAGTATAATTAGTTGATGAATTAGGTTATTTTTTTCAACAGATAGTTGAAGAAGCTGGTGGCGTAGTGACGCGCATGGATGGTGGAGAGTTTACAGTCTTTGATCGTTCTGTTCTTGTTTCCAATGGTTCTGTTCACGAACAGGTCAGTTACAAAAAAAAATCGCTCTCTTATTTTCTAAATATCACCTCCTATAATACTATTACAATACTAATATCTCTAATGTTGACAGTCATATCCCCAAAGGGTCAATTATACGAACATAACAGTCTGCATTAAATGATTCATCAAACTATAGGTTCTCCTGGTTTAGTTGGTTTATGTTATTTGGTGTATGCTGTACTTACCTATAGCAATGATAATTTTGATGTGTTGTTTCTTAAAAGAATTTGCATAGGGTGTTGTTGATGAATCCTGTTATTCAACTGCAGCTTTTGGATCGGATCCGGCCTGCTACTGAAGATCTTAAGAAGAAAGGAATTGATTTCTCCTTGTGGTTTAAGCCCGACGAGTACCCTACCGACTTTTGAGTCACGCAGCCCTTCAGCTACTTGTTCTCTTCCAAGCAAAAACAAGGATATTCTCGCTTGACAACCGTGTACCTAGACCGACAATACATCTCAAAATTCTTTTGACTTGACCGGCTGGGATATTAAAGTCGACACCATACAGAAAAAAGTAGTAGAGTTATAAGGAGCTTCGATATACTTCTTTGCCTTGATCAAATGTATCAGAAATTTCAATGTCTGCAAAGTGTTGTATGCATAGTTTCTGCCAGTTGTATTTGGAGAAAGTATATCCCTGCCAAATTTTGTCAATCATGGATTATAGCAAGATTTCTCAAGAACACGATTTTGCCAGAGTTCTTGGTGAGAAATGTGTTGGCACTGTCCTACCATGTTCTTGCACCACAATTGGTTTCCTCCTTCTACAGTTCTACGTGAACCTTGTGACAATAGATGGCAGGAAATGCACTGAGAGAACCATGAATTTTACATCAAGTGAACCCCTCTGACCTGTAGTTGGCCAATTAGCATCTACACGAATTCAGAAACGCTATAGAAAAGCAGCAGATATATTAGTTACTCCACTCAAAAGAGCGCTGCCACTGCCCAGTTCAGCTGATCACAGCAGCCAGTTATTATTTGCCTTCTGGATAAGACAACCTGGATGGGTGATAGATCTTGTGAGGCTCAAAACGGGCACACTAGACAGAACAACCCAAAGGGAGTACTAATGTTGGTAGATATTCCAGTTCTTTTTTCCTTCTCCTCCCTCTTCCACAACTTTCAAGGATATTTGTCCCTTCTCAGAGCTGCAGGTTTGCCTGCGAAGATCTTCACCCTTTGCTCATGTGAGCCACTTTCTATCTCTCTGACTTCCTGTTACCTTTTTATTTGTTCCTTCTCAAAGAACGTATTTCTTCTACTGCTTCTTCTAGTGGACTTGGTTTTGCGGTTGTACTGACATTTCTTTCTCAACCATTTTGCAGGTTAAGGATAGAGTCTCCTCTGTACTATCCTCCGGTCACAGGACCGAGATGGCGAATCTGTGCTTGTGGAAACATTCAGCAAGGAACTTCCCTGCGTGAGGCAGAGTTGAACTCATCTAGCTACGGCGAAAGGAAGAAGAAATACGATGGCGCCTACATCGACAAAGATGGTGAGGCGCGGACCTTCGATCGGAAGAAAATATCTCGGAAAAGAGGTGATTGCCCATCCTTTGCTTGGTTTACGCTTGTGTTAAAGTTCAGTAACCGAGGGACATTTCCTTTGCACGTATCCTGTCATTGAAATGCTTTTATAACAGGTTTAAGTCTCATGCAGGGGGTGCAATGAGAGGCCGAGGTTGGAAGTATGGTTCTGGTTTTGTGGATGGGGTCTTCCCCGTGCTCAGTCCAATGGCACAGGACATCCTAGAACTTGTCCAGAAGGGAACAGACGTTGCCAAAGTCTGGGAATCACTGGACAACATCCCTCCCACACACAGTCTGTGGGACGACATCCTCAATGTCGCCGTCCAACTCCGGCTGAACCGGCAGTGGGATCCTATCATATCAGTAGGTCTCCAAACCAGCACACCGCCGTCGTTCATCGCGTTTAAGCATTTCAGTTAAGCCCTGATCAACATCTTGATGTGTGATTTCTCAGAACTTTCTGTAGGTCTGCGAGTGGATCGTGTACCGGAGCTCTTTCCGTCCCGATGTCATCTGCTACAACCTGCTCATCGACGCGTATGGCCGGAAGCGTCAGCTGGACAAGGCGGAGTCTATGTACACTGCTCTTCTAGAGGCTCAGTGTGTGCCGACAGAGGACACCTACGCCCTCCTTCTGCGTGCCTATTGCAATGCCGGGTCGCTGCACAGAGCAGAAGGCGTTATCTCGGAGATGAGGGAGCATGGGATCCCTCCAAGTAGGCACTCCAATTCTCGTCTGAACTTTCTGTCACGAGGAGGAGAGTTTCAGGTTAATAAGACAGTCACTCACAGAACGAATTGATATCTTTTTCCCAGGTGCAACAGTATACAACGCGTACCTCGACGGGCTGCTGAAGGCGAGATGCACCGAGAAGGCGGTCGAGGTGTACCAGAGGATGAAGAGGGACCAGGGGCGGGCCCAGTTCAATTCAAGGGTATTCAAATGCATACCCAAAATTTTTGACCAAAAACTACATGTGTAGGGTATAGATTTGGTACATATATGGAAAAAATAGAGAAATACGAAGTGAACAGCGTAACCAGCTCAATTCCCGCCTTCCTAGTCACTACTCGTGGCCCAATTAACTAGCAGGCCCAATTTCCCAGCCTCTGCTCGCACGTTCACACAACAGCTAATGTTTGTTCCTTGGCGTCGCTCTGGATTCCGATCGGCCGTTCTGAATTGAAGAGCGACGGCGACATCGACGGCGGAATTCCGGCGCCAACGCAGCAGGCCGCACTCGTCCTACACTCCTCATCCGTCCACCCCCGCCGCGGAGCGGCCAGGCTGGGCTTCTCCGAACCTCGTCAATTGTCCTCGTCCCTGACTCCCTGCCGCT
This sequence comes from Poa pratensis, assembly GCA_947311845.1. Lineage (NCBI taxonomy): Eukaryota > Viridiplantae > Streptophyta > Magnoliopsida > Poales > Poaceae > Poa > Poa pratensis. The sequence goes on from CAMZMU010000062.1 coordinate 18,980,788, forward strand.
TCCCTGCTCGTCGACCTGTCGCGTGTAGCCTGCGGCAGTCGACTAGGACGTCTGCGTTTGGGCTTGAAATTCCGTTTGCCACTTCGTGTGCCTGCTGCCAGTCGCTACTCTTGAATTTCTAATCGCCGTGCGTGCGTTCCAACCATTGAGGAGTCAAGACACTGTACAAATTCAGAAGTTCAGATAAAATTTGCCAGAAATTCAGGAGATCTAATTGTTGCTTTTCTCTTTCAGATTGCATAGGTTGCTGCAGCTGGTCTGAAATATGAGAAAGAGTGGTCCTTCTGTTGATCTGAATATTTATTTTTTGCAAGTAAAGGATGAGGACATCATTACTAGTTTTCAAGCCTTGAAGCATGTTAAATTTATGGTCTAATTTGTAAGATCTCCTGTCATTTTGCAATTTCCTATCATCTAGATATTTTATATGTTGCCTCTTCCATATGTTTTTGGAGATCCCGTAGGAAGTCTGTGCGTCATTGTATTATAAGCACCATATGTTGAACAATTGTTGATCTGAAGATTTCTTTTTAAAGATGAGTACTTTGATATGTTGAATAATTTCAATTTATGATCTCTTCTCATGAATCAATGATGTAGTCAAAATCTTTTATATCTTTTATGTCTTATATAGATATAATTATGCTCTTCCTAGAGTCAATTATGCATGCCAAGAACTAGGCTTTTGATTGTCAAAAAAAAAATTAGAGCCTTTGAGATTTTGAATACACACGCTCGAAATCCTGGGCCCGCTGCTGAGAGGGACCGGTGCCGAACAAACACAGAGACATACACCCTGATGATCAATGTGTATGGCAAGGTCAGGAAATTTCGCTAGGTAATCACCTGAATTTTTTTCTTCAGGCAGTGGCTTGCGCTCATATTTTCTTGGGATTTCTGTCGCAGTCGAAGCAACCGATGTCGGCGATGAAAGTCTTCAACGAGATGCAGTCGATCGGGTGCAAGGCCAACATCTGCACCTACACGGCGCTGGTGAATGCGTTCGCCAGGGAAGGGCTGTGCGAGAAGGCGGAGGAGGTGTTCGAGGAGATGCAGCAGGCCGGGCATGAGCCCGACGTCTACGCCTACAACGCCCTCATGGAGGCTTACAGGTGATTGATCTATGATTTGACTGTGAAATTTGTTCATTTTGCTTTGGATTCAAAGTCCGGTTAGAATGCATGTTTGTGAACTTTCTGTCGATGTACCGCAGCCGTGCAGGGTTCCCGCAAGGTGCTTCGGAGATCTTCTCCCTGATGCAGCACATGGGGTGCGAGCCTGACAGAGCTTCCTACAACATCCTGGTGGACGCCTATGGAAGAGCCGGTCTCCATCGAGGTAACTAACCAAATTAGTTCCAGCCAGCGTTCGTGCAGAAATGAACTCAGAAACACGAATGCCACATTCTCTGCTCTGATGAGATACTGAATCCGACCGCCATTGAATAATTTTGATGGATGCAGACGCGGAGGCTGTGTTCGAGTCGTTGAAGCAGCAGGGGATGGCGCCGACGATGAAGTCGCACATGCTGCTACTGTCAGCGCACGCCAGGTCCGGCAACGTGGCGCGGTGCGAGGAGGTGATGGCTCAGCTGCACAAGTCCGGCCTCAAGCCGGACACCTTCGCCCTCAACGCCATGCTCAACGCCTATGGCCGTGCCGGGCGGCTCGACGACATGGAGCGCCTCCTGGCCGCCATGGAGTCCGGCCAGGGAGGATCGGCGGCGGACGTGAGCACGTACAACGTGGTGGTGAACGCGTACGGACGCGCGGGGTACCTGGAGAGGATGGAGGCGGCCTTCGCGGCGATAGAAGAGAAGAGCGGGCTCGTGGCGGACGTGGTGACGTGGACATCCCGTATGGGCGCGTACGCGAGGAAGAAGGAGTACCGGCGGTGCCTAGAGATCTTCGAGGAGATGGTGGATGCCGGGTGCTACCCTGACGCCGGCACGGCCAAGGTGCTCGTGGCGGCGTGCTCCGATGAGCGGCAGGTGGAGCAGGTCACCGCCATTGTCAGATCCATGCACAAGGAGGCCAAGACACTGTTCACCATATGACAGACATAGAAAATGTTGTTCAACAGTAGTTAGTGTAGTGTACATTGAAACAATTAGCAAAGTGACATGAGCGTTTGGGCAACTACATTTTTTATTGTTAATGTTTTTGATAAGCATATTCTCTAGAATGCAAAATTCATTTACATTGTCAGAGCATCTCCAATAGGTGATATAAAATTGCAGTCCAAAAACAGCGTGATGTAAAATATACATCACAAAAAACATGATCTCCAACAGGTGATGTATTTTAGGGCACGAAGTACCCAGTAGCTGATGTATTTTAATCACTCAAAATTCTTCTTCTTCATTGAACTCAATATCGAAGGCTCTTGTTCCAAGGCCGCGGATGCTTCGGCGCGTAGCCTTGTTAGCACGGTGGCCTTCTTCTTACCCTGCCCGACGGCGGTGGATGGTCGTGTAGGTGCAAATCCACCTCCTCTTCCATGGCCAGCGGAGGCGGGAGGAGAGGGAGTGGTCACGCCGACGGTGGGAATGCGGCCAGCGACGGGCGCGGCAGCGGCGGGGAGGGTGGGAGGCGTCGACAAGGCTGCGGATCGCAGGCGGGCGGCCGATCGCCGGCGGCGCGCAGGCCGGGGGAAATTTCAGATTGGCGTTTACGCGTACGTGGCTGCATGCGTTTTAGGGCATGACCCCTGGTGAGGTATATTCACATCACGACAGGCAAATTTTAAATTGCGATGTAATTTTTTTGGTGAAAATATACATCACGGATACTTGTTGGAGACCATTTTTTGCCTACAAGTGATGTAAAATGGTTTAAATCTATTTTACATCACCTACTGGAGATGCTCTCTGGGTAGTCTTTTGCACAATGAATTATTCCAATATTAGTAACACAGTGGAAAACGATATTACAAACATGAATTTATTTTGACGGAAAACAGCAGGAAAGGCACCTACTGCGTCCTTTTCAGTTATAAATGGTTATGTACTGATTGAAAGGAGAAAACAAAATAAGGATATTACTATTTTTTGCACCTACATGTTTTCAAAAAAATTAACATTTCGAAATGCGTATAAAATGCATTTTAAATAAATGGTGCATATGCAACTGGGAGTCAAAACTAAGAGATGTAAGGATTGACCGCGTTCTTACTAAAAAAAAAAATCATTCCGAACAATTGTACAAAAGCCGGATGGAATTCCGTCTCGTATGCAAAGTAATTCCCCGGCGCCGTTATAGATGCCAGAGGGCGCTAGCTGATACCAATTGCAAATCCTGTTCTCAGTGGCAAACGCTCCTATCGGGCCTAGGGTCGCTTCCTCTCCGCAGCTACTCACCCAAAAAAAAAAAGCCGTTTGCGCTTCCCATCACGATTCAGAACTCGAAGCGTGCGATATGAATCGATTCGGGACTCCGAACGTTCAACCTTCATTGCCACTCTCTCTACGTGCTTACTATTACTCCAGTTATTAATTTATTATATTATACGCAGAAACCCAACAGTTCATCGCCTTCTGTTTCAACCCTTATATATGTGGACTGGCATACTCTACTAAAATGCCGGAAGTTAGTACTCACTGGCCATACAAAGCAATACATGCCAAGATGTTCGACTCCTGCTTCATGCCGTTCAAGCTTCACTATTCGGAAACAAATAACCTTGCCATCGGCGACGTCGTCTACGCTGAGCCTGAGGTCATCTCCGCCGGGGGATACCTCTGGAGGATTTACTGTCATCCTCGTGGGGAAAGTATAGAGGATAGCAAGACGGGCGACTACCTCTCCATCTTCCTCCAGCTGATGAGCAATGGCACTGGCGTCAAGGCCATCTTTGATGCCTTCGTCCTGGACAAGGACGGTGAACCATCTTCGTTTGCAAATAGGTTCCTGCATGTTTTCCCACCAGAGGGCGCCAACCCCTGGGGTTGGCCACAGTTCGTGAAGCGAAGCGACCTCGAGTCTCAGTGCGTGACAGATGGGTGGATAACGATTGTGTGCGGAGTTATAGTTGTGGGCGACGGTGACCCCCTAACTGTGCCGTCCTCTGACATCGGGGATCACCTAGGCCGGCTCCTGGACAGCACCGATGGTTCTGATGTTTCATTCGACGTCGACGGCGAGGACTTCACTGCTCACCGGGCTGTGCTGGCCGCCCGCTCGCCGGTCTTCAAGGCGGAGCTCCTTGGCTCCATGGCGGAAGCTACGATGTCGCGCATCACATTGGATGATATCGAGCCTGCAACCTTCAAAACTTTCCTCCGGTTTATGTATACGGACACCCTGCCTGGAGATGACGAGCTCGGAGATTCGGCTACTGAGGGCATCTCCAGTCGCCCGGCGGCACGACGGAGACGCCGGCGAAGGCCCTAGCAACGCCGCTGGGAGCGGCTCCGACGGCGAGGACGACGGCGGCGATTACACCGTGTTCTACAGCCAGTTGGGCATGTAGAACGGCGTAGATCGCCAAGTTTATCTTTTATTATGTTTTTATTTTAAGTTTGTAATGTGTAATCGGCGAATTTTCGCCATATATGAATGAAATTCGCCTAGTTTGCCATATTTTCGTCTTTTTGAATATTTGGGCCGAAGCCTTGGGTTTGGGCATGGTTAGGAATCGGGCCACCCAGAAATCAGAATAGCGTCGTTGCTCCCCAGGCGGGCCAAAATAGCGCCGTTTTTCGGCCTGAGGGGCACAACGGCTGGAGATGCCCTGAGATGCATCAGAGTTTGCTCGTTGTGGGACAATGTCACTGCAGACACTGTCGCTTCGACCTTATGTCATGCTGAAACATACAACTGCCCAGAGATGAAAAGCAAGTGCATTGCTTTCTTCGCGGAGGATACAATAGTCTAATTTGGAAGCCATATGGAAATTTGAATTTTCGTCCTGCATATTTATTTTCATGTGACTACGTGGCATATTTGTCATTTTATTTTGTGGACATATTTGGAATCTTTAGTTTGCATTATTTGCAATTATTTCAAAATTATATGGAAAATTGGAGCTTTTATTTTCTTTTTTGGACATATTTGAAATTTTTAGTTTGCACTATTTAGAATTACTTCAAAATCATATGGAAAATTGGGGCTGTTCCTTTTGGGGGAAAAAATTTAGGAAAAAAAATTGGGGAAAACTAAATTACCTCAAAATCATATGGAAAATTGGAGCTATGAACCGAAGATATGAACTAAGAACAGGTGCTCTATTACTACATGATGAACCAGTAAAGACTCAAGTGCAGCGCATTTGATTGTCAGCCTCAGCTGCGCCTTGGTTCTTCTACATTTTAGAAAATAATAACCGTTTCTAGTTAACTTGAAAGCTGATATTGTCTTGAACCTGTAGCATAAACAAAAAAAAGTGTTAGCCATGCATCTAATAAATGTAAAAATTCAGAATTGTTGTAATGACAACCACCATAAAATGTGTTCTATACGAACGAAGACTATAAGATACAGATGAGCTTACATTAGTAAGAGGCAACACTTCTTCCGTAGGTATGTATGAATACTCTTGGAAATGCGCATTTCAGTTATGCTCTGAAGCTTGCTGTGATATATCCGTCAAACATGATAGTAGTACTTTCATTCGTAGTATAGCTGGGATGCTTTTAACATTAAGACACCACACATGACATCAGTGCCTAGCTATGCTCCTGCCGACGCCAACTATGTTTATATAGCTGTGAAGGACCTTGATGTATTTCTGAATAGACTATATTTCTTGTTTGTGCCGTTGGTTTTCCATCTTCTCATAGAGGCTGGATTTGCTTCACCCAGAATATAGAGTGTGATCTGGACTTACATTTGCATGTTACTTTTGCTCCATTGGACCTACGCGTATTTGTTTGTAAATTTGTAAAAATAAATAAATATAGAGCAGTAGCTTTCCTGCTGCAAGTTTTCAATTATTATTTTGGATATAGCCAAACACATGAGGGGATGAATAAGAGAATCATAGGTCAAGAAAAAATTTGAGGTGTTATCAGCAAATAAAAGTACCTCTGATAAACCAATGTAGAAGAAATAGAAATCTTGTTTGTACATGAATTATGTCTGCAGACGTGGCGAGCTCTGATTGGTTATTAATCGCGATGAACAGTGCGCCGCGGCGATGAGGGAGACGTGGTCGCATCTGGAACGTCTATTTGCAGGGATCGGACGGCTGGGAATTTGTGGCGACGTGGCCGAATGAACAGGCAGCGATCCCACCATCTGTTGTATATAGTAGAATAGAATGTTTGTCTAGCTGTTCATGTATTTCAGATTTCTAATTCAGGTGTTTATTTCCAGTTTTATTGTGTTAACCCATTTTTCCTTGTCAATTATAAGTAATGTCCATGTACTATTAAAAAAATTCGATCCAGGTCTTCATGTGTACGTGATGTGAGCACTAATGACTTCTAACTAGTGGAGTGGCGCGTTTGCGCAGCTAGATTTGCTATGTAACGACGTATTTTCTTTGGTATCGCTCCATTTGTTCATGCATGATTCAATACACCTCCCATTAATTAATAGATATATAGTACCTTCCAAAATGCTAGTATGCAGCGTACTTCCGCTCTCCCAGAGAGAATGTACTTTCAACGTTTCTGAAAAGTCAAACTTTGTTAAGTTTGACCGTACTTATACAAAATAAATACACAAACTTTGATGTCACCAAAATTAGTACCATTAGTAGCATTAAAAAGATATTTTCATCGTGTATCTATTTAGTTTCAATTGTTTGTTATATTCTGTATAAACTCAATCAAACATTGAAATAGTTTGATTTTTTAATAAAGCTGGAGGTACATTTTTATGGGATGGAGAGAGTATATCATTTCTAAGACATTACTGGATTTGGTAGAAATTGATTTGGTCCTTGGTAAGTACCTTGGTGTAGGACAAAGGAAGAGAGTTAGCTAGCATTGAGGTCAGCGGCTAGACATTCTTACTTTTTTTTTTTGAACCTTTGCATTCTTACTTATCTACAATGTACAGCCTCCGCTCATGCTCTTAGTGTGTTTCTACTGTTTTGATACTTTTTTTTTTGCAAATTCCCCAGCATAAATTAACTTTTAACATGGACAGGCACTACATAAACCTTGTATTTTATTAATCCATAGATCACTATTGGATTAATTGTTGTTCTGTTTTAAATTCAACATCTTTTATCTCATGTCCTTTTGCTCGTCTAGTTTGGCGGACAGTTCAAGTTGCTTTAAATTTATGATATTTGCACATTAAATATTGTTAAAATATTTCCTTTCACTTACTTTCCTCCTAGCTTTTTTTTCTTGCACAAAAGCACATAGTAGACACCTCACGCATTTTGATTTTTTTGATAAAGGGGTCATTTTTAAATTGAACGTAGCGTCAAGATGATAGAACAACAAAAAAAATACACCAAGATTCTACATAAAAGATGCACACAACCCAACAATTGGAGCAAACGTCCTAAAAAATAATTTGCAAAGTCGTTAAAAGAAATACATGGGCACCTAAGGTGCCGGAGAACCTATCCGAAGACTAAACCACCATCCATGCAGGGGAAAACACCTCTTCGATGTTCACCCGTTAGGTTCCATATGATATATTTAATTTCAAACAAAGCTTTTTTCTACTTTTACTTTAGTATTTTGTACCAACTACTAATTTCAAATGAAATTGGTCTGTTGTTTCTTGTAGTTCGGTTCAAATGCTGATGCAAGCATACAAACTACTCCATCCGTTTCACAATGTAAGATGTTCTAGCTAGGTCACATAATAGTTAGGTGCAAACCTAAATAAGTGTACATACACATTAAAATATGTCCACATACGTCTAGATACATGTGAATGTGGACAAAAGGTAAAACATCTTATATTTAGAAACGGAGGGAGTATTTTTTAGCGAAGATTACGGACTTAACTCAACCGCAATGGTTGTATCCCATCGTGGTTGAGTTGATTATTGCAGCAAGCAAACACACCAGCACATGTAATTTTTTCTCCTACTGGGCCCTATCCCTGGTAAATGGGCTGCTAGCCCATTCAGCCGGAGCTGGCCGAACGCCCAGCGCTTCTGGTTCTCGAATTTGGGTCCTGACCCTGTAGGCCGCGCCCGTAGCAACGGCGTCTCAGCTCGACTGTCCGCGGCTTCCATCCTTACTCCTGTCGCTGCCGCCGCCGCCGTCGCCGTCGCCGCCGCTGCGCCTCGCGCGCCGCTAGGTCCGCAGTACCGCCCCTCTCGCCCCCGGACTTCCCCCAGTTGCTTCGTTGCGTAGCTTCACCTCCCCGTGCCCGTGGAGGCCGGCTGGATTGGTCCTCCACTGATCCACTCCTCCTCCTCCTTCCCAACGGTGCTCTGGATTGTAGCGTCGACGAGGTGCCTAGAGTTGGAGAATGCGACGGTTAGTTTATCCTCTTCTGTTTCCTAGCAGTGTTTAGTAATTTCTGTAAATGATTGATAAGCCGAAATCCTGGATTTGACCAAAAGTAGCTGGATGGTGGAGTATGAAAGGTCGGCATGGGGTAGAGAAAATGACATCTCCTTATGATTTCCAATTTAGATTGAAAGCCTCGCTCGTATGTAAGGTAACCCTGTTGCCGCGCTGAAGGTTATATGATGAGTACAACTAGTATCCTCCATGATCCTTGTGAAAATTAGAAATGACGCGCTCATTGGAGCTCATTGTTTTAGACTGAAAATATTTATTTCTCCTGATGTCTGAAATCGTCTTCATTGTTAACATCCTGACTTTCTTACTGTAACTCTGCAAGGCGTAAGCTTGTGTCATGTTCATATTTTCCAGATCGCATAAGGAAAGTCAAGAACCCAAATGATTCCTTCACAGGAAGGTGATTTCATCTTATTTTCATTCTTCCGATCGAAGCCTTAACAATACTACTTGCTATAGTGCCTACTGTACCTTGAAACTTATTTTATCAGTGTAAACATGTCATGGTATTTCTAGAGTAATCATCTGCATACAAGGCACTTCATATTGACACCATCCATACTTATTCTTGCATCTCACACGCCAAATCCTTGATGCATCCAAATTGACTTGTATGTACCTCTGTTTGTTTTTTGCGGGAAGTGTTCTCTGTACCTCGGTTTATAGCATATTGTTTAGAACAGTTGGCTTTCACACTTCACATTGACACCATGCATATACCATTTTGTTACCCTTTGGTTCACATTTAAAAACCTAAGGTATTGCAGTCTGATTTGGCTAAGGATCCTCTTGTTATGTTATACATCTGAAATTGTTCTTCTGTGTGGCTCTACCCAGAGGATACGTTTACCTTCTCTTTCAAGGATGGTAACAGGCTGTGCGCTCTCTTTCTGCGTCAGCAAGGTCTGGTCAAGAAGAAGCGAAGGTCTGTGCTTGCTGTCCTCCCCTATATACATGTCCCCACTCCCTCTTACTCGCACCTTATATATTTTTGTGTTCTATCTATGCAATGGCTGGCCTCGTTGAATCCTGAATCAGGTGTCCCCTTCAGACTTAAGCGTCCAAAGTTTCTCAAAGACTTGTAAGTATTCTACTATCTTTGCTAATTATTTCTTGCTCTAAACCAGCTGCAGTGTGGTATTACAACTGATGGAGCTGCATATTTCTCATTTGAAAACAATGTCCAGTAATATAGTGAGTTACTTCTATGGCTACATGCTTGAAGAATTTCTGCCAAAAGATTCTATAGAGCAAAACTCACTCTTCATGTATGCGCAAAAAATAATCAACAGTCTGAGCCACGAGTCTTGGGCACGTGGTCTTATTTTATAAAAAAATGACAAACCGCCAGTTTTTCAGTCATCTTGCTTCTGTTAATAAGGTTATTACTTAAGCCTTATAAAAAAAATCTTTGTTCTACAGCTACTTGGCTGAATCGGATGTCAGGACTGATGAAGTAAGTTGTTCATACTTTAACAGAACATACAGCTTACAGTTTTCAATTTTGTGTATTCCCCTTATTCATTTGCCTGCATAGCCACTTGTGTGACCCGTTGAGTTTATATAAGGATGAGTGATGCATAATCATATTTCTAGTGTTACAAGTAGTAAGAGAAGCAGATTTAATATGTTGCGTGATCAAATATGTTGCTTCATGTGAACCCCACATCAAGGGGATTAAGCATTGAACAGAGTAGAGAGACTATATTTGACATAAGAGAACATCATAGAAAAAATGACTAACTCATTGTTATTACCTGGTTGATAATCCATACTTGCTAGCTCTATCAGTTTCATATTAATCAGTAATCACTTGACTTAGTCGTTGAGAAATACTAGAGTATCTGTAAGAGAAGTTATATTTAGTACATTGAATGTAAGACATCTCTTGATACATTGTCTCGTTACCATGTCTACATTGTCTCGTTACCATGTCTTAATTTGCCTACTTTCTTTATTATGATACTATCTTAGTGACTGTTTTACCCTGTCTTGTGTTGTTTTAGTTGACATCCATGTAGCAAAATATGCCAGTAACTGTGCTCTGTGCATCTTATCGATAAATGTGTATTCCAGGTGTCCAGCGAGAGAGTAAGATGTAACATCGAAAAAAGTTTTGGTTTGCAAACGAATTGCTATAATCACCACATAGTTCTGGATGGTCTTAAGCTTTTTAAGTTGCAAAAACAGAAGGATGGCTCTCTCTGTCCAGAAAGCTTGAAGATCATGCACCGTACAATCAGCAAATTAAGCAATGGAGCACTTGATTCAGTGGCTAATGTTGTCGCCCACACTGGCACTAGTTTCAGAAAAATTAGGCCTTCAATGATGAAGATCGTGAAGGACCACCTTCCAAAATACTTGGCCGAGTTGGACAGTGAAAATAGCAAGATTCTATTGTCTGGCATTTTAACAAGTCCATGCAGCTATCAATCTGATTCTGTCTGCCTTGCGACACCTGTTTCACCAATGCTTCTGTCATCTATAAAAGAAGCTTTAGCTGGGCTGGATGGAATTTCCCAGCAAACTGCTATTGCAATCAATAGAAAGCTCATTAGAAAATCATGCCCCCCGAAATTCCTGCATGTTTCTCGAACTTCCAGCAGAGGCCATCTTCTTAACTTGATAAGGGAAAGATGTGAAAATATGATAGCGAAGCTTCAGGAAGGCAAGGATCTACCAAAGAACTTCGCAAAAGCACTGTCAGTGATGAAACTTTATCAGAAACTAACACTAAGGAGCAGGGATATCTCACAGTCAGAGTTCTTCCCCTTTCCGCGTGTAACTATGTCACTGCAGCAAGATATCCTGAATGCTCTTTGGTCGCTACCAGATTTCAATACTAATGATATGAAGTTGCTGCGTTCCATTGTGGGTCAAGTTTCTGAATTTAAGATGGCACCGTTCAAAGCAAGTGTGAGGAGGTACTTGACAGAATGCTTGTTTGAGTGTGATGATGGTAATTTGCCAGATTTGGCACTACGTGCAATCGGTTTCTTAGTTCGAATGTCTCCTAAGTGCCAGCAGGTTATTCTCACAGAAGAGAGAAAGGAAGTTGAAGTAGATGCTGTCTTGGATTTAAGCAGTCGCCTCAGATCTTTTGCACGTGGTGCCACAGAAGAATGCCTGAGTGATGACGAATTTAGCTTAGAGAGTAGCTGCAGCGCAGGTAACGATTTTGTACTCCTGGGAGCAACTACTCCGGTTTTCGTTCGCAGCAGCACATGGATGAGGGCTGCTGTTCAAATTTTATGATCAACGGTGCTGAAGATTCTGAATGCGTGGGTGGTGCTGGACACTATGGAGACAATGAAGTTCCTGGTAGTACGGAGGATCCTAGTTTGAAGAAGGACAATGTGAAGATGACTAGATGCTTTGAAGTAGATCTCTCTGCAGTATGTGATAACACTGCAAGTACCGCACACAAGTTTACTGGGCAAATTCTTAAAAACATGTTGACTGAAGAAGAGGTGGTTGATGAACTCACCGGATGTTATCTTGGAGGCAGTTCTAATTCTGAAGATCGTCAAGGTACAGTCTGAAGCCACCAGTTAAACTTTTCTACTTGTTTTTTCTGTTTTCAGTCTGCGATCCCCTTGTAAGGTAACAAAACTTTTTGCCATAGTTCCTGAAGCGAAGAACCAAAAAGCCGACATTGTGATGAATGCTGTCTAGGATCTCTTGCCCAATCTGCCAAAAAGGTCCTTTCCCTTATTATGACATAGTTCCTGGAGCAGAGTGATCATGACATAAGTGGAACTCTTAGTTGGTCTGTTTTGTTTTTGCTGGAGTGGGGGGAAATGTGCATGTAGTAGACTTTTTTTTTTTGAAAATAATGTAGTGGACATTTGTTATGCCATATCATACTAGAAGGCTATGCTATGCTGGGTTGTTATATGATATGGCGATTGCATCGAGATATACTTTTGTTGAATTAAACATATAATAGTAAGTCCTGGTAGCCTTTTATACAGTTTGCAGCCTGGACTTTAGTTTTACTGTCAGTTTTTTTGTGGGAAGGTTTTACTGTCACCTGGGTAATGTGTGGGCCACTTTGGTTGCAACATTTTGATATTTTAATGTGCGGACCCGCATGCAGAACACCACAAAGCTCAAGAAGATCATCCAGGATTCAAAGGAATTGGTCATGGAGTCTAATATCCGTAGCAGGATGCAGGATTTGAAGAATCGGTTAATTGAGGCAGTAAATCATGCGCATAAAGTGTCTGAACTTCATGTCTTTGTAGCCATATGCCGAGGCCTTTGGGACCGAATGGGGAAGGTATCTCAGTAGCACCATTGTTTTTTTCTTATCATATGAGTTACTAATTTAATCTTTGTTTAGGATGTCTTGAGTTTCTGTCAGTGTTACTCCTTTTTGCAGCTGTGGTCATATAAACATGTTACATGTGATGTTGCAGGTTCTTGACGATACATTTGCATCCCAGATGCAGCAGTTGCTTGGTAATATGCTCCAGCAGAAGGACCTGGAGCTACCTAGGTCAATAATGGAAGTTAGGTCGATTCTCTGCAAGGATGCGCCTAGACAGAAGAACTCTAGCTTTTATTATTGATCATTTTTTGTGTACATAGAAATGAATTATGCACATTAGAATGTGCAGCTTTCACCGCATGTGGTGAAAAGGCAAAGTGATAACAAGGAGATCTTTGTAAAGAAGACGAGACAATAGAATACTAAGAAATAGAATAGGGCTACTGGTTAAATACATGATCTGGGAAGCTAGCCTATCTTGTTGATACATCAAATAGTGCTTTGCTGGTTAACCAGGTTCAGTATCTTTCCAATTTCTGTGGGATTGGGAGGCTAGATTGTACTCCCTCCGTATCAAAACATAAGTCATACTTGCTCATTACCAAACATATGTATCTAGACATGTGAAACTTGCACTAAAACATGTCTAGATACATATGTTTGGTAATGAGCAAGTGTGACTTATATTTTGATACGGAGGGAGTACTTCATAGGGTGTAGTTTGAGTTTTACTGGTAGCACCTAGCTAGCTGAGTTTTCGCAGTTACCAATCTTGTTTTATGAACATGTAGACTGGATTATATGTATTTATTATCTTGGTAAAATACTAAAGTGCAAGACCTATGATGATCATCGATGGCCTTGTATAGTGAATTCATGGTTGCCTGGTGAAAGCGCATTGGTATTTACTTCTTTGTTTGCCTGGAAAACGAGATATGGATGAAACATGCTTGTTGTTAAATGTCTTAGTGCAGAAGATTGATAAAGAGTTATCTCTATTGCCCCGTTCCCAGTAATAAATCGATCACATTTACTAGGTAGATTTACACATTTGCTGGTCGTCAGATTCACATGAGACAACCATTACCAATTCATACAAACCGAAAGCATACAAATCACTTTCTCTAAATACAACTTGCAACATCTTGTCATGGATACATCAGCTCGTACAGAACCAGATAGAAAAAAAAAGACATCCATCACAGTACCATGCACTGATGCAGAGGCTGAAATTACACGAGATGCAAGATCTGTTCACGTTGGAATCAGGACCTACGGTAACTACACCCAGCTAGCCCGGAGAGTAGACATGAGTGCGCACTTCTCGCCGATGGTGGCCGCGCATCGGACCTCGTCCCGCCGCCGGATGATCGGGTGCTGCCTCTTCCGCCGCTGCTTCGCCATCTCCGGCGCCTCGACCACCTGGATCATGCGCTGCCGCTTCGCGGCCTTGCAGTCGTCGTATCGCTCCTTCAGCCTGCGCTTCGCGGTAGCCAGCGTCGCCTCCTCCATGCTCTGCTCCGACGGCTGCTCCGGTGCCTTGTTCCTGTCTGCAGCGGCGGCCGGAGGTTTAGTGGAGTTCTTGCGCGTGAGCTCGTTCTTGGCCGGCGCCGTGGCCTTCTCTGCGGACCTCACTGACGGCCCGTCCTCCTTCTTGCTCACGGCAGTGGTCCGGCATCCCTTGGCGCCCCTGCTCTCATCGGCGTCGACACAGGCGAGGATGCCCTCGGTGTAGAGCCTCTTCGCGATCCGTTCGCGCCTCTGCTCGAGCTCGGCGGGGCGGTCCAGCGTGGCGACGGCCACGGCGACGGCGGCGTCGATGATCTCGAAGATGTCAGCGCCACCGGCGCCGCTGAAGAACCTCCTCCACTGCGCGGTGGGGTGGAGGTGGAGCAGAGTGTGAGATGTGGAGGAAGGAAGACACGGCGAAGGGCCTTTATCAGGGATGTGGCTGCGCGTCGCGGCGAGTCCGAGTCCGACTTCGTCTCCAGGTCGGTGATGCAGGTTAGCTTTGGCGCCAAGCACATCGAGGATTGTTTCCAAATCTACGTGGAATCCGAGTCTGGGGTCGGTCGGCCTTGTTTCCAGAAATAAAAATTAAATAATATTTTTTAAAAACTTTATTCCAAAAGTAGCACGCGATCTGGGGAATTTTGAAAGATCCCATCTGCATGGCGCCAGGCGCAGCGGCAGGAGAGGCCCACGTCTTTTGGCGTCTTTTGGCAGCGCCCGCGCCGAAAGTCGCGCATTCGGCAGCGCCCGTGCCGAAAGGAGGCTTTCGGCAGCCCCCGTGCCGAAACCTTCCAGATAAACTCGCCGGCTCGGCCTTCTTCTTCCTCTCTCGCTCGAGCTGCTGCTTCCTCTCTGTTCTTCCGTTTTCCATCGAAAAAGACCACCGATTCTTGCCCCAAAAATTTCCTAAAAGCCCACGGACTCAAAAAATAGAGATGAGGAGGGTTGGGCATCCCCGATCTATTGATGGGATAGCACTTCGTGGAGGCGTTTGGGGGTGGAGGTGGAGCAATGGTGGTCAACAATGGTGGATAGTGGTAGTGTGTGCCGGTGTTGGGGAAGCTAGAGGCGTGGTGGGCGGTGGTGGTGCTAGATTGAAGCCGGGCAGCGGGAGCTACGCACGCGTCAAGGGTAAACCCTAATCTCTAGATTTTTAGGTTAAATGTTAATATAGTTTGTCGGTGGATGTGTGAGGATTAGTGTATGTTGTCGGTTAGATGTATTGTATATTTTGAGTAGTCTTTATTTTACCGGGGTCGTCATATTTATTTTGGCTGTCGTAATATTTAGATATATCCGCTGTGGAGTATTTAATGATGGAATAAATTTGTTTAGGTAATAGAAGTGGTCGATGTTGTTGTGCACTACGGTGTCGGTACAGTCCGTGCATCTGAGTCAGGGTTGATCTTAGTGAATTTGAAAATGTGGAGATTCAGTTGACAGAGTCAGAGAAAGTGAAAATCAGCGTTGTCCAGTGGTATTTGACGGTGAATTTTGGGTATAATGCTAATTACTGGACTGGTAGGATTCAGTCGGTATGGACCAAATCCCGGTCAAATATTCGCTGGGAGTTGTTGCCGCTTGATCGGACAAATCAGTGGGTTTCTTGGCTAGCATCGTGCAAACGCCGAGGGACAAAACCAGAAGTCCTAGTGTCGTTTGTTCTGAAACAGAATAATTTAGAAATAGGTGGCGGTGCTGTTCAGACTAGTGAAGCAACTAGTTCGCATTGTGCCCAAATGCCTGGTCATTATGAACCATCACCGTCAGCAGGACATGCTCAAATTCCTGTTGACTATGTACCATCACTATCAGAAATTCCTCTTAATTATGAACCAGCACTTTCAGCAGGACCTGTCCAAATTGGGAAGGCTGATGCGGATGAGCACGAAGGTACAGTACAGCTGAGATATTGGTGGAAGACGAGGATGGCGTCGCAGAAGATATTGATTCTGATGAAGATTCTGATGATTCGGATGAAAATAATGATGAAGATGTGCCTATTCCCAGTTACTGGAATCAGGACAACTCTGCCATCACGGCCGTGCCTGATGTCCATGAATCGTCCTGGGAGTACCACATGAATAACATTGAAATCGGGGCTCAGTACAGCACGAAGCAACAGTTAAGGGAAGCCGTGATTCAGTGGGCATTGTCCACGCAAAGGGTTTTCCGCACTGACGTGTCAAATAGCAATATTTGATAATGAGTTGTGTTGACATTGGTTGTCCGTCACGGGTGCATGGTCACTTGCCGAAGTATGACGTGGTGTGGGTGGTGACAGACGTCGTGCCACACACATGTGAAATTAATAGTTTGCTGACAGATCACCCAAACCTAACGTCAACTCTCATTGCACGTCTCTTGTTCAGTGAGATAGTGAACAAGAAAGACATGGTAGCAAAGCACATCATAAGCACAGTTCAGGCAAGATGGAATACCACCATTAAGTACGGAAAGGCCTGGAGAGCTAAGCAGAGGGCTCTAGAGGAGAGGTTTGGGTCTTTCTATGACTCATGATAATGTTGTTCGTCTTGTTAGCACATTGAAGGAGAGAAATCCTGGCACATATGCTGTAGTACAAATACGACAGCTCCCGGATATTCAATATGGTGTATTCGGCCGACTGTTCTTCTCATTCGCTATTTGCATCGAAGTTTTTACCCATTGTCGTCCAGTGCTCTGTGTGGACGGGACGTTTCTCACAGGCAAGTACAAGGGGCAGATCTTGACCGCAATAGGTGTGGACGGCAATGGGCAGATCGTCCCGATTGCCTTCGCCTTTGTCGAGGGTGAGAATTATGACAGCTGGATATGATTCTTCAGGCAATTGAAAATGGCAGTTGTGAAGACTAGGCCAAATGTGTGCATCCTTCGACAGGCATGCTGGTATGCTTAAGGCTATAAAGGCACTGCAGTACCCCGCCGAGGATGAACCAGCACCATGGACTGACATGCAGAGCCGCTGGTGTATGCGTCATCTCGGCGCTAACTTTTACTCATGCTTTAAGAGTAAAAGGCTGATGAATCTGTTTAAAAGACTGTGCAATCAGAATCAAGAGAGGAAGTATCAGTTTCTGTGGGAAAGACTGACTGAATTCACTGGGCAGCAAGTGAAGGAAAGGAAAGCTGCATAGGCGCAAGTGTTAGCTACACAGCTTGCTGCGGCGCAGGTAGCTGCGGCCCAGGTTGCTGCGGCACAGGGTACTGCGGCACAGGGTGATGCGACACATGTTACTGCGGCAAATATGACAGATTCAGAGCCTGTTGGGTTGTGTGACTTGCCTGGAATTGACCCTCCTGGTACGAAGAGAAAGAAGGGAAAACGAATCAAAAAATTTGAAGAGTGGATAGAGAAGGAGCCTCCCGTGAAGTGGTCTCTGTTGCACGACCAATATGGAGCAAGGTATGGCATCATGACTACCAACCTAGCTGAGGTGTACAATTTTGTACTCAGAGAGAATAGGAGTTTGCCACTGACAGCACTGGTGGAGGGTATTTTGCACGGAACATTGACGTATTTCAGAGATAGACGTCGTGAAGCCGTCGAGCATATTGAGTATTACCCCAACACACCTTATTGCCACAAGATAAGACAGTACATGGACAAGAAGATAAAGAAGGCACGGATGCACACGGTCATTCGTATTGGTAATGAAGAAGCGAGGTACGAGGTACGCTTACCAACCTCAAGATTTGGTGCGGGTAATGAGCTGAAAACTCATGAGGTCATAATTAGTGCTACTGCACCCCCAACGTGCGAGTGCACGTGCAACAAACCGAGACTGCTTCACCTCCCATGTTCTCATGTCCTTGCTGTTTCTGGCTAGTTGGGGATGAACCCAATCAGTTTTGTCTCTCCGTATTACATGAACGAGGCTGTGGTTGAAACTTGGACCGGGGAGATGACAGGATTTAGAGTAACTTCAACAAGGTGAATGAGATGGAACGAGCATATATTCCGGATCCTGTTCTTATGAGAACTAGCAGAGGAAGACGGAACTCGCGTCGCATCCGGAATGATATGGACGAGTCTGAAGCTGGTGGATGTACTAGACAGTGCTTGTATTGCAATTTTTTTGGTCATAGAGAGAAGTATTGTCCCAAATACGGCCTAGGACCTGATCCTGATCCTGCAGTCGTTCCTGATCCTGTGCGTGGTCGAGAAACCGAGGAAACCGAGAAACCGAGGACGTGGCCAACGTGGCTAGCACTACATTTCAATTTCTATGTGTGTGTCCCTATGTTTTAATTTGAACGTGTCCGAACTATATTTTAATTTGTAAGTGAATTTGTATGGTTTAATTTGTACGTGCTCGAACTATGTTTTAATTTGTAACTGAATTTGTATGGTTTAATTTGAACGTGTCCGAACTATGTTTTAATTTGTAAGTGAATTTTTATGGTTTAATTTGTACGTGCTCGAACTATGTTTTAATTTGTAAGTGAATTTGTATGGTTTAATTTGAACGTGTCCGAACTATGTTTTAATTTGTAAGTGAATTTGTATGGTTTAATTTGTACGTGTTCGAACTATATTTTAATTTGTAAGTGAATTTGTATGGTTTAATTTGAACGTGTCCGAACTATGTTTTAATTTGTAAGTGAATTTGTATGGTTTAATTTGTACGTGTTCGAACTATGTTTTAACTAGATTCGAACGGCGCGGCTCGCCGCGCAGCGCTTGTTTCTTCTTTGAATTTCTTGCCCGTGGTTACAACCATTTATACAGATCATTTGAAGGACAATTCTATTCATATGAATTTGATCACATTTGAAATCATATGTGAAATGAGAAGGTAGAACATTATACAATGAAAGCCTTAAGCAACATGAAATGAGTATTCGAAACATCATACAAACAAAGTCTTAAGAAACCGCTATTTCATCATCTTATTGTCTGCCTAATATCTGAGGAACTGATTTGATGTGATAAGAAATAGTGTATCGAACTATTATATGCGTGAAATATAACCCAAGAAAACTCTTCAAGTCAGTATGTAAGTAAATCCTTTGTCAAAAGGCAGCCATTCATTGTTGCTCTGATTTTAAGCAATAAAAACCTTACAGAAAAACATTAAAACATTAGAGGTGTGGAAAGTAATAACGAAATTTACACCACACTGACATAATATAGATGGCATCATGAGAGTCTCATCTAGTGGTACATAATATATGCACACATGAAAGTAGAACCATTTACATAATAATTGATCAATTCAGAAACACGATTTCAAACACCATATCGATAGCTAAAAATAAGCAGCTGCTATAGGTACCGTCTCATGCAGTAATAAAATCTGGGTAGCACAGGATTCAGTCTCAATAATCTACAGAAACGATCAAACGATATATAAATAGGAACTTTGAAGCAGGAGGGTACCCACATAACAGTTTACACCATAATAATACAACATAGGATAAGTTAGCACCTTTTTTAACTCGACAGTAAGCACACAAACATTTCACAAACCGGAAAGCAAGTTATTTCACAAACATTTCAAACACCTTTTTGAACGCTACGCCGGCATTGCCTGGTCAAGACGATGATAGACCCAGAATAACATCATTCTTGAGAGGTTAGAAGCAAGGATAGTTGGACCACCTGTATATAGAAAATAAGAAAATCAGTAAAATGAAAATGTGGACCTAGCTGGCAAGTTTTGTAAGTCTGGCCTAAAAGAAAGACATGATTTGAATCGATAAGTGTACTTGGGTGATGAAGGAACTAAAAGGCTTGCCCGTACCTTCTCTGTAAGGCATTCAATTTCTTGGTCCTTCCTGGTCATCTGGTGATAAAGACATGCTTCCAGCTCCTTTTTTTCTGCAGTCTAAAATAATTATAGTCTTTTGGTGTCTTTCTGTCGACACACTCCATATACTGAATTGCTTCATGTACTGCTTCATTCTCTGCGTCTCGAACACTGCTTCGTGGATTGCTCTCACACGAGTAGCATCCATTGCTCTGATGCACACTCCTTGTTGTTGGAAAGAACAATACAGTGACAATTACGGTGCCGTCTGTATTGACAACAGTCTGAGACGTAGATCTTGGTAGTTTCAACTCATCCAGCATGGCATCAAGTATAACTTTGTGGCGAATTTCAATGACTTCCATGGTGCACACCTAGTAAAAAGGGAGTCAAACTGCGAATAAGCAAAAAGGAATGACCAATGGACATGAAACAATTATAAGTAGCTATCAAATAGGTACATGGAATTAGCAGCCTAATTTGATCTGTAAATTATTTTCAGTAGATCATCTAACAATGAACTATGACATCGTTACATGTCTGGACCATGTCTAAATGAGATGACAAAAATAATAAAATCATTAATAGATAGGTGTTTGGAAGTAGTTGGGTTTGGGAGCCTATCAGGACATGTCTTCTGTTTCCAACTTTCCATTAATCATCTTTTCCTCTACCGGGAGCAAACTAACATTGTTTGGGTTGCGAACAAAACAACCGGACCAGCTGGAGTGGCAACACTAAAGAAAACCTTGGAAGGCCATCAAACATCTATGATGTAGACCATGTACCCAAAAGCCCAGGAGCAGTGGGTACAAAGGAATGGAGAACAAAATTTCTGAATTTAACTTTGTACAACATAAGAGTTTTTTCAAGGCATGTCATGTTAAAAAGAGCAAACTAACCAACAGTGAAGTTGCGTGAGAACAAACACCTGACACAGAACATCAAATGAAATGGCATGGATCTATCTCGTCCAGCTAGAGCAAGAAATAAAGTGCAAATGAGAGATTAGAACGTACGAATGTCGATTCCAACCACGGATCTGTGGTACCGGTGCTTCGTCCTCCTTTGAGTTTAGCAAATCTGCAAATCGAGCAAGGGGACATATGAGAATCAGAATCAGTGCAGGGCTCCCACCATTGAAGGGGAACTAAAAATAGAGAAAGGGGAACCAAAGAAAGTTCAGATCCAAGTAATACATGGGAGGGGAAGCGAGTGTGTCTGAGGATGGTGATATCAGCAAGGCAGCAATGATGGATAAGACTGAAGATTGTAGAACGCACCGTATATGTCCTCAGCAGACGGGTTGCTTTTTCATGGGCCTAACATCTGTGGTCACCGTGTGTCCCAGCAGTAATTAGGTCTTGAAGCAAGCCCACTAAGGTGAAGACAGAAACTCAGAGTAAGAAT
This sequence comes from Poa pratensis, assembly GCA_947311845.1. NCBI lineage: Eukaryota > Viridiplantae > Streptophyta > Magnoliopsida > Poales > Poaceae > Poa > Poa pratensis. The sequence goes on from CAMZMU010000062.1 coordinate 19,002,179, forward strand.
TTTAACCAGAAGAAAAGGTACCTGAAGCCAGAGTTATCAAGTGTGTAGGATTCTCCTAGAGTAAGCTAGCATGATTCTACACATATACAGGTCATGTACTATTTTGTAAGAACAAATTTTTCATCTGTTATACAAACTACAACGTGTGCTAAATGCAACACAGATCTGTGTGTGTAAACCAGCATCACCGAAGCAACAAATTAGGAGAGCCCAAAGAAACAGGCAAGACAAACACATGAGTTGAAGAAACCAAGGTAGGGCTCAGGTTCAAAACCTATCAGGCACATTGTCAATAGTCTAATGGTACATCATAATAACTTAATGTTGAGAAACAATATTGATTAAATACAGGGGACATATAGAGATGTAAAACCTGATAAAATAAGAAGCTGTCAAGACAAATATACACATGAGCTGAATCAAAGCAGTGCTGAAACACACAAGGATAGTAATTCAGAGATCCATAGCACGCTGCCTTAACATAAGATGGCTCTATAAGAGTCGCATCTAGGTGCACATATTACAATTCTTGCGGCTATATTCTGCCAGTTACACGGCACAAAACAAATAAATCTTGTTACTAATGACATTTTGATGAACTCTTTAACGTAGAGCATACAGCATACACAACTTGTAAATAAAATTAATTTAAAAAATCGCCCCACAATTCTCATGTATTATACACATTAATGAGAAGGCAGTTAATATCACAGGAAGGCATGTAAAATACATAGAAAGGTAATTGTGTACAAATGTTGAGACGATGTTTACTGTACTGGTAACATATCCAGATTCAACACCTAGATCAGATATTTATGTAGAGAAAACTGAACAATACACTGAAGTTGGGGCATAGGGAAGTCCAGTATACACCCAAAAACATAGTTCTGTGCACCACAACAAATTACAGTATATACACAGAAAACGTAGTTCTATGTATAGCCCAGCATATTACAGTATATACGCAGCTGGTGTATATGAAGGTGAACAAACGATGTCATAAGCAAGGGAAAAAAGGGAAATGCAATCACAGCTAATGAACGCCACAAGTCAATATAAGACTTCAAGTTGAATTTTCAAGAAATCCTAGCTACAAAATAGAACATAATAATCATGATCACATATGCGGTATCTTTTAAAACATGGAAAAAAGTACCAGCATAGTTTCAGAATATTTAGTAGAGGAATACGGCATAATATCGAATAGGCCGATAAACTGTCCAGTAGATTATCACATCCAAGAAACCTGTGTTTTAATTTCAGAGAGGATGTACAACAATAAGAGTTAAGATTTGACTTGGAAAGAATGACCTTGGCCTTCTTCACAAAACTATCCCCATATTCTTCTTTCTTCTCATTTTCTTCGGACCTGCACATACAATGTTTATAAAAAAATCATTAATTATTAATAACGAATCGGAGCTGGAATTTTAAAGATTATGAGGTGAATCTATTAAATTTGAGTAGCAAACTAATGAAAGGTACATCATTATTATGTTAGTCTCGCTCATGGGCAAGGAAATGGAAGGTAAATATTACTAACCCTTGACAGCATCCAAAAAAAGTAAACACCACATTGATAATTCTACTTATCCCAAATTGTTCCAGAATAACACATCAAATTAGCTCCAAAATACCTGAACGATAATAAGAAAAAAGCCTTGTGATATGTCATCAATTGCCAGTAAAACATCTGCTGCTTCATGTGACCCAGTAAGAAACAATAAAGGATAATGCCTACCATCTTTGAATTAGATTGGGCAAGGAGGGCAAGGGATTGAAACACCCCTGTACTATTGACCCCATGCTGGATTTGACCACTTCTTGGACAAAAATAATTATTACCTAAATCTGAGAAGACCTTGAGTTCTCTACCTAAACTACTTTGCAATGCAAACCCCTTTGTTACATATTGAGTTAAATGTGTTAGATGTTGGAGTTTTAGCATCATAGGACTAAGAATCACTTGCATTTCTCAACCTTCTGTTAATTAGAACCACCACAGGTCTACAACATCTACGGAGGAACCCATTACCCATTCTACGACTGGAACATGTCCCTTTTATCCATATTTCCAGTTTGTGCATCCGGGAAGCACTACGACCAACTATGCAAGTGGACATGGATTATTGATTTATTGTTTGTGCTATAACCAAGAAGTCTGCAAGTTTTAGCCATGCCACTCCATTCTGTTCCAATCGTTATAAAGGACATTAAATATTTATTAATGAAAGCATGGAGCCTGAATGAGAATAGGCAAGAGCATCTAGTATGTATGATGTGTCGTGTTTCTGTAACCTTAACCCAATCTGACCACCCTGTCCGACATACACAGAAAACAAAATTTGATGCTCACCTGACAATCTTTGTCTAGAAGAAACAAACAGCCGAGAAAAATAAGAAAACCTTTGAACCTGCATCATGGAAGAAGTAACCCGTAATCAGCACAAAAACCCAAGTGGCGTCCTTCCCCAATGAATCAGAAGAAAATAACCCGAAACAAAGGATCACCGAAAGCAGAAAACAGATGCAGGGATCACCGACATAGACATCGCAAAACATGTATCTAGTATTATGTATAATGGACTAAAAACAGATGCAGGGATCACCGACACAGATATCGCAAAACAATGAGAAGATTTATCTCAAATATGAGCACTGAAATGTACATAATACAGAAGCAGAGACACAGAGAAACGATCATATGTCTATTATCACCTGTCATAATGCTATCAAGTGCTATGTCAGGTAATAAACGATCATATGTACTATTATCACATGATCATACGACTGGTCGCCTAATCAAGTGCAATAAACTGGTCAATTAAGCATTTTGCTCCAATAGCAGTAATATAAGAAATCACACGAGTGTCAGTTTACAACAGAATCAAAACAATTCTTGCAGGTAGTAATATTTTTCAAATTAGCAGTTTAGAAAGTTTAGCTATTTTCTCTTAGCTGACTTCACATTATGATGCCTACAATAATGGAAAATGGCATGGACCTGTTGTAGGAGGCTAATATGAACCTATACTACCTATTTTGATTACGTAAAATGCGTGAATATACCAATAATACTAACATGGATGGGGCGTGAATGGTTACCAAAACAGATGCACAAAATTAGACAGACACCATAACATATTAAAGAGTTTAAGGAAGTTTTCCTTTTTTTCCTTTGAAACAGAGGCAACACATACAAACTTGGTAGCCAGCTGGTTGCCTTGTAGGCCAAACAAAGTACAATGCTTTAGGCACTATGGCAGGACATATACACAGCAGCGGAAATAATAGAGGGGAATAGCTGAACAAGACAGCAATGAAGCAGCTACTGGTACAGATAATCTTCGGAGAATGATCAGTGTGATGGCCTACTGGTACAGATAATCTTCGGAGAGGCGACCATCACTGTTGCAGATGATTTCATTATCAAGGGAGCTTTTCATGTAAGGTGGCAGCAATGAAATCAAGAGTAACATTTAATCAATGGTAACGAAGTAGCTACAGGTACTGAAAGAACATATTACGGCTCTAGGGGCCAACATCACATTACAGACCATTCAGTAAGAACCCACGAGGACATGAAAGAACATATTAGGGCTCTAGGGCCAGCATCACATTATTTGCTTCATACTCAATTAATTTCTGGAATAGGAGAATAAAAGTTTCAGTGGCAAATGAACAAATTCTGAATTTTGTATACTATAATACTCTGTATTGAAACAGGGAAAATGAAAGGCGTGTACCAGGAAAGTATAAAACACAGAAAAGGAAATGTGCAATTTCTTAATGCTGAACTATTTCCTATATCCCTCGACGAAAAAATTGGTTTTAAGTAGTAAAATTATGTAGAGCTAGGAAGCTACGATAATGATATGTCTGCATTGAGAATGTCGCCCAGATGTCTTGATCTAGCGACATCTAGATGGGGGTGTTGCACGGGATAGCAAATATACAAAGCCATGTGCGTGAAAAGTTGTTTATCCTAGAGAATGAAGAATATGAAGCCTATTTAGTTTAGTTGAACATATATATTTTACACTCTAATGATGCAAGCTAAAATGGTGTGGGATCTCCTGAATCTTAGTTATTTTCTCTGTTACATGGACTTAACTGTCCAGCTTTTCACTAATCAAATTATAAAAGAAACCGACAACTTAATAAAGAGAAGAGAGCAAGGCGCATCTGGAAAAAAAAATCATACAGAGCCAACAGCAACATATGTCAGTGCAAATACGCAGCAATAGATTCATACAGAGGAAACAGTGGCAAAAATATGTATGGTGATTAAGCTGTGTGTTTACTAATGGATATGATCCGACAGTGGATAACCTATTGATTTATTCATCTTAGGTCTGATTGGCAAAGAAACTTTGTCCTGCCCGATATTCTCAGATTCAAGTATGATCACCTAAGCTGATCTGATAGGGGGAAATTAAAATATAAACAGAGATCGGAAGCAAATTAACCTAACACAACAACACTAATATCCTATGAGATCACACAAATTTGCTAACACCTAATCACACCGAGCCCATTTCCTTTTTTCGACCTAATCACACCGAGCCCATTGCCTTTTTTTGATTACCCACTTAAGAAATACACACACAAAGGTATGTAAGGATTTGAAACACTCACATCTTTTGAGCAATCCGACTACACTGAATATAGGAACATGGTAGCGAGGGGCACCCTCGACACCTCTTCTAAAAAGATTGTCAGCTTTTATAATATGTGAGGGGCACACGCGACACTGGTTGTAGAATTATAGGAACTGCATTTGTTAGCTTTTATAATATGTGAGAATATATATCAGCAAACTAATTTTGAGTAGGCTGCAAAAAGAAGAATACAACCCAGAGTGATAATTTATTACCCTTGTGCACCACAATGGTTTGGGGGTAGAGGAAATTGCTGAGGTTTCATACCTGCCACTAAATGTTTCACAATTGGTGATAAGTTCTTTTATCAGATGAACATATTCTCCAGTACTTGAAGCAACTTGCACTCGTCGATGGAAATTAGTCTGCAGCTCACCTGCCTGCAAAATAGATGTCAGTATCCTCACAACCAAAAAGGAGAATAAAACTGATAAGTGTAGGTGGATGTGCAATATGTTTCTGAATCTATGTGAACAGAGGAGCTTTCTACTAAGTAACAACAAAACATGATAGAATCATGTGTTCCTGAACGTATAAGATACTTCACAGGACCCACACTATAACAACTCATTTTCTAAACTATCAAATCGGAGAGGCTTAGATGGCCACAGTAACAGGGGTGTATAGACAGTATCACAATTATTTGCAATGTTTTTCTTATCAGTAAATTAAGACAGATAAAATACTACAGATTAATTAGCACTTGGATTAATCAGTTCTGGAGGCTGATACTGGAGGAGTAGCACCTCTACAAAGAATACATAGCCATAAATTAAACAACAGATAAGCTTTATAAATGTAGCGAGCAAACAAATTCAGAGCCACAGAAAACACGAAACACTGAGTGAAGGAGGAATAACTTGATAAGATTATGTCATCGAAAGCAATTGTAGAAGCAACCGCGGGCAGAGCAGCACCTGCAGAAAGAACACGGCATGATCAAACATCAAAAAGAGGCATACCGCGTATGGTGCATGGGATGTGAAAGGAGAAACATGACAAAATCGACCACCGTAATCAAGTAGCCTAATCGATTGGAAGCCCACCTCAGTCATGATCAAATCTTGCAGCATCCAACCTGCGGTTCCTCTCCCCGTCGCCAAGGACATCCACCCGCACAAGTTGCCAGGACCTGACCAATATTTGTGAGCCCTGACTCCGGAGGCCTGCGCATGTACCTTAAGCCGGGATTCATTTCTTTCCAGAATGATGTAAATTAAAGTGAACGGAATCCATCCTCCGCACAGTTCATGTAAGTCTGAGCTGAAAAAAAGACAATGCTTTATCTCATATATCTCATAGATTTCGGACCATGTTCAAAATATTTTGCCACATGGATCATGGAATAAGATAGGTTATGATAAATGAGTAAACAATTAGTCCAGTTTGAACAAAATATCTAATTAGATAAGGAATTATTTTTTATCAAATGACAAACCAGTTTCAGCATCCATGTATGAAAGGATCGGTTCAGCCCAAAACACATACATGCTTGCTACTCAAATATCATTAATCCAGTTTGAACAAAACACAAAATTAGATGATGAAATATTTTTTTATCAAATGACCAATCCAGTTTCAGCGTCCATGTATGAAAGGGTTGATTCAGTCCAAAACACATACTGAACAGTTCCAGCACTAAAATCCTAGTTGATTATAGAAGATTATTTTTTTGCTCTTCTAGGATAATTCATACTGAACAGGTACTAAATTATTAGCCATGACTGACTTATTAGGAGATATCTAGGCAGTATTGATATGAGGTTATTTCAATTAGCATCGAGAGGCTTGCAAACCAGACAAAACTAAATTGTTGGATGCTTTTTCAATGCCCTTTTATGTCTGAAACTCAGGACTATATATAAAAGGAAAGCACACACAAAAAAGCAAGCATGAGACATTAAAATTTAAATCATTACCTTCGATATGAGATAGATGAACACCATTTGAAGAGCTTCACGGGGATCCATCATGCTAGTTATGTGAGATGCATAATGTCCATTTCCTGTGTAAAAGATTACTGCATCATGCTATGCATCACATCATATGATATTTATAGAACATGCTGAATCTGCAATGCATGAAAACAAAACATGGGAGAGAGTACAAAAATTGAGCAAAAAGAAAGACCCCCAACATTTGCTGCTGGTTCAGATTATAAAATGGCACTATAGTTCAGATTCTAAATAGGTCCAATAATTACCTGCTGAAATAGATAGATTTGGGACCAATCTTCTGCATAACTTGATTTTCTTGCACCAGAATACATCTAAAAAAGGTAAATCAGATGTTCAAGCGTAAAGAATATATTTGCTCCAGAAATCAGTACCCTTGTCATGACCGGACCTAGCCGCCCTCGGACCAACCTTCTTCCTCATTAGTATCTCATGTCCTCATGTTCCAACCCCATAAAGAAACAGATGGGAACCTGGACATATTGGGTACCAGAAAAAGAGAGAGAGATAGAAACCAGGGATCCTCATCGTCCTTCCCAACGAACCGGAGCAGAGCAACGCTCCTAGGAGGCGCTCCGGCCACACCTAGCAAGCCACCAAGTTCAGCTGCTCTCTAAATTGTACATTATTGGTAAAAAAAACTATATGTAAATTCAGAGAGTATGTATACACATATATAGAATAAAAACACATGTTATAAAGATGGAACCCACCAGAAAGAATCAATGCTGAAAATGCACGTTCTTATTTCCAACAATGTAATTGAATCCGACACATCCTTGCTAGGACTAGGAGGCATACTTTGTTCCTTTCGATTGGCTGAAATAAAACATACAACCAAGTCCATTGTCTCAAACCTGAATTATTGAAAGAAGAAAAGCTAGCTTGTACAATCTAATATGAAAATACATGAAGCTTATACAGTACATGAAGCAAAACAAATCAGCAGGCTTTCAACATACCATGTTAGAGTAACTAACAAAGAGTGATTATGTTTCTATGTGTAAACACCAGGCAACACAAATTTTAAATCTCACCAAATGTAACCAGGCCAGAGGCATGTGGAAGCATCTCCTATATTGGATCAAGATTAATCTGTACACGTCTTCATTTAATCTGTTTGAATACACAAAATGAGGACAACATCAGAACTAAGAATTAGTCTACTGTGATATTTTGGCAAGCAAGAAACAGAGCTCCAACCTTCCCTCGTACTTCCTCTGTGAGCTGCTCCCCTGAGTAAGGCACCAAGATCGCACTCCATAAGCAAAGAAACGATGACCTCCTGGCGTTGCTCCTGCGAGGGACCCTTCCAGATCATGAACACGAATCCAATTCAAAAGAAATGGCAGCACATATCTGAAAGGGGAAAGCACAAGCGAGAGTTTTGTGAGGATTGGGGACTTACCGTACCAACTGGCCTAGGGATGGGAAGAGGTGAGGGAATGGAGCACCGAGGCGTTGCCGTACTCAACCTCAACCACCGGATTAGTAGTCTCCGTCGTTGCCATGGCAGTAGGAGAGTGGAGGTTCGTTGGGCGTGGACCAGCAACGACGCATCGGCTTGTGCACTTCCAGCGCTGCAGAGGAAGCCGACGCACCATCCGTGTGGCCGGCTGAGCGGTGAGGATCCCTGCACATGAATAGAATCAGGCCATCAAAAAAAAACAACATCTTGCTTATCCAACCAACTATACTACATATGAACCTACTATACCGTCAAGCTGCAGCAAACAAAAAATTCAGGAAAACGTACTGAGATTGCAGCATCCGGGATTGTGCACATGTAACCAAAATTCAGAAAATCAACCGCCCCTGCCCATACCCAGGCTAAATTAATCTAGGGTTTGGGAAGCCATACCTGCCGTTGGTCTTGACCTCTGCCCCTGACCTCTAGCGGCACGCCCGGACACGGCGAGCGGTGCACGGAGCAGCTCGGGTTCGAAAAGCTCCCGAGGAGGATGAGAGCTGGAGGTCGAGTTATTCGCGTGGGACGCACTCCTCGTCGTCGCCACCGGCGGCTGGGAGAGAGAGAGAGAGCAGGTGAGATGGGAGAGAGAGGAGAGAAGATAGGGGAGGGCATGGCCTTACCCTGGTTCCAGCGTCGGCGGCCGGCCGCCCCTAGTCGGTGAGGCGCCCGTGGCCGAGCGCCTCCAGTCGCAGGAGCTCGTAAACGACCTCGTGGGTGGCGGAAGGAGCCGGCAGTGGCCGGAATCATGAGTGAGGCGGCGAGCTAGGGTTAGGGTTCGCGGACAGGCTCGATTGAAGCACACGGGGGTGCAAAATCGGCAGCGCGACGGTGGGGAATCAGTAGATAGGAGGGCGCCGGAATCTCGCCAGTAAGCGGCGGCGGCGCAGGGGGCCGGCGACGAGCAGGGCAGCCGGGGCGGCGGCGCGTGGCTTGAAGAGGGGAACGGGAGAGCCGCTGGGAAGCGAGAGAGTTGGGTGGCTCGCGGCTAGGGTTTTTCACCGTGTGCACGGTTTATATACCGCACACGCGAAATGACCATTTTGCCCAGAGCGGCGCCGTCGGAATAACGACCCCTGCCACCGCCATTCGCAGCGCACACGGGCACGAACCACCCCACACGCTGCCATGCGGGGCCGGAAAAAATCTGGGGCCACAGACAGCCACACGGAGTAGCTCCAGGCGTGTAGGAATTGACCAGCCGATGGGGTAAAGCTAGGAAACGGACGGCCAGGATCGAAAGTAAATCCTTATCTACGGTCCACATTCTCAAATCGCTGAGGAGGCTCCTACCACCCCCCCCCCCCCCCCCCCATGATTATACTCTTTAGATTTGTATGTTTGTTAATTTTTATGTTTTAATTTGTACAGATGGCTGCACATGCGTTGCTCAGTGGGGTGATCGATGGAAAACATCGTGCAAAGATTTGGGAGGGTGGTGACGTACCGAAGATATTTGCAGAGACGGTACGTGGGCCAGCAGGTTAAAAACTGCTACGAGTCATTCACGATGCAGTTTGATCAATTGCAAGACAATCAGGTTATATGGGAGCCGTACCGTCCAGTCAATTTGTATGGTTTAATTTGAACGTGTCCGAACTATATTTTAATTTGTAAGTGAATTTGTATGGTTTAATTTGAACGTGTCCGAACTATGTTTTAATTTGTAAGTGAATTTGTATGGTTTAATTTGTACGTGTTCGAACTATGTTTTAATTTGTATGTTTGTTAATTTTTATGTTTTAATTTGTACAGATGGCTGCACATGCGTTGCTCAGTGGGGTGATCGATGGAAAACATCGTGCAAAGATTTGGGAGGGTGGTGACGTACCGAAGATATTTGCAGAGACGGTACGCGGGCCAGCAGGTTAAAAACTGCTACGAATCATTCACGATGCAGTTTGATCAATTGCAAGACAATCAGGTTATATGGGAGCCGTACCGTCCAGTCAATTTGTATGGTTTAATTTGAACGTGTCCGAACTATATTTTAATTTGTAAGTGAATTTGTATGGTTTAATTTGAACGTGCCCGAACTATGTTTTAATTTGTAAGTGAATTTGTATGGTTTAATTTGTACGTGTTCGAACTATGTTTTAATTTGTATGTTTGTTAATTTTTATGTTTTAATTTGTACAGATGGCTGCACATGCGTTGCTCGGTGGGGTGATCGATGGAAAACATCGTGCAAAGATTTGGGAGGGTGGTGACGTACCGAAGATATTTGCAGAGACGGTACGCGGGCCAGCAGGTTAAAAACTGCTACGAGTCATTCACGATGCAGTTTGATCAATTGCAAGACAATCAGGTTATATGGGAGCCGTACCGTCCTGACAGGGTGCAGGCGAGATACCCTGGCGGGATTTCTAGCTTGTGCCGGAGGGATGAAAACTACTGGTTCACTCGAGCCCGCATTGTTTTCGATGTCACGGTGGAGGAGATGGCCCAACAACGTGTCATGTGACAGTTTGGCAAGCGACAATTGCCGGAGCCTCCCGCTAGAGTTCCCGCCCTTCCTCCGCACATCCACAGGTATGTTTTTAATCAACTGTGTTTACACCAAGGAATTTGGAATGTACTTTTCTAATTACACTACGCCTACATGTTTCAGATTGTCGCGGCAAGGAGATAGATATCTGGCATCTTGGCTACAGGTACTTCATCCGTACATAGCGGAATGGGTGAACGCGACGGCTAATGTATGGCCCGCGGATGAGCCATTTCTGCTTCATGATTTCAACTTATATCTGCGGACGTACAGACAGTCAACTCGACTTCGCTTAGTGCACACGTCCCAGCCTGATCAGTTGCCACCTCCTTCTGTTACGGACATGTACCCACTTGAGGCTATTGGGGGAAGCAGATACTACGCGGTATGTACTTCACTAATATTGGTAAATGCATGTCTCAATAATCGACCCTAACATTTTGTTTTCCAACAACAGGCAGACTTGATACAAGACATTCAGAGCGACGTTGCCACCTTTGACCCACTGCCGCAACAGGTGTCTTGGTTCAAGCGTCTGGAGGACAGGCTACGACGTGTGTACTCTGTTCTTACTTGTGCCGGCGGTGCAGACGTTGCGGCCCATGGCCCAGCCCCGCGTCCCATACGCCCCCCGCGGCAGTCACTCTCCCGGACTCCACTTATTCAGGATACACAGGTATCACCCTCCCGTCATTCCACAGGTCGACAGGACCCCCGACCACGTCATACAATAGTACAGAGTCCTCGCCCACGACCTACATACGAGCATGGTAGTTCGTCCCACCAGTCAGATCCTTCCCAGTCCGGTCCATCTCGGTAAGTACTTTATAATACTATGTACGGGGGGCTCGGGATGTCGCCTTCGTACGGGTATGGCATGCCGCATGCTTACCAGTTCGCGATGTCGCAAGGTTACGGGATACATCCCGTGTGGAACCCGTCTCCTAGACCGATGTCTCAGATTCCGGTCCACCTCGGTAAGTACTTTATAATACTAGCATTTATTTATCATGTCCACCAAGACGGAGTACTGACGTAACATCTACATGTACAGGTAGGGGTGACGACTCTCCACACACGGAGCTGTACGACGACCCGATGTACCAGACTACACCGCCGCCCCCGACGCAGGAAACCCAGACACAGGAGGAGGAGCCGTTGCAAGGCCGAGGGATGCGTGACCACCGCGCTCCGACACGCTTGTCACCTTCCGGGCGTCGACCGCGTAGACAGCCGCGGACACGTGCTCACAGAGATGAGTGATACTACTATCTACTACTATCTGTGAGACATATTTCTATCTATGTATGAGACATATTTCTATCTATGTACTACTATCTATGAGACAAATTTCTATCTATGTATGAGACATATTCATATTTATGTTTGTATGAAACATATTATCTATGTACGAGACATATTCATATTTATGTTTGTATGAGACATATTATCTATGTACGAGACATATTATTATCTATGTACGAGACATATCAGAGGAAAATAAGTTGTACGAGACATATTATTAAACAAACATTGCAACTTACACAGACAACAAGAAAAGTGGTAGTAGTGTTGCTTGTCGTGCAGTACACGTCCGTTGGGAGACCCAAGAGGAAGGTATGATGCAGTCTAGCAGCGAGTTTTCCCTCAGTATGAAACCAAGGTTATCGAACCAGTAGGAGCAGCGGCACTTCTGAAAGTTGTCAACGGCGAAATGTGATGCGGCGCAACACCAGGGATTCCGGCGCTGACGTGGAACCTGCACACAACACAATCAAACTACTTTGCCCCAACGAAACAGTGAGGTTGTCAATCTCACGGCTTGCTGAAAACAAAGGATTAAACGTATGGTGTGGAAAATGAGTATTAAATTGCAGAGAATGAAAAAGGAACAGTTTGCAGTTTGTGGTTTTTAATCAGTGTAAAAGAATGGACCGGGGTCCACAGTTCACTAGTGGTGTCTCTCCATAAAAGATAACTAACATGTTGGGTGAACAAATTACAGCTGGGCAATTGACAATAGTGAGCGCATGACAATGCATATACATGACATGTTGACTACTATGATATTTAATTGGGCATTACGACATAATACATAGACCGTTATCCAACAGCATCTATGACTAATAATCCACCGCCGGGTTGTCATCCGAGTCCCCGTTGGTATTAAGTTGCAAGCAACGGATAATTGCATTAAGTAAAGTGCGTAATGTAAACAAACACATATGCCGTGGACATAGCATCGTTAGGTTATCCCTAGTGGCAACAGCACATCCACAACCTTAGAACTTTCTGTCACTGTCCCAGATTAAACGGAGGCATGAACCCACTATCTAGCATAAATACTCTCTCTTGGAGTTACAAGCATCTACTTGGCCAAAGCATCTACGAGTAACGGAAAGCATGCAAGATCTTAAATAACATATAAGATAGATTGATAATCAACTTGACATAATATTCAATATTCATCGGATCCCAGCAAACACAACATGTAGCATTACAATAATATGATCTTGATCATGTAGGGCAGCTCACAAGATCTAAACATGATGGCACAAAGTGGAGAGACAACCATCTAGCTACTGCTATGGACCCGTAGTCCAAGGATGAACTACTCACGCATCACTCCGGAGGCAGGCATGGCGATGTAGAAGCCTCCGGTGACGATTCCCCTCTCCGGCAGGGTGCCGGGAAGAGGTTCTGAACCCTCCCGAGCTAGGGTTGACGCGGCGGCGTCTCTGGAACTTTTCGTGGATATTTGCTCAGGCACTTAGGGTTTTCGCGTCGGGGGGAATAAGTAGGCGAAAGGGCGGCGGCTGGACCCCGAGGGGCCCACACCAGGGCGCGCAGAGGGGGGCCGCGCCCTGCGTGTGGGGCCCCGTGGCTCTCCTCTGTGCTCTTTGGTCCGTCAGGTGTGTTCTGGAAAATAGGGACCCCCGTGAGTTTCGTCCAATTCCGAGAATATTTCCAGACTAGCTTTTCTGGAATACAAAAACAGCAGAAAACAGGAACTGGCACTTCGGCATCTTGTTAATAGGTTAGTCCCAAAAAATGTATAAAAGTGATATAAAGTAGATGCAAAACATGTAGCAATTGGTATAAAACAAGCATGGAACATCAAAAATTATAGATACGTTTGAGACGTATCAGCATCCCCAAGCTTAGTTCCTACTCGTCCTCGAGTAGGTAAACGATAAAAACAAAATAATTTTTGAGGTGACATGCTACATCATAATCTTGATCATATAATATTGCAAGGCACATGTAAATGAATGAAGTGATCCAAGTCAATGGTCTATAATTTGCTACCAAATAGATAATGAGTAAACAATGAATCACACAAGCTAAACGTTTTCATGAATAGTACTTTCGAGACAAGCATCAAACAGTTTTGCATAAGTGTTAACTCATAAAGCAATAGTTTCTAATAAAAGGTATTTAATCAACACAAAGGAAGAATTTAGTTTCAGCATTTGCTTCAACTTTCAACATATTTATCTCATGGATATTGTCAACACAAAGTAGTATAACAAGTCCAATACATTGCATATAACGCATGTTGTAACAAAGTTGACACTAGTGTTTGCTTGTGGAAGACAGAAAGAATAGGAAAACTGACTCAACATAAAAGTAAAAGAAAGGCCCTTCGCAGAGGGAAGCAGGGATTAAATCATGTGCTAGAGCTTTTAGGTTTTTGAAAGCATATAGAGATTGCATAAAATATTTGATACTCCTCCCAACCTTGCTAACACAAGCCATGGCTAACCGAATCCTCGGGTGCCTTCCATCAATCACATACCATGGAGGAGTATCTATTTTTGAGAGGTGTTTGTTAATTGTCAACGAATGGTAGCGGGTGAGAACAGTATTCTACCTGTCAACGGACTTTTAAGAGCGGCTCCCATGAAGGACGTTATTTCTACCAGCAAGGCAGATCATCCCTCTTTCTCTTTGGTTTACACACATTCAGGTATTTCACTGTTTGTCATTGCTTACTGATGAATCAGGGCAAAAGTGTGAAGAGAATTAATTGGTTAAAGTTGTAATTAATTGGGACTGGGCACCCCGTTGCCAGCTCTTTTTGCAAGTTATTGGATAAGCGGATGTATATGCCACTAGTCCAGGTGTAAAAGTCCATCGACAAATAGAATAAAGAATAACCACACTAATTCCTCATGAGCTAGTAAACATTGACACAAAAAGGGAATAATAACATTTTGAATAATTTAAAGGTAGCACATGAAAAATTTACTTGGAGTGGCAAGGAAATACCACATATAGGTAGTTATGGTGGACACAAATGGCATGGATTTTGGCTCAAGGATTTGGATGCACGAGAAGCATTCCCTCTCAGTACAGAGTTTAGGCTAGCAAGGTTATGTAAGCAAACAAGAATATCAACCCGTACACCAAGTTTTATATGACAAACATATTGCAAACGTTATAAGACTTCATACCGTCTTCCTTGTTAACCAAACCCTGTTATTAGAAAATATCTAGACCTTAGAGATACCACCGATGCAAACCAAATTTTCAACAAGCTTTACGGTAGTTCTTCACTAATAGGCTTAACTCATGTGATGCACAATTTAATCATGATCTACTTGTTAACTCAAAACAATTGACAAGCATCAAGTTATCCATTTTAGTGATCTACAAGATTAAGCAAGTTTTTCCTTATACCAATTACCACATGCAACATTTTCTGAACCAACCAAACACCAATCAATTTATTTCATCAACTCTCCAAACAAATATAAGTGAAGCAAGAGAGTACTTTCTACAAAAGAAAGCTAATAGCTCTGACAAGAGATACATGAAAACAAGAGCTAAAAGCTGAACAGCGCTAGATATGAATACTCAACAAATATAAGTGAAGAATAGGAGTATTCTCATGAAAAAGCGGAGCGTGTCTCTCTCCCAATCAAGAATGCTAGGGTCCAGTCAAGCTTTATTGAAAATAAAAGTGCAATACTGAAAATAAAAGCACACAGACGCTCCAAGAAAAGCACATATGATGTGAAAGAATTAAAATATAGTTTCACTAGAGATGACCTGATAATTTTGACGATGAAGAAGGGGATGCCTTGGGCATCCCCAAGCTTAGACGCTTGAGTCTTCTTGAAATATGCTGGGGAGATCCATGGGAGCCTCCCCAAGCTTAAGCTCTTCACTCTTCTTGATCCTATTATATCATCCTTCTCTCTTGACCCTTGAAAACTTCCGTCACACCAAACTCAAAGTAGATCTCATTAGAGGGTTAGTGCATAATCAAAAATTCACATGTTCTATAAAGACGCAATATGATTTGTTACTTTAAACATTAGCTACAGCCACTGATGTTATGTGAAGCTCTTCCACCCAAAAAAGAATTTCACTCAACACTAGTAAAAGAGAGAATGCAAAATAAAAAGGCATAATCTGTCTAAAACAGAACAGTCCGCAAAGACGAATTTTTTCGAGGCACTTACGACGCTCAGATCGAAAACTCTGAACTAATGAAAGATTCAGACATTCATAAAGATTACGCACAAAAATTTCAGATTTAATTAACAATCTGGTGATTTTAGGAATTTCGTACAGTGAACAGCAAAAATCTGTTTCTGCGCAGCAATCAAAATTAAGCATCATCTTAACATTAGAGGCTACTCTTGGCACAACAATGCGAGAAAATAAAGATACAAAGGAGTTGCTACAGAAGTAAACAACTCCTTGACTCAATAAAAGAAAAATTGCAGAAAAAAAAAATGGGTTGCCTCCCATAAGCGCTTTTCTTTAACGCCTTTTAGCTAGGCACAAAGCATGCATCAAGTATTACCAAGTGAAGAAGCATCAACATTGTAATTTGTTCGAACAATAGAATCATAAGGTGGCTTAATCTTCTTCCTAGGAAAGTGTTCCATACCTTTCTTGAGAGGAAATTGATATTTTATATTCCCTTCTTTCATATCAATAATAGCACCTACAGTTCTAAGAAAAGGTCTTCCCAGCACAATAGGGCATGATGGATTGCATCAATATCCAAGACAATAAAATCAACGGGGACATAATTGTTGTTAACCATGATAAGAACATCATCAATTCTTCCCAAAGGTTTTTTAATAGTAGAATCAACAAGGTGAACATCCAAGTAACAATTTTCCAAAGGTGCTAAATCAAGCATATCATAAATCTTTTAGGCATAACAGAAATACTAGCACCAAGGTCACACAAAGCATTGCAATCAAAGTCATTCAATTTCATTTAATGATGGGCTCCCAACCATCTTCTAACTTCCTAGGGATAGAAGCTTCATGTTTAATTTTCTTCCCTAACTTGTATGAGAGCATTAGTAATATGTTTAGTAAAAGCCATGTTTATAGCACTAGCATTAGGACTTCTAGCTAGCTTTTGCAAGAACTTAATTACTTCAGAAATATTGCAACCATCAAAATCAAAGTCATTATCATCAAAAGTAATGGAGATTATCTTCCTTATTGCTAGAAATTTCAGCATCTTTATCAAGGACAGTTTCAGAGTTATCAGGCAATTTAGGACATTTTGCAATAGAAGTGGAAACATTACCAACACCAATTATCTTGCCATTAATGGTAGGAGGTTTGTAACACTTGAGTTTGAAGCATTTTCAGAAGTAGTAATAGTATAAACTCTAGCAATATTATTCTTTCTAGCAATTTCATCCTCTCTTTCCCATCTAGCATGCAATTCAGCTAACATCCTCACATTGTTATCAATTTTAACTTGTATAGCATTGAGAGTTTTGCTCTCTTTAACATCATGAGGCATGTTCTTTAGTTTCAATAAGTCAACATCAAGAGCAAGACTATCAACTTTAGAGGAAGCACATCAATTTTCCCAAATTTCTCCTCAACAGTTTTATTGAAAGCAGTTTGTGTACTAATAAAATCCTTAAGCATAACTTCAAGATCAGAGGGTACACTCTTATTATTGTTGTAGGAGTTACTATAGGAATTTCCATAACCATTGCCACTATTAGAAGGATAGGGCCTATAATTGCTATTACCAAAATTATTCCTATAAGCATTGTTGTTGAAGTTATTATTTTTAATGAAGTTCACATCAACATGCTCTTCTTGAGCAACCAAAGAAGCTAAAGGAACATTATTTGGATCAACATGTGTTTGACCATTTGCAAGCATAGACATAATAGTATCAATTTTGGCACTCAAGGAGAGGTTTCCTCAACAGAATTTACCTTCTTACCTGTTGGAGCTCTCTCGGTGTGCCACTCAGAATAATTAATCATCATATCATCAAGAAGCTTTGTTGCAGCACCCAAAGTGATGGACATAAAGGTACCTCCAGCGGCCGAATCCAATAAATTCCTTGAAGAAAAATTTAATCCTGCATAGAAGGTTTGGATGATCATCCAAGTAGTCAGTCCATGAGTGGGACAATTTTTAACCAATGATTTCATTCTCTCCCATGCTTGAGCAACATGTTCATTATCAAATTGCTTAAAATTCATTATGCTACTTCTCAAAGAAATAATCTTAGCAGGAGGATAATATTTTCCAATAAAAGCATCTTTGCATTTAGTCCATGAATCAATACTATTTCTAGGCAAAGATAGCAACCATTCTTTAGCACGTCCTCTCAAGGAGAAAGGAAAAAGTTTCAGTTTAATAATATCACCATCTACTTCCTTGAGCTTTTGCATTTCACAAAGTTCAACAAAGTTATTAAGGTGAACAGCAGCATCATCAGTACTAACACCAGAAAATTGCTCTTTCATAACAAGATTTAAAAGTGCAGGTTTAATTTCATAAAATTCTGCTGAAGCAGCAGGTGGAGCAATAGGTGTGCATATGAAATCATTGTTGTTCGTGCTAGTGAAATCACACAACTTAGTGTTCTCAGGAGTACTCATTTTAGCAGAATAAAAACAGACAGAAAATAACTTGAAAGTAAACTAGATGCAAGTAACTAATTTTTTTGTGTTTTTGATAATTGAAAGCAAACAAGATAAAATAAAATAAACTAAGCAAGACAAAAACAAAGTAAAGAGATTGGAAGCGTGAAACTCCCCTTGCAGAAGACTGCTGTCTCCCCGGCAACGGCGCCAGAAAAATGCTTGCGTGAACACGTTCGTTGGGAGACCCCAAGAGGAAGGTATGATGTAGTCAGCAGCAAGTTTTCCCTCAGAAAGAAACCAAGGTTATCGAACCAGTAGGAGCAGCAACTCTTCAGAAGGTTGTCAACGGCGAAATGTGTGCGGCGGGGACGTTGACGTGGAATCTGCACACAACACAATCAAACTACTTTGCCCCAACGAAACAGTGAGGTTGTCAATCTCACGGCTTGCTGAAAACAAAGGATTAAACGTATGGTGTGGAAAATGAGTATTAAATTGCAGAGAATGAAAAAGGAACAGTTTGCAGTTTGTGGTTTTTAATCAGTGTAAAAGAATGGACCGGGGTCCACAGTTCACTAGTGGTGTCTCTCCATAAAAGATAACTAACATGTTGGGTGAACAAATTACAGCTGGGCAATTGACAATAGTGAGCGCATGACAATGCATATACATGACATGTTGACTACTATGATATTTAATTGGGCATTACGACATAATACATAGACCGTTATCCAACAGCATCTATGACTAATAATCCACCGCCGGGTTGTCATCCGAGTCCCCGTTGGTATTAAGTTGCAAGCAACGGATAATTGCATTAAGTAAAGTGCGTAATGTAAACAAACACATATGCCCGTGGACATAGCATCGTTAGGTTATCCCTAGTGGCAACAGCACATCCACAACCTTAGAACTTTCTGTCACTGTCCCAGTTAAACGGAGCATGAACCCACTATCTAGCATAAATACTCTCTCTTGGAGTTACAAGCATCTACTTGGCCAAAGCATCTACGAGTAACGGAAAGCATGCAAGATCTTAAATAACATATAAGATAGATTGATAATCAACTTGACATAATATTCAATATTCATCGGATCCCAGCAAACACAACATGTAGCATTACAATAATATGATCTTGATCATGTAGGGCAGCTCACAAGATCTAAACATGATGGCACAAAGTGGAGAGACAACCATCTAGCTACTGCTATGGACCCGTAGTCCAAGGATGAACTACTCACGCATCACTCCGGAGGCAGGCATGGCGATGTAGAAGCCTCCGGTGACGATTCCCCTCTCCGGCAGGGTGCCGGGAAGAGGTTCTGACCCTCCCGAGCTAGGGTTGACGCGGCGGCGTCTCTGGAACTTTTCGTGGATATTGCTCAGGCACTTAGGGTTTTCGCGTCGGGGGGAATAAGTAGGCGAAAGGGCGGCGGCTGGAGGCCCCGTGGGGCCCACACCACTAGGGCGCGCCAGAGGGGGCCGCGCCCTGCCCGTGTGGGGCCCACGTGGCTCTCCTCTGTTGCTTCTTTGGTCCTTCAGGTGTGTTCTGGCAAAATAGCATCCCCCGTGAAGTTTCGTCCAATTCCGAGAATATTTCCAGACTAGCTTTTCTGGAATACAAAAACAGCAGAAAACAGGAACTGGCACTTCGGCATCTTGTTAATAGGTTAGTCCCAAAAAATGTATAAAAGTGACATAAAGTAGATGCAAAACATGTAGCAATTGGTATAAAACAAGCATGAAACATCAAAAATTATAGATACGTTGGAGACGTATCAGTAGCGACAACACAACATAAATTGAAAAAGAAAAGTCATCTACCATCGACACAGCCTCCCGCATCACTCTTCCCTTCGACGATGCTTCACCCTTGTCCTTCGACGACGCCGCACCCTTGCCCTTCGACGCCGTCGCCGCTGCTGCTGCAGCTTTCTTGCTCGCTTCAGTCGGCATGAAGATATCATCTTCATCCTCGCTCTCCTCGACCCATAAAATCGGTTTACGAAGAGCATCCAACATATCTGCTTCACTCCTATATGTTAGTTTCTTCTTCTGCCACCTAGCATGCAGCCTCACAAGTTCTTTTTCTATTTCCTTCGAATCCCTTCGTGGCCACCCATGCCTAACTAGCTTCGCTGATAGCTGACGGAGATGAGGTGGATGACTAACAATATCTTCGAATAGGATCTCCTTATTGTCTACCTTGAACTCGGCCGTAAACCTCAAAAGTAATGCCGACATTCCTCCCGGGAAACTACCATCTGAAGGAAAACTTGACATGTTCGAGTGAGTGGACTATGCTTACCAACTTGACATCTCCTCCCGGGGTTTTTATAGAACGAGCACAGAATAATTGGCGGGAGAAACAGGCGGGAGCAAAGCTGGCGGGAAAATAAAAGGCGGGAGCAAAGCTGGCGGGAAAATAAAAGGCGGGAGCGACGACGGTGCAAAAAGGCGGGAGAAACAGGCGGGAGCAAGGCTGGCGGGAAAATAAAAGGCGAGAGCGACGACGGCGTGAAAAACAGGCGTGGAAGGGAAATGGCAGGGCATGTTTCGGCATGGCCCGAGCCAAAACCTGGCTGTCGGCGCCGCAGTTACTCGCTGCGCATGCAGTGCAGCAGGCTTTCGGCACGGCCAGAGCCGAAACTCTGCTTTCGGCACGGCCAAGGCCGAAACTAGCAGGTTTCGGTACGGGCAGTGCCGAAACATTGCTTTCGGCACGGGCCACGCCGACGCCGCGCTACTTTCCAAATTTCTGGAAAACGCGCGCTATTTTCCGAATTTCAGTTTAAAAAATATTATTTAAAAAAAAATCTTGTTTCCAAATCACTTTTTTTTTTTAGAAATGGGTGCCCCCGGCCTCTGCATCGTGATGATGCACACAACCGTTCTTTATTAAAATCAAGTATGAAAGTATGCAAAAGTGCTTATTACAATCATGGATCAGCCAAAGTGGTGACAAACACCAGCCATCTAAATAGCGCGCAGCAATTAAGACGACACATCTTGAAGTCTTCTAGTATGCTGCCACCCCCCCCCCCCCCGGTGGAAAATAGCTCGGAGGACCGCCAAAAGTCGGGAGCAACCACAGTCCATAAGCGAGCGTTGGTCCTGTGGCAAGAGGAACGACCACATATGGATCCAGTAGACCGCACGATGGATAACCTGCACAAAATGAGCATCTCTAGTCTTGTTAAAAACCACATCATTACGACAATTCCAAATTGCCCATAGAAAAGCACAAGTTCCAATACGAATTCGTGCTTTAGTTAATTTATCTACCCAATCTAACCAATGTCCAAACAAATTCGCTACACTAGTTGGTGGTGTAATATTAAAAGTAAAATGGATCAATCTCCAAATGTCTCTCGTAAAAGGGCAGGATATAAAAAGATGTTCAATCGTTTCATCTGATTGACAAAAAACACATTCTTACATCCTGTCCAGTTTCTTTTTAGCAGGTTGTCCTTGGTAAGTAGAACTTTTCGATGAAGAAACCACATAAAGATTTTTATCTTCAAAGGAACTTTCAACTTCCAAAGGTATTTACGCAAATAGGGGGTGTGTCCATGCATCAAATCTGAATACATGGAACGAACGGTGAACTTTTTGGTGGTAGTCAACTTCCATTGAAAAAGATCATCCTCTCCTGATAGTGTGACCCCCATAAGTCTCTCTACCAGTTTTAGCCATGAAATCCATTTGTCCCCTACCAATGTCCTCCGAAATTCAATATTCAGAGGGTTGTGATTAAGAACCTGCGCCACTGTTACATTCTTGCGCCTGACGATGTTAAACAGTGAAGGGTATTGAACTGCTAGAGGTTTAGAGCCGAGCCAAGTATCTTCCCAAAATCGTGTACGAAGGCCATTACCTACGTTAAAATTTCCACGATTGAAGAACTCTTTCTTAACTGTCATAAGTCCTTTCCAAAAAGGAGAATCAGTTGGGTTCGGTTCAACTTGGGATAGAGATTTATTGTTCAAATATTTATTACACAACAATTCGTGCCAAACCCCATCCCCATTTAGAATTTTAAAAAGCCATTTGCTTAGTAAACATTTATTCTTGATTTCTAGTAGTTCAATACCAAGACCCCCTGGTTTTTAGGTCTACAAATAATGTTCCACTTAGTCAATCTGTATTTTTTCTTGTTTTGATCACTCTGCCAAAAAAACCTAGAGCGATAAAAATCAAGCCTCTTCCTCACTCCCACCGGAATGAGAAAGAAAGAGAGGAGAAACATAGGTAAGCTAGTGAGTACAGAATTGATCAACACAAGCCTGTCCCCTTAAGAAAGTAATTTACCCGCCCAACAAGCTAGTTCCTTCTCAAAGCGATCTTCCACCGCTTTCCATTCCTTATTCAACAACTTGCGATAATGTATGGGAATTCCTAAATATTTGAAAGGTAATGCCCCTATCTTGAGTCCAGAAAGTTGCTCAAACATAGCAAGGATTAATTTCATATTAATAGCTTTTCCAAATCACTTGCCCGTGCGAGGCGCCACGCGTGAGTCTACAGCAAAGATAAAGTCACTAGTCTACCATATGAATGGTACTGACGAGAAAATTTGGGAAGTGTAGGTCATCTCTGCATGAACGTGTGCCAGTATTCGAAAGCTTCCATATGCTGTAGCTCCTGTAGCTGATTTGCCTGACTGAAGTTCTGATTTGCTGGGACAAATCTATCGACTGCCCGTATTTTGTCCAGAATTTGCATTCTTGTCCTCATGGATTTTCCTTGTTACTTTGCTTCTCTTTTGTTGCCTGAAACAGTAAGAGAGGCTCTTAACTTTAATTCTCCCTTGACATAAACGAAGTATATGCCCTACTACCTAGTTTCCTATCTCTCCCTGCGTCTGAACTCTGATGTATATATACTCTTTCTTTGGTGCAATTTGAGGACATTCATTTTCAGGGGCTTACTAATTAGTGTTATAATTTTAGCCATAATTTAGTTGTATCTCTTTGCATGTGCATCATCAAGGCCGGGCTACCCATTTCGAAAAGAAAAAAAGTTGTATCTCTCTGCTCCAAAACTTGTATAACCTCCATGCTTGCTTCTTGCTAAAAACTATTCGTATAAAGTTTGCTTTCAGTAAGTCAGTGACACTGTAACACATATATTTTGCGTATTGCAGAATAGTTCACATTTGCACTTCAAATACTAAAGTTCGTCTTTGCATTTCCACTAGTAACTTCTCTATTAATTATCTTTTTTTTTAGAGAATTATCTATTAATTATCTTGTTCCCTCTTACTGTTATAAGACCATACCTACGTAACTACATTAGACTCCGTTTCAAAAAAAATACCTACGTTAGACTTATCAAGTTTTCTTCTGGTGTTTTGTTCAGGAGTACCTTCATCTACAGACACAGATATTCTGACGGATCTTATATCCGGGACAATCTCTATCACAGAATGGCCGGCCAGCACCAGATTTGTGTCCTCCTGCCCAAGATAAAATTAATTAAACCACAACAATCACCTTTTTCCTCTTATTGTAACAATGCCTGAATTGTGCAAGCAGAAAAAACCCTGTTCTTGATGCCAAAATCGACCCAATCCCGGCCAACCCTAGCACCGGCCGTGACCAAGCCGACGAAGGCTATGAAGGTTCTCGCCGATGAGGAGGCGAACAAGAAGGGAGTGGCCCCGACGATGGTAGCTTGCCCAACCCTAGCTCTGGCAGGGACCATGCCGCTCGCCGAGGAGGAGGAGAAGAAAAGAGGGCGGTGCCGACACCGACAGCTCATACCCAGTCTCCGGCTACCCCTACGCCTCCTTTCCGGCGCATTCAGCCGCCGCCTCCGATGAAGACCGTGCTAGCCAACTGCTCGGTGAAATGCCGATGAGGTAATTATTTTCACATTTTTGTTTCGGTGATGGATTGTGTCCTTATGGTGACGAACTTATTGATGTGGTTAGCTTCATGTCTAAATTAGAGAACTTGGTTACACAATTGCTAGAAGAGGAGGAGATGAAAGTGGGCCGATTCATGTTTCAGTTGGAGGAGATGGCCAATAAACAAATTTTAGAGATGGATGATCCCGTGGAGTTGATCAAGTCCATGAGCCAAGCTTTGGAGAAGATGGATGATCCTGTTGAGGTGGCGGCGAGAAACATGAGAACAAGGGGGCCACGATAGCGCAAAGAGGAGGACATTGATTTGTGCCATGCTTTTCGGAAGGTGCCGCTTGATGTACTAGCCAATTATCTCAAAAGTCCGAACTGATGGGAAAGACTAGGATTTATATTTTAACACTCCCCCTCACGTCTAGGCTGGACAAACGGGAAGACCTTAGACGTGGGATAGATGGGAGGGCGCAACTATTTTTATATTAAATAGCGCGTTAGCCGGGGCTTGAACTTGCGACCTCCTGGCTCTGATACCATATTGAATTGGTGTACTAGCCAATTATCCCAAAAGTCCGAACTGATGGGAAAGGCTATGATTTATATTTTAACAGCCTCCCTTGGCACGGATGAATCAAGGGAGTCGTTTTGAAGTATGGTGATAAACTACTATTACCCCATCGTGTCCGTCCTATCGAGCCACACTCAAACTTCTCTTGCACACCGTTGAGGCATGATCCAAGATCAATGGAACCGATGAGTTGGTTGTGTTGAGCAAGTCGACCTGCGCCACCTGTTGGGGTGCCGATTACATTTGAAGACCTCTAAAAGAAGCACAACAAGAACAAAATCTCCCCATTCCACCATTTCTGCAAGGAACTCTATGGTGGTGGCCATGGGGGTGGTGGTGGCTGTACGTAGGAGTGGTAATGGTGCTTGACTTGTTGTTGATTTGATTGCTACGTTGTGGTGGTTGTTGATGACACTTGATCGACTAACTTGTTTTTGGATAAACTTTATGTAAGTTTAATTTAAATTATTCGAATGGATGAACTAGTTGTATATCTATTGTTTCTTTTTACCATATGTTGAATTTGAATTATTTGAATGACGATGAATACCGTGCAATTGTTTGAAATTCATGTGAAAAGGCCTAACAGATTTGCGCTAAAAAAATTATGAGTTAAATATAGGGGATCAGCTAAAACCAGTCACCCTTTAACTTCTCAAATTATAAGGAGGCATATAAAACGTTAAATTTTAGCGGATCGGCTAGGGATACCCCAAAATCTCTACATCCACTATTAGTAACAAAGAGATTAGTCTTTGTGAAATGAAAAAGAAAATGAGGGGCCGCTAGCTATCTTCCTTGCACCTACTCCTAACTCGGACAGCAATAATTACTCTCCACTCTCGAGTCTCGGATACCATCGGCATACGTTTACACCTCATTTGATTATTTGAAATGGTGCGATCCGTTCTGGTTTATGTAGGAATATCAAACTGCTTGGTCATTTGAATGATTTGAATTGCACGATCCTTTCTAGTTTCGGTGGGAATCAAACTGTTTGGTACGATGCTGTATGTTTCTGCTTTCCAACGGGACCTCGGGAAAACAATGTGGTGGGCTAGCTTCTTTTTATTTATTTTGCGAAACGGGCTATAGCTAGATCCCCTCACCACAAAAATCAAAAAAAAAAAGATCCCTCACCACCTGCTACCAGACCACTGTTGTCCGCATCGGCCACCAACCGCCGCTGATCGCAAGTCCGATCAGAGTCAGACGGCATTATTTGGCCATTTTGTGCCTGCCATTGGTGATTGTTTACGCATTCCGATGCCCCAACTAAACGCACCAATCCACCATCCAACCTGTGACCCCGAGTAGAATCTTTGTGCGTTTAGCTCGAGAAGCTCCAAGGCCACCAGGCTGGTAACTGATTAATTGATTATTAAGCACCAAATGACTGGTCGGACATGCTATAACTTATGCTGCAATCGTAGTGGTTAGGCACTCACCGAGCAAGTGCTTGCATTTTGCACCTCG
Organism: Poa pratensis; assembly: GCA_947311845.1. Lineage (NCBI taxonomy): Eukaryota > Viridiplantae > Streptophyta > Magnoliopsida > Poales > Poaceae > Poa > Poa pratensis. The sequence continues at coordinate 19,028,538 of CAMZMU010000062.1, forward strand.
ATTTGGGTTGACATCTAAACATTATCACCAACCTGACTTGATCAGAAATGCTCAAACCAAACCCAAGATTAATATCCGTTTGATCCACAATAAGTGTCGCTTTTGTTTTGAACTAACCACGGTTCAAAACCGAGGCACTTATTTTGGACCTGATTTAGGTTGACATCGAAACATTGTCACTATAACTTGACCATAAATGCTCAAACCGGACCCGAAACTAATATCCGTTCGATCCACAAGTGTCGCGGTTTTCAACTAATCAGAGTTTAAAACCACGACACTTACTTTAGACCTCAATTTAGGTTGATTTCGAAAAATTGTCAGCATGACTTGATATGCTTAAATCAAGTTACAGTTCAAAACTATTTTAAATCGGAGGTAGTTCATCTCTCTGGAATAAACAACCGTAATAACAACACTCCCGGTGCATCCAAGCTGAGGTTGAAGTACGAAAAGGCCCACGAGGGCCCAAAACCTACTACCACGAAACGGAAATACTCCTTTTTTTTGCAATTTGCAAAGGGCACCCGCACACCAACCCCCTGAACTTTTTGCAGCAAAAAGAGCAGAGAAACCACCAAGAAACCCAAGGAGAACTCGGTGCGCGAGAGGTGGGGCGGCGCCGAGCGACCGAGCGAACCCTCCTCCTCCTCCGCCGTCCTCGCGTGATCATGGCCATGGCCACCTCCAGATTGCTCTGGGCCTCCCGCGTCGCCTCCTACCTCAAGATCTCCACCTTCCCCAGGGCCTTCTCCACCGGTACATCTCCTCTCCTCTCCATTCGCCACCTTGCCCGCATGTACTGTTCGCGCGTGCATCTCGTGCCGCGTGTGCCCCGGGATCACGGGTCGTCCGTGTTGGATTGGCGCGATCTTGTCCTCTACGACCCGCTAAGGCCCGATTCAGGGAGACTTACTGGTGATTTCGCGAGTAACTCCGTGTGGGCGTCAGAGTTTGTTTATTCGGGAGATGAGATGGTGGGGGCGTAATCAAACGTTATTTTTTCTGCTTGTTTTAGTCATTTCTCTGATGGAGGATTCTATCTTTCTCATGTTGTATCCTCTAGGATCAACGAGCTCAAGTTTGAGCCACAACCAGAAGATGATTAGAAAAATTACCTTGATCTTGTGGTGCTGCCATCTTCTTCTTCTACTTCCTTACCACCAGCAGCTTGATCTGGTGGATGAACTGGTCCTTCCCAGTGCTTACAGTGCTAGCTTGATCGGTACCTGATTACTTGAGTGTGTGTGAGAGAGAGGAAGAGAGACTGAGGGCAGCAGCAGCAGCCGTAGCTCACTACTCCTCTGGATGGCTCTCTCATCCTTTTATTTATCTTAGCACTGCGCACTGGGGGAACCAGCACCGTTGGATCTTAATTTGATGTCCCCGATCAGGACACCTCTGGTAGGTACTGTAGCACCGACCTACTGTAGCAATTTTACTGTGTCTACAGTTTAGACTGTAGATCAAAATATCCAACATTCTCCCCCTTGATCGTAAGGCTAAATTATAAGCCCACTTATCAATGAAATGGCATACGAGATAACAGATTACTGCGGTCAGTTATTTAGTACCGCAGAACCCAGTTACTACAATATACCACCCCATCTCAAAATGGAACTTCTTTAACTTTTGAGCTCCATAAACTTTATTCACATTATTCATTAGCTTTATTTCATAATTCTCTTTACATAAACATCATAAACATTACAGACTCATCTTTTGATAAAATGGTACACCAAGACAATAGATTGCAACAGTCAATTAAGTACTGCTGAACCAAGTGACTATGGTTCCCATTCGATCTCAAAATGAGTCTTTTGGGGAGATGGTGCTATAATGGTCCCAAAGAGTGCAATTTGTTCTCTTACGAATATGTATACACATAATTATGCGCGCACTTGAAACGAGAACAAAATATGTATTCAGAGTCTTAATTAGTCCCTTAATAATAGGCTGCCACATAAACTTAATGCCGGCAACGTTAGAAGGCAAGCCTCTTTAAATATGGTGCTTAGAACTTAATATCTTATATAATGCTTATATATATATACCAAGCACCCATTACTTAAACTTACATAAAGTGTTCAACACTTACGCCTTATACTTACTTATTTGCTGAACATCAAATACTTAATTCATCAAGGCCTTGAATGTTTTGACTCTGGAATCATTCTTTCACAATGTCTTAGGTCTGGCAGGAACCTCTTGACATGCTATTTGAATTGACTGCACTCTTACATAATATGTCCCGGGATAAATTTCTTAAGATAATCACTTAATCTTAAATTGTTATGGATCAGGGACACAAATCCATATCTTAAAACATAGGGATCGAAACATGCCACAATTTAATTTGCATCTTAATGATGCCCTTAAGAATTTGGGTGAAGCCATTCCACAACATGGCTCCCCCTGCAAGAGTGAAACTTTTGTGGATAGAACTTAAAAGGATTTTCACTCCTTGCAAAATACTTTAAAGATCCACAGCTTGGTGGTCATTATTGTTTCTTGAATGTGAGCATGTAATCCCTTAATGTGATATATTATCACACAATTAATTTAGTGCTTGTTTCAACTAGGCAAAGCTTTTCTTAAGTATTTTCCGGGAGGTCCAAACCCGGACTTATGTCTGCCAAGATATCCCGGATACAAAATCTTCAGGGCACATAATAACTTAAGCATTAGCAACAACGTAAGGAAAAACTTATTGCCCTTGAGGGAGTAAACATAAACTTTAGGGTGAACTTAATACTCCCTTTAATGGACCTATCTCATTGAGTTTTAACAACATAAGTGTATCACTAAGATGAACTTATCAGTTCCGAGAGAAAACCTCGGATCTTATGCAATATCCCTATTCCTCATAATTAACATAAGATTAATTTATCAAAAAATTCTTATTGAACTTATTTCTACTTGAGCTTCGTACCACCGTCTGATGCTTATTGTCTCAAGGACAATTGATCATCATCATTAATTCTTTATTTCATAAAGGATGATTTCCATCTCCAAAATTATAAATTCACTGACCATGTGCCACTTTTCTCACAAACTCCCAGTCATATCCTTATATCAACAAGTCTTTCGTCAAGACCCATTGCTTAAACTTTAGAGAGACCAATTGGGAAAAATGATTCATAATCACCTTGACAATCTGGGAGTTAGTAGATGGCTCTACTCATGGTATCCATGATGGAGTTCTTAATTGCCATGCAATATTTGACTGCTCTCTCTTAAATTTCAACATCATACTTCATTTCAGTGTATCATAATTTTATTATCCTCCTTAAGTGATTTAGGAGAACTATTGTAGAGAGCAGAACCAAAAACTTGTATCTTAGTTAAGAAACATGGCATAACCATTTAACATTGAAGGGCAATCTAATAATTCTTAGTCATAATGATGCCCTTAGGAGATCTGACTAAAAGTGGTACTTAGCTCAACTTAGGCTTGCTCAACTTAAATACCTTATTGATAAAATCTAAACATACCTCATGGGGAAGTTCAATGCTCCCCCTCGAAATGTGGACTGAGTCATAGCTTAACATTTCGACGAACTTCCATAACAAATATTCCACATTTAGTAGAGAAGTCAATAAAATTTGTAGCACGAATCACATTATTGGAATGGAGAATGAAGAACTTAGTTTCTGCTAATGGATATCTTCCAGTAGCTTTAAACATTAGCCTCTAGTCCTTTAAGACTTCTCTTAAAACTTCCTTATTTATGAGGCCATAATAATATTATGCATATAGCATCTTTATCCAAAATGTTTACACACTTTCTTATGGATATAAAATCCTTTGAGCTTAATCACAGTCCACTTTTGTGCTTTATTGTAGATGACATAATAAATTGAACTCAAAAGCTCGATAATTAAATCATGAGAAGTTTCATGATCAACATAATCTTATAGAATTTTGAGAAGATTCTTCAAACTACTTCTCCATTAATGCCAGATAAACTGTATTTTGAATGGACTAGGAAATTATTTTCCTAGATCCTTACTGGCACACTCCCCCAGATTCTTACTGGGTCTTGCTCCCAATAAACATTAATAGACAAGAAATCCATTGGATTCTCGTCAATACTTTAGTAACCAAAATTTCTTTAATGAGAGCTCATTATTTTTGTATATACTTCATTACTTATGACCTCATGAAACAATAATATGTACATAAGCTTAACTCATTTCTCATAAGAAGCATTAAATCAGCCGAAAACATTATGGCTGAATTGAAAAAGATTAGCAATAGGGATAATGTTCATGATCACAAATATTTTATAGTGATCATTTAGAACATAATTCCTCATGTAAACATTAATCTTTAGGGAATAACACATGTATCCAATCAACTTTGGTCAGAATGAATTCACGTGTCACAACCTATCCCAAAATAACCATTAAATCTCCAACCAAAATTTCCTTTGGTTCCATCATAATTGGAGATTACTTAGTTAGGGATAACTTAATGATCATAAATGTTGAAAACTTCATGAATAAAACAGAGGCACTTAATAGCAGAAGCGTATTTTAAGACGATTGACGTCTTTTACCTTAATTCCCCGAAGGTACTTAAATATTTGTGGCATATTGCATTATGTCCATAAGCTTTATGTATGAAATCTTCTCCAGATCATAAACTTATTTTGTTGATCTGATCCACATCAGCTTTGGCCAGAAATGGACGAGAACAACAAACTTTTGCAAGCAAGTATTTATTAATCAGATTTGGCCAGAATAACAAATACATGTCACACTTTATAGCCTTTTAAAAACTTCTTTCACCGATCCAGCCCACATCAGCTTTGGCCAGAAATGGACAAGACCGGCAAAATTTTGTGGTCAGATACTCATCAATCAGCTTTGGCCAGAATGATAAGTATCAGCCATACTTATTTAGAATCATGTCTCTGTACACTTCTTTTATTGAACTAGTCTGTGGACCAGAACAACTAAATTTTGTGATCATGTGTTCATCAATCAGCTTTGGCTAGAATGACAAACACAAGCCACACTTTATTTAATTAGAGACATTCAATCGAAACAATTTTCTTGAACATGCATAGCTTAAGGACAAAAACCTTATTGATTGGCACGTAAACATGGCAATCCATGGTTTAATAAAAAATAACCATGAAAAAACAACTTTAGATATATTAATGCCCAAAACTTAAGTATAGTTAATACAATAGGCCACTTAATTTGAATCCTCCTCCTTAATTTTTTTTTTAATCACATAATCATAATCCCTTTTCACGGCATCATAATTTTTTCAACACCTTCTTTAGGTGCTTTAGGAGGATCATGAAGGAGAGCACAATTAATATTCAACAAAAAACTAGAGTAATCTCTAGCTTCTCCTTCCATAAAATATAATTGCTATCATTTAATTGCCTTATACCGTTAATTGTTTCGGCAATAAGAGAAACATTAGATGCTGCACAAAGAATTGGATGCTTTAACAAGCGTAACATTATGAATTTTATTTACTGATCGAACCCAAAACAGCTTTAGCCAGAGATGGGTAAGAATCAATAAAATTTTGTGGTCAAAATAATCACGCTTAATTACATCCTCACATAAAAAATACTTCTTTCATCAATCTGGCTCGCATCAGCTTTGGCCAGAAGCGAACCAGACCAATAAAGAAGTTATGGTCGAAATGCCCGCCAATCAGTTTTGGCCAGAATGACGGACATAAACCATACTTAATTAGAGGATTTATAAATTTAATTTTGCAGCAGAAACATTATGACATCATGATAGCAATAATCATGATAATAAATTTTGGGGAACATCATTAACATAAAAGGCCTCATTCAAAAAGAGCATAATTGCTCATAAAGAGCATAAAAGCCCCAACTTAATTTGATTGCTCGAAATATTATTTAATTGAGGCTACAATAAAATTAAAAACTTAAAGCTCTCTAATAAGAAAATGATTAGAGAAGCACATTATGAACTTAAATGAAGTATTATTATCCTGAGTTCAAGGCATGATAAAATGCCTTGAAACAATTAATCATAACATAATTGGCTTAAAAAAAATATATAATGCCATAATAATCATTAAATATGGCACAAAGGTATAATAATTATTATGATCATAAAATGCCATGAAGGAAAAATAACTAAACATAATTGAACTGCAATATAAAAGATCTAAACATGGCATATTAAAAACATAATGTGAATTAAAATAATAAAGAATTATATTGCCATAATAAACATAATAAAGCATGCATAAAATTTAGCCCTAAAATATGTTCACTTTATTACATAAAATTTGACCATTACAAGGAAAAATATTTAACATTTTTCCCTGAATTATTAATACTCATAACAGAGTTTTTAGCCGATTAAAATAAGTTGTTGTGCTGAACTGGGCCAGAGAAGCATCAGCCAGCCCAGCCAGCTCCCCCTGGACACGGCTGGTTTGGGCCGTAGCGGCCTGCAGGCCCAGCCAAAGCAGCCGGCCGCGGCAAGCTAAACCGCGACGCAGCCCAGCCCACCCCGAACCCTAGCCCTCACTCGTTCCCCTCCCCTTTCCTTCTGCTTCTCCACCCGCGGCGCCAGCGAGCGAGACGCGAGATGCGGCGGCGAGGCCAGCCGCTACGGAGGAGGGCGAAGACGGCGGCGTTGTCCAGGCCCCCTCGTCGGAACTGCGTGCAGCTTTGGCTTGCGCGCAGCTCCGTCGAGCGGCTCCGGGCAGCGCCCTTTACTAGGCGAGCGTGTCCCCGCGGCGGCGACGGCTGCCTTCGTCAGCTCCGGCACGGCAGCTGGACTCCATCACCGACAAGCGAGCGAGGAGGCGCAGCCACTGCCCGGTGTGATGGACGGCGAGACGCTCCAGCAGGAGCCCGAGCGCATCCGCAAGCATAAGAGGTCGACCTCTTCGCCGCCATGGCCAGTGACGGCAACAAGATCCATGAGGTAATCGTCCACCACTCCCTTTAGTTCTTGATTTAGGGTTAGGGTTCATCAGAAAATGGGGAATTTCCTCAATTAGGGTTTCGGAATTTGGGGATTTTCTTTAGGGTTTGCTTCAAATCACTTTATCCCCACTTTGAACTTTAACCGAAACCATAACATTAACAGAGAAGGAAATCATAAAATTGAATAGGCTAGAGTTTCGGATTTGGGGAAATCCTTTAGTGTTTGCTTCATATTAATTTAGTTCCCCTTTGATTCATACATAAAACCGAAACCACAAGCCCAAAAAAACATAAGATAAATTGAGGAATTTCAACATGTGATCTGTTAGGGCTAGAAGCATGATCTTGAGCATAGGAGAGCTCAAACTTGATGCTATCTGCTCTGATACCATTGTTGTATCCTCTAGGATCAACGAGCTCAAGTTTGAGCCACAACCAGAAGATGATTAGAAAAATTACCTTGATCTTGTGGTGCTGCCATCTTCTTCTTCTACTTCCTTACCACCAGCAGCTTGATCTGGTGGATGAACTGGTCCTTCCCAGTGCTTACAGTGCTAGCTTGATCGGTAGCTGATTACCTGAGTGTGTGTGAGAGAGAGGAAGAGAGACTGAGGGCAGCAGCAGCAGCCGTAGCTCACTACTCCTCTGGATGGCTCTCTCATCCTTTTATTTATCTTAGCACTGCGCACTGGGGGAACCAGCACCGTTGGATCTTAATTTGATGTCCCCGGTCAGGACACCTCTGGTAGGTACTGTAGCACCGACCTACTGTAGCAATTTTACTGTGTCTACAGTTTAGACTGTAGATCAAAATATCCAACATTCTCCCCCTTGATCGCAAGGCTAAATTTATAAGCCCACTTATCAATGAAATGGCATACGAGATAACAGATTACTGCGGTCAGTTATTTAGTACCGCAGAACCCAGTTACTACAATATACCACCCCATCTCAAAATGGAACTTCTTTAACTTTTGAGCTCCATAAACTTTATTCACATTATTCATTAGCTTTATTTCATAATTCTCTTTACATAAACATCATAAACATTACAGACTCATCTTTTGATAAAATGGTACACCAAGACAATAGATTGCAACAGTCAATTAAGTACTGCTGAACCAAGTGACTATGGTTCCCATTCGATCTCAAAATGAGCCTTTTGGGGAGATGGTGCTATAATGGTCCCAAAGAGTGCAATTTGTTCTCTTACGAATATGTATACACATAATTATGCGCGCACTTGAAACGAGAACAAAATATGTATTCAGAGTCTTAATTAGTCCCTTAATAATAGGCTGCCACATAAACTTAATGCCGGCAACGTTAGAAGGCAAGCCTCTTTAAATATGGTGCTTAGAACTTAATATCTTATATAATGCTTATATATATCAAAATATCCAACATCTCATAGAAGGATCTGTTGGTTGTTGCTATTCTGCTTTTGCCTGATTCGGTGGTAAAGTTTAACGATTCTGCCATCGGATTTGTATTGTTGTGCTAATTTTAGCAGTGGCGACTGGCGATTCCTGAGATTCAGGATAGAGCGGGGTTTTTTTTTTTTGTTAATGTGATGTTTGTTAGATGCATTGGATGCAAAGTTTCAGAATGGTGTATGCAAAATGATTTAGGGCTCCATTCCACATAGAAGATTATGCAGTATGTTGCCAAAGCTATTTGAAAACAACGAATAGATCTGTTTACTCACTATCATATTCATGTGCATGGAGTTCCTACCCCATGTAGTAGAGAAACTGACGAAACGCGCCCAAGAAGAAGTTCCTACTCCATTAGTAGGCACCTGCCTTGTGTGCATAGTTCAGGGTGAACAATCATTAGAGTGGTAATGGAACCTTTTTGTAATGGGCCAGCCCAGTACCGCACACACGCATAGCGTTGGATGTTGTTTTGGGGGATCAGCCCCCGCCAACGGCACTGCGTTCAGCAACGAGCCCATACCACTCGAACCCAAAACCCGGGCGTTGAGTTGAGGAAGGCTGCCCTTATAAGCAGGTGCGTGGCCTCCTCAACTAGCGAGGTGGGACTAAAGCGATGGTCACGCATCCAGCTTCTCGGAGGCGTGACAATCTCCCCCCCCCCCCCCCCCCCCTCGGGGGCCGGGAGACGCCAGCTCTGATACCACTGTAATGGGCCAGCCCAGTACCGCACACACGCATAGCGTTGGATGTTGTTTTGGGGGATCAGCCCCCGCCAACGGCACTGCGTTCAGCAACGAGCCCATACCACTCGAACCCAAAACCCGGGCGTTGAGTTGAGGAAGGCTGCCCTTATAAGCAGGTGCGTGGCCTCCTCAACTAGCGAGGTGGGACTAAAGCGATGGTCACGCATCCAGCTTCTCGGAGGCGTGACACTTTTATTATTCTCCCTGTTCAACTCATAAACTGCATTGCTCTTGGCAGCCAATCAGTCTTTAACATGCCTTGTGCCATCTTTCTTGTTTTCCCCCAGTGCTTAAGGATCTGAAGTATGCGGAATCTCATGAATGGGTCAAGGTTGAGGGTGATTCTGCGACCGTTGGGATTACAGACCATGCCCAGGTTGATATACTCATGCATTTGCCCTTCCTTCTGACTAAATTTCTCTGTGAGGTCTTTCATATGTGAGTCAGCCTATGCTTATGTTGATAGTGACTTGTTTGGGCTTCCAGGACCATTTGGGTGACGTTGTGTATGTGGAGTTGCCAGAAGTTGGCACCTGCGTAACTCAGGGAAAGGAGTTTGGTGCTGTTGAGAGTGTGAAGGCCACCAGTGACATCAACTCGCCGGTATCTGGAGAGATCGTTGCAGTGAACGAAGAACTTCATGAGAAGCCAGGATTGGTAAGTCTCAGCTCATGATAACCTGGCACTCGATGAGGAAATCTTTAGGTGGGGATTGAAGTGTGGTATGACCTGTATGCTGGCTGTCCTTATTTCCAACACAGGTCAATGGAAGTCCATATGAGGGTGGCTGGATTATCAAGGTCAAGGTCAGTGATGCAGGGGAGCTCAACAAGTTGATGGACGACGAAAAGTACTCAAAATTCTGCGAGGAAGAAGACAGCAAGCATTGAGCAAATATGGGGGCTTCTGAACATCGAGAATCTGCGCTTCGACCTTGTAGATGTCTGTCCTGTGCTGGTGTGCACTTTCTACCACCTGCTGTCTCAGCCCAGGAAGGAGCAAAACATGGAATAAGTGGCATTTGCCTACCCTACAAGGGCTTGCAAGATCCAAGATCTGTATATGACTTGAGTTCCTTTGTTTCCTTGAAATGAAATCGTCTCTAATTTTAGCTCTGTTTTGATGGATTGATATTCAATATTCTTTCTGCATACTAGTGATGGTATTTAGTCTTCTTCTGATCTATAAGAAGCCTGCGATAGTATCAGGATACTGCCTAAGCAATCTATAATGCTGGCAAAGAGGTACCACAGACTAATTCATAACAGTGGAAAATTCTTGAGAATCAGTTTACCTGATACCACATTACACCCGACTAATTCACATTAGTTTCAAACTCTTCAAAATCAGATCTCAGCAGCAACAGATACAACATCATAGCTCTGCAGTTCTAGCCCTGAACTGTCTTCAGATTACGCAAATTAGTATGAATCAGTCTGTGGCACTAATCGATCGGCATACAACCTTGTTGAGAATGTAGAATCATTAAGATAAAGAATAAGAGATATACATCTCTGGTACATAGGTCTTTTTTATGAAAAAATCAGCACAGCAGATCAGAAGAACATGGACATATGGTTTACAGAAAACCCAGCATATAAGATAAGAATATGGCGCATTGGTGCTGGGGCTAATCACCTTAATACCAGATTTTCTCCACAGAGCAACAAGTTCGCTAGAAACTCAGTAAACTTAGCAACAAAACTAAAATCAATTGCTAAACACAGTGATACCTTAATACATGTTTAGATCAGAGACATAAAAGATGAAAAAAGAAGTGGCACTCATATTTGATATTTCAGTAAGCAAGGCACCCAACCTACAGGCCACAAGGACAAATAGTCTTTCTCACGCCTTGATGTTCCAGTTGTGCGCTGTTCGTGGCCCGGTAGTAATGCCCTCATAGTATTGTGATGGCAGCTTTCCTTTGTTCCATTGTTTCACAAACTTGAGGAAGATATCACGAGCAGACTCTGAAGAAAGATCGGAGAAATATTTGCCCTTCTCTTCCTTCAACCAGGTTGCAAACTCATTGCTCTTTGCAAAGTAGTCGTCTTTGGATATTTCTTTGAAACCCTGTTTTAGCGAGAAAGAAAAATGAAAGGCATGTCAATCACTTCTGCACTGGCAACGATATATGTACCTAACACTCTTAACAGGCACATTCAAATACATCTGGTGCACACTTATTCCTTAACAGCCAGTACTACCTTTGACGAAAATTAGAGTAAAATGAGATGGAGCTTACATCACACTCTAGGTGCACAAATTATGGTTCTCAAGATCTGTTGACGGGTGTAAATACTACAATCCTTTCATCACGGACATAAAATAGAATAAAGCAATAACCATTAAAAAAGCTAAAGCACCTAAATTACTATTCGCATTCAATTGTCCCAATAGATCTTGCGCTGCTACTACCCTAGAACTAGAAGCACAAATTATGGTTCTCAAGATCCGTCAAGGGGTGTAAATACTACAATCCTTTCATCACAAACTTAAAAGTAGCAGGGAATAAGGAAATAACCGTTTTAAAAAAAGCTAAAGCTCCTAAATTACTATTCAGCCTCCAAGGACCTCGCCACGCTTTCAGCCTTCAGATACGAAATGAACTCTGGCAAGTTTCAATGGAAATCCTTTGTCCAGGACAATACAACAGGCTTGCATGTCAGTTATGAAAATTGACGAAGTTTACAATATCTTAGCCTGAAAAGTTTACCTGGAAACGGGCCAGTTCAGTTCTAAGAATACTTCAATGGCACCTTAAAAACATGGTTTGGACAGTTTTGCCAGTTAGGTTGCATATATATGCATTGGTTTGGAGGTGATTCGCTTATTTAATTTAGCCTGCTAGCTGTGTTTTTTAATGGTTTTGCCAAACCAGATGTGCTCAGCCCTATTTCATGTGGTTCTGTTTACAAATATTGGCCGTTCCATTATCAGACCATCGCAAAAGCTCCAGCTTCTACAACTAACAGGTCCAGATACTTTAATTAATCACATGCAAACTACTTTGCTTGATAATTTGATTAAACAACCGTCTAGACAACTCACAGGATCCTTGTCTTTTCGCTTGCTCTTCTCCTTCTCCTTGGAATGCTTCTCCTTTGAATCCCGCTCTGTCAAGACACACAAATACAAAGTCACACACACATCATCAAATAATGAATCTAACACCATATGTATATGATGAAGATCAAACGAATGCACGCCTTGGCACTATGAAAAGATCAGCATTTTAACAGTTCGTAGTGCATATAAGGTTGGTTTACATTTGTTTGTTACATATTCCAAAAGGCCAATTCAGTAGTGGATTTGGCGGAAATAGGAAAAATTTCGGGAGTGCCCTTGCCCACACAAAAAAGAAATGTTTTTGCTTAGGAACTTGCTACTGAAAGCCCATGCTGCGCTGGAAAAATCGGTGGGCACGGAACACGGATACAAACGCAAGTTATAATATTTGTGGTTTGGTGAGGGAGGATGGTTATCATGCGGCGATTGATTGCACTAAACCTCGTGCTCTTCAGTTTGGTCTTAGGACTGTCTGGAATTTACTGCCCGACGATTTTTTTGTGAAATGTGGCGTGGATTGGTTCCTTCGTCTCCCGTCCCAAGTGGATGATACATAATTTTTTTCTCTACAAAATTATGTGATTCCTTGTACTGCATTGGTGTTCCTACTTCCCTTGATAATCCAAAAGGTAAATCTCGAATCCACAACACAATGCTTCTATGACATATGAGCATAAGGGCTAATAATAAATCACTTGGCTGGTGCTTCTGCTAGTACTGGTCGGGCAAAATCTTACTGCTAGTTTTGATTTGGCTAGTGTTCCTGCTAGTATTGGGGCAATTACTGGAGATCATGCAGGTATGACAATACTGTCGGCATTTTATTTGCAAAAGAGTGCAGAGCACCAGGCAGAAATCCCTCTCTACAGTACACATCGCGCGGGACTCAATTGAGCATGAATTTGTTCAGCTAGAGAGTACATGAAGAGATGCAGGTCGCAGAGGCAACAAGAACCCTACCTTTGTCTTTGCCCCTGTCGCCGTGCTTCTTCTTCCTCCTCCTCCTCTTCTCTTCCTCCTCGTCGCTGCCTCGGCCGCTCCTCCTGGTCTCCTTCTTGTCCCGCCTCTTCTTCCGCTCCCTCTCCTCTTCCTCCCCTGAGCCAGCAAATCAACAAGCAGACCACGGAAAGGAATCAGCACGCGCGCGGAAACAGAGGGATGGGCGGTAGGCTGGGGCGAGAACGAAATCGGAAACCTGAGGAAGGGGAAGAGCGGCGCTTCCTCGACTTGCCCTCGCCGCCACCCATCGTCGCCGCCGGTGTTCTCCTCCTCTGCCTCCGAACGAAGGGAAGGGACAGAACACACATACCGCCTTGGGCTTGGGGTAGAGGTAAGGCTGTGCACGGTTAACCAAAAACCGAGAAACCGAACTGAAAAAACCGAAACCGAACCGAAATTGTGGTTATTTTGGTTTCCGGTTAAGGTTACGGCTAGTAAAATAGCTAACCATATGCCTTGCGGTTAATACGGTTAATAACCGAAAACCGAATGGTTAACCAAAAAAACCGAAATGCCTATTAAATTTTATTATTTTGCTACTTTTATTGACTTTTATTAACTTTACGGGTTACTTGTAGCATGTGATTTGCTACTTGTATAGACTTTTATTAACTTTATCGGTTATTTGGTTACTTTGGATCATATGCCTATTAATTTTATAGTCTATTCCGTTATTTTGTAATATATGGCCACAAAAAGAAATTGTCATTTTAAAATTCGCGTCAACTTAGGTTAATTTGGTTATTACCGAAACCGAACCGAAATTAAATGGTTATTACCGAAACCGAACCGTATTCTCGTACAAAACCGTATTTACCGAAGTATTGAAACCGTATAAATAAAAAACCGTATAAACCGAACCGAATTAACCATATTAACCGAACGCGCAGCCGGAGGTAGAGGTCTCGTGTTGGGTCCAGAGAGAAGTTAGGCATGTGTACTCAAAGCCCACATTCGTTACATGTCGGCCCAGTAGTTACCAGTTGGACCCTCTTCCACCGTGATCTCAATTCTAGTATTAAAACCTCCTGTCTGAGGCCCTGTTTCGAACACAGGAAGTAAAAACGTAGGAATAGGAAAAACGCAGGAATTGAGGTGTCATGTTTCCTAAATTCCTACAGGAACTAAAACCACAGGAAAAAAATTTCAAAGTGTTGTTTGGATGTCACACAGGAAAAATACAGGAATTGTAGACACGAGAAGATGAAAACATGAGGTGAGACCTCATGTTTGTTTTCCTCTAAATTCCTATGGAATAGCTTATGCCATAGGAATTTCAAAGGAATCTGAGATTCCTATTCCTTTGTTCCAAACGATACCATAGGAAAGTTTCCTGTAGGAATCCTATCCTCCAAAATTCCTACGGTTTTCCTTTGTTCCAAACGGGGCCTGATTCTGAAAAAAACAATTCCTTCTCCCAGAATTAATGTAGCGTCTTAAAAGTTAATCTAGCATGCTGGTGATACAGAGAGGATGGAGGATAGATTTTTTTTTTCAGTTCTGATGAATGTTCTATGGCTTCACTTTTATAGCCCTGTATGTCAAGAAAGTGTTTCTTTCGTCGAAGGTTTTTTTGTTGACAGAATTAGGAAGGGTTTAGTTTGTTACATTCATTCAGTAGTGGTCAACGCGAGAGAGGACTTTTGACTCCCGAGCTCTAGTGCTCCTGCCTTATAAAAAATGGAAAAATGTTATTTCAAAGTTTCAAAAAATCCTAAAAAAATCGTGGATACATATACATGTTACCTACATACTGCATATTTTCGCTCAATAATATTGTAGGTTACACAAAAATCACAAAATCATGAACCTGAAGGGTGAAAAAAAACTCATTTTACTTGGTAGATTTTCTTTATTTATAAGATCACGTATGAAAAATATATTTTCTGAAAATTTGGGCGTACATAGTAGACATGTATATGTACTTGTATGATTTTTTTTCAGAAATTTATAAGATGAAAGAATAAACTTTTCGATTTTCCTAAAAACCGGGAGCACCGAAACTAGAGAGGTAGAAGTGTTTTTCGTGGTCAACACTATAGCCAGATTGATTTTGTCTCTGTAGAAGAGAAGACAGACGTCCTTGCTTTGATTGTAAGGTGATACAGAGAGAGTGTTGTCCTTCAACATAAGCTTGTGGTGGCCGACTTCCGCTTTCGGATCTGTCTACAGCGGGATAAGCGTGCCAAAGTCCCTACAACGAAGTGGTGTAAACTAAATGAGGAGGCAGCTCAGACTTTCAAAGAGAGGGTTATTAAGGAGGTCCGTTGGGAGGAAGGAGGCGATGCAAACAATATGTGGATGAGGATGATGACTTGCATTCGGAAGGAGGCTTCAGATGAGTTTGGGGGGGGGTTAGGAAAAGTAGAAGCAAGCTAAGGATACTTGGTGTGGAACATTGAGATCGAGAAGGCTATTAAGGAGAAGAATGTCTGTTTCAAACGCCTACATTTGGACAGGATTGCAGTTAACATGGACAAGTACAAGAGGGCAAAGAAAGCCGCAAGACGAGTGGTGAGTGAGGCAAGAGGTCGGATGTATCAGGACCTTGATACGTCCATTTTGCATCACTATTTTATAGCATAATTTACTGTTATTCAATGATATATTTCATTAAGAGGAGTTACTTATGTTATTTTGTCTTATTTGCATGTTTGATGATCATTGGATAATTAACTGCTGGAGTCAGATTTCAGCTGGAAAAAGCAACGTCAAGGCACTATATTTCTGGAGGACAAAAAATATTCCGAGAAGACAGATGTTCCTATTTTATCAGAAGATGGACAAAGCCAAAAGGGGAGGCTGAGATGGGCCAGGAGGGGCCCACACCACCCCTGGGCGCGGGGCCCACCTTGGCCGCGCCCTAGCCAGGTGTGGTGCCCCTGGCCCACCTCAGGCGCTCCCCTTCGCGTACTTCATCCCCCAGAAACCCTAAGACACGGGGAGTCTGAGAAAATATTCCGCCGCCTCCACGAGGCAGAAACCACAGAGAGAGAAAAGCTCTCCGGCAGGGAGAAATCTGCCGGGGAAATTCCTTCCCGGAGGGGGGAGATCATCGCCATCCTCATCGTCATCGCGCTGGACTTCATCGGGATCATCATCATCATCATCTCCACCGCCATCATCACCACCACACCGCTGCACCATCTCGTTCCGCTGTAACATCTAGGGCTATACTTTTTAGTTCATAGGGAAACTCTCCGGCGTTAATTACTCCTTGTGGTTGATGCTATTGAGTTTTATCGGTGAATTAAAGTATATGTTCAGATCGCTATCCATCATTTATCACCTCTGATCATGATCCATATGATGTCTCGTGAGTAGTTCGATTAGTTCTTGACGACATGAGAGAAGTCACGCTGTTTAGTAGTGGAATTATGTGGAGTAATATTTAATGGTTTGATATTTAAGTTGTGGTGCTATTCTTCTAGTGGTGTCGTGTGAACGTCGACTACATGACACTTCACCTTTATGGGCCTAGAGGAGTGCATTGTGTATTTGGTTGCTAATTGTGGGGTTGCCGGAGTGACAGAAACCTAAACCCCCGTTAGTATACCGGTGCCACAAGGGAGCGTAGGATCTCAGTTTAAGGCTGTGGTTAGTTTATCTTAATTACTTTCTTGTAACTGCGGTGCTTGCAAGAGGTATAATCACAAATATGTATTAGTCAAGTAAGGGCGGTGCATTAGCATAGGTTCACCCACACAACACTTATCAAAACAATGAAGATTAATCAACTATGTGAAGCGAAAGCACTTGACTAGAATCTGTGTGTCCTCAAGAACATTTTGTCATCATAAGTAAAACCAACCGGCTTGTCCTTTGGTCTAAAAAGGATTGGGCCACTCGCTGCAATTATTATTACGTCTTTTACTTACTCGCATTTTATTTACCTGCTATATCAAAAACCCCTAAAAACTTGTCTGCTAGCATTTACAGTGAACCTTTACCGAAACTCCTTGTCAGCACCTTCTGCTCCTCGTTGGGTTCGACACTCTTATTTTATCGAAAGTACTACGATACACCCCCTATACTTGTGGGTCATCAAGACTATTTTCTGGCGCCGTTGCCGGGGAGTGAAGCGCTATTGGTAAGTGGAATTGGTAAGGAAAACTTTTACTGTAGGTGCTATTTTAATTTCTGCTTGCTACTTTATTTATCATGGAGAGATCTCCATTTGAATCCCTGTTTGGAAATACTACTACCACTGCTAAGGTAGTAGAAGAGGAACCACCTGATCAAGTAATTCCATTTAAAATACCTATGAAAATTGTTGAACGAGTTACGACTAACCGCTATGCAGGAGATGGAACTGTCCTCCTGGGGATCATTTGCTATTAATTCATGAATTATGCGAGTGTTCAAGTGTGCAGGTATTTCAATGGAAGAGGTCAAGAAGAAATTGTTTTCTATATCGTTGACTGTAAAGCTGCAAAATGGTATAGGATGCTGAAAAAATGGGCGTTCTATTGGCTGGGAGGAGATTGTGCCTCTCTTTTATTCAAATTTTATCGTCCTAGTGAAATTCATCAAGATCGGAATCATATATATAATTTTTGGCCTCATGATGGAGAAAGTATTGCCCAAGCGTGGGGGAGATTGAAATCATTAATGCTCAAATGCCCCATTCATGAGCTTCCTGGTAATGTTGTTATTGATAACTTCTATGCAAGGCTTCTCTTCAAGATAAAACTCTATTGGATACCTCTTGTGCTGGATCATTACGCGTAATAAAGAGGAAGTTAATGGGGACCTTCTTGATCGGATTGAGGAAAATACTGAAGGATGGGAGAACGACAAAGGTAGAGAATCAGGTAAAATATGATTACGAATGCATTAAAACTTTTATGAATACTGATAATTTTCGTAATCTCTATGATATGTATGGTCTTGATTCTCAAGTTATTGCAACTGTTACAAGGCTTTTGCCTCTTCTCTTGTATGTTCCTAAAGAAAGTTGCAATAAGTATCATTTGACTTACAAAGATAATACTAATTTTCTGCAAATAAAAAAACATTGAAGTTCATACAGTTGATCGTATCTTGCAGAACCTTATATTGAGAAACCACCTTTTCCTGTTAAAATTAGGGAACATTCTATCATAGCTAGTGTGGTTAATAAAAGTGCAAAGAAAGCTTTAGAACCTGCTGAAACAAATAGTGGTAGAACCCCACAATAGCAATAGTAAAGGATTTGGTAACTGAAAATGTAGAAGGAGGACATATTATCTTTTGTGAAGATGCCTCTAATATTGTTTCACATCCTAGTAGAGCTAGGAAAACAAGT
>CAMZMU010000062.1:19047034-19108689 GCA_947311845.1 Poa pratensis
ACTATTTTATAGCATAATTTACTGTTATTCAATGATATTTTATTAAGAGGAGTTACTTATGTTATTTTGTCTTATTTTGCATGTTTGATGATCATTGGATAATTAACTGCCGGAGTCAGATTTCAGCTGGAAAAAGCAACGTCAAGGCACTATATTTCTGGAGCACTAAAAATATTTCCGAGAAGACAGATGTTCCTATTTTATCAGAAGATGGACTAAGCCAAAAGGGGAGGCTGAGATGGGCCAGGAGGGGCCCACACCACCCTGGGCGCGGGCCCACCTTGGCCGCGCCCTAGCCAGGTGTGGTGCCCCTGGCCCACCTCAGGCGCTCCCCTTCGCGTACTTCATCCCCCAGAAACCCTAAGACACGGGGAGTCCGTGAGAAAATATTCCGCCGCCTCCACGAGGCGGAAACACAGAGAGAGAAAGCTCTCCGGCAGGGAGAAATCTGCCGGGGAAATTCCTTCCCGGAGGGGGGAGATCATCGCCATCCTCATCGTCATCGCGCTGGACTTCATCGGGATCATCATCATCATCATCTCCACCGCCATCACCACCATCACCGCTGCACCATCTCGTTCCGCTGTAACATCTAGGGCTATACTTTGTTTAGTTCATAGGGGAAACTCTCCGGTGTTAATTACTCCTTGTGGTTGATGCTATTGAGTTTTATCGGTGAATTAAAGTATATGTTCAGATCGTTATCCATCATTATATCACCTCTGATCATGATCCATATGATGTCTCGTGAGTAGTTCGATTAGTTCTTGAGGACATGGGAGAAGTCACGCTGTTAGTAGTGGAATTATGTTGAGTAATATTTAATGGTTTGATATTTAAGTTGTGGTGCTATTCTTCTAGTGGTGTCGTGTGAACGTCGACTACATGACACTTCACCTTTATGGGCCTAGAGGAATGCATTGTGTATTTGGTTGCTAATTGTGGGGTTGCCGGAGTGACAGAAACCTAAACCCCCGTTAGTATACCGGTGCACAAGGGAGCGTAGGATCTCAGGTTTAAGGCTGTGGTTAGATTTATCTTAATTACTTTCTTGTAACTGCGGATGCTTGCAAGAGGTATAATCACAAGTATGTATTAGTCCAAGTAAGGGCGGTGCATTAGCATAGGTTCACCCACACAACACTTATCAAAACAATGAAGATTAATCAACTATGTGAAGCGAAAGCACTTGACTAGAATCCCGTGTGTCCTCAAGAACATTTTGTCATCATAAGTAAACCAACCGGCTTGTCCTTTGCTCTAAAAAGGATTGGGCCACTCGCTGCAATTATTATTACTGTCTTTTACTTACTCGCATTTTATTTACCTGCTATATCAAAAACCCCTAAAAACTTGTCTGCTAGCATTTACAGTGAAACCTTTACCGAAACTCCTTGTCAGCACCTTCTGCTCCTCGTTGGGTTCGACACTCTTATTTATCGAAAGTACTACGATACCCCCTATACTTGTGGGTCATCAAGACTATTTTCTGGCGCCGTTGCCGGGGAGTGAAGCGCTATTGGTAAGTGGAATTGGTAAGGGAAACTTTTACTGTAGGTGCTATTTTTATTTCTGCTTGCTACTTTATTTTATCATGGAGAGATCTCCATTTGAATCCCTGTTTGGAAATACTACTACCACTGCTAGGTAGTAGAAGAGGAACCACCTGATCAAGTAATTCCATTTAAAATACCTATGAAAATTGTTGAACGAGTTACGAATAACCGCTATGCAGGAGATGGAACTGTCCCTCCTGGGGATCATTTGCTATTTATTCATGAATTATGCGAGTTGTTCAAGTGTGCAGGTATTTCAATGGAAGAGGTCAAGAAGAAATTGTTTTCTATATCGTTGACTGGTAAAGCTGCAAAATGGTATAGGATGCTGAAAAATGGGCGTTCTATTGGCTGGGAGGAGATTGTGCCTCTCTTTTATTCTAAATTTTATCCTCCTAGTGAAATTCATCAAGATCGGAATCATATATATAATTTTTGGCCTCATGATGGAGAAAGTATTGCCCAAGCGTGGGGGAGATTGAAATCATTAATGCTCAAATGCCCCATTCATGAGCTTCCTGGTAATGTTGTTATTGATAACTTCTATGCAAGGCTTTCTCTTCAAGATAAAACTCTATTGGATACCTCTTGTGCTGGATCATTTACGCGTAATAAAGAGGAAGTTAAATGGGACCTTCTTGATCGGATTGAGGAAAATACTGAAGGATGGGAGAACGACAAAGGTAGAGAATCAGGTATAAAGTATGATTACGAATGCATTAAAACTTTTATGAATACTGATAATTTTCGTAATCTCTATGATATGTATGGTCTTGATTCTCAAGTTATTGCAAACTGTTACAAGGCTTTTGCCTCTTATCTTGATGTTCCTAAAGAAAGTTGCAATAAGTATCATTTGCCTTACAAAGATAATACTAATTCTGCCAATATTAAAAACATTGAAGTTCATACAGTTGATCGTATCTTGCCAGAACCTTATATTGAGAAACCACCTTTTCCTGTTAAAATTAGGAACATTCTATCATAGCTAGTGTGGTTAATAAAAGTGCAAAGAAAGCTTTAGAACCTGCTGAACAAATAGCGGTTGAACCCACAATAGCAATAGTAAAGGATTTGGTAACTGAAAATGTAGAAGGAGGACATATTATCTTTTGTGAAGATGCCTCTAATATTGTTTCACATCCCAGTAGAGCTAGGAAAACAAGTGTTCCTGTGCTTTCAGTCAAAATAGGAGAACATTGCTATTATGGTTTATGTGATATTGGTGCAAGTTCTAGTGCTATTCCTTTTGATCTTTATAAAGAAATTATGCATGAAATTGGTCCTTGCGAACTTGAGGAGATTGATGTGGTTATTCAGCTTGCTAATAGAGAAACTATCTCTCCAATTGGTATTGTGAGAGATGTTGAAGTTTTATGTGGTAAGACTAAATACCCTGCTGATTTTCTAGTACTTGGTTCTGTTGCTAGTAAAGCTTGTCCCATTATTTTTGGTAGGCCTTTCTTGAATACATGTGGTGCATTATAGATTGTAAGAAAGAGAAAATTTACACTAAATTTAATGGAGAATCTTATGAGTTTAATTTCTCTAAGTTTGGTAAACAACTTTATGAAACTGAATTACCTAATGAGAATTTCAAGTTGAACAACTTGCTTCTATTGCTGTTGCTCCTAACAATGCCTTGCAGCAATTCATGGAGGAACACGAAAGTGAAGTATTTATGGAGGAGAGGAATGAGATTGACAATGCCTTTCTTCGTCAACCACCAATACTTAAGCATAATTTGCCTGTGGAAGATTTGGGTACCTCAGCGCCTCCTAAGGAAGATCCTGTCTTCGATTTAAAACCTTTACCTGATAATCTTAAGTATGTTTATCTTGATGAAAGGAAAGTATATCCTGCTATTATTAGTTCTAAACTTTCAGGTAATGAAGAAGCAAGGTTATTAGAAGTACTAAAGAAACATCGAGGAGCTATGGGATACACTTTGGATGATTTAAAGGGGATTTCTCCTACTATATGTCAACATGCCATCAACATTGAACCGATGCAAAACCTGTTGTTGAGCATCAGCGTCGCTTGATCCCTAAGATGAAAGAAGTGGTAAGAAATGAGGTATTAAAACTTCTTGATGCTGGTATAATTTATCCTATTGCTGATAGTAGATGGGTAAGTCCTGTGCATTGTGTCCCTAAGAAAGGAGGAGTTACTGTTGTACCAAATGAAAATGATGAACTTATTCCTCAAAGAGTAGTAGGGATATAGGATGTGCATTGATTTTAGAAAGGTCAATAAAGTAACTAAGAAAGATCATTATCCTTTGCCTTTTATTGATCAAATGTTAGAAAGGTTGTCTAAGAAAACCATTTTTGTTTCCTTGATGGTTATTCTGGATTCTCACAAATTGCTGTTAAAGCACAAGATCAAGAGAAAACTACTTTTACTTGTCCTTATGGAACTTATGCTTATAGACGTATGCCTTTTGGTTTGTGTAATGCTCCTGCTACGTTCCAAAGATGCATGTCTGCTATTTTTCATGGTTTTTGTGAAGAAATTGTGGAAGTATTCATGGACGATTTTTCCGTCTACGGAACTTCCTTTGATAATTGCTTGCACAATCTTGATAAAGTTTTGCAGAGATGTGAGGAGACTAATCTTGTTCTTAATTGGGAGAAATGTCATTTCATGGTTAATGAAGGAATTGTCCTAGGGCACAAAATTTCTGAAAGAGGTATTGAAGTGGACAGAGCTAAAGTTGAAGCAATCGAGAAAATGCCCTGTCCAAGGGATGTGAAAGGTATCCGTAGTATTCTTGGTCATGCCGGTTTTTATAGGAGGTTTATTAAAGATTTCTCTAAAATTTCAAAACCCCTCACTAATCTTCTTCAAAAAGATGTACCTTTTGTTTTTGATGATGATTGCAAGGAAGCTTTTGAAACTCTAAAAAAGGCTTTAATCACAGCTCCTGTTGTTCAACCTCCTGAATTGGACTTTACCTTTTGAAATAATGTGTGATGCTAGTGATTTTGCTGTAGGAGCTGTTCTTGGACAGCGGGTAGACAAGAAGTTAAATGTTATTCATTATGCTAGTAAAACACTTGATGCCGCTCAAAAGAATTATGCTACTACTGAAAAGGAATTTTTAGCAGTTGTTTTTGCTTGTGATAAATTTAGACCTTATATTGTTGATTCAAAAGTTACTATTCACACTGATCATGCTGCTATTAGATACCTTATGGAAAAGAAAGATGCTAAGCCTAGGCTCATAAGATGGGTACTTTACTGCAAGAATTTGATTTACATATGTAGATAGGAAAGGTGCTGAAAATCCTGTTGCTGATAATTTGTCTAGATTAGAAAACATTTCAGATGATCCTATACCTGTTAATGATAGTTTTCCAAATGAACAATTGGCTGCGATAAAGGTAAGCTCACGCGAAAGTCCTTGGTATGCTGATTATGCTAATTTTATTGTTGCCAAGTATTTGCCTCCGACCTTTACAGCTCAGCAAAGAAGAAAGTTCTTTTATGATTTGAGGCATTATTTTTGGGATGACCCACATTTGTATAAAGAAGGAGTAGATGGCATTATGCGAAGATGTGTTCCTGAGTATGAACAGAAAGAAATATTGAGCAAATGCCATGGAAGTGCTTATGGAGGACATCACGCTGGAGATAGAACTGCGCAAAAGGTTCTACAATCAGGTTTTTATTGGCCTACCCTTTTTAGAGATGCTAGAAAATTTGTTTTATCATGTGATGAATGTCAAAGAGTAGGTAACATTAGTAGACGTAATGAAATGCCTATGAATTATTCTCTTGTTATTGAACCTTTCGACTGTTGGGGATTTGACTTTATGGGTCCTTTTCCTTCCTCAAATGGTTATACTCATATACTTGTTGCTGTTGATTATGTTACTAAATGGGTAGAAGCTATACCAACTTCTAGTGCTGATGGTGAGACATCATTAAAAATGCTTAAAGATATTATCTTCCCTAGGTTTGGTGTGCCTAGATATCTCATGACTGATGGGGTTCTCATTTTATTCATGGTGCTTTTAGAAAAACTCTAGCTAAGTATGATGTTAATCATAGAATTGCTTCACCATATCATCCCCAAACAAGTGGTCAAGTAGAATTGTCAAATAGAGAGATTAAGTCTATTTTGCAAAAGACTGTTAATAAATCTAGAAAAAATTGGTCTAAAAAGCTTAACGATGCTTTGTGGGCTTATAGAACTGCTTATAAAAATCCTATGGGAATGTCTCCTTACAAAATGGTTTATGGAAAAGCTTGTCATTTGCCTTAGAATTAGAACATAAAGCCTATTGGGCGGTGAAAGAACTTAATAGAGACTTTAAACTTGCCGGTAAAAAGAGATTGCTTAATTTGAATTCTTTAGATGAATGGAGAAATGCAGCTTATGAAAATGCTAGGCTCTTTAAAGAGAAAGTTAAGCAATGGCATGATAGAAGAATTCTTAAGAGAGAATTTAACGTAGGTGAAAAAGTTTTATTGTATAGGTCTCGTCTCAGATTTTTTGCAGGAAAATTACTTTCAAAATGGGAAGGACCTTATATCATTGAGGAGGTCTATCGCTCAGGTGCGATTAAAATCAATTCACTAGATGGGGACAGACCACAAGTGGTTAATGGTCAAAGACTCAAGCATTACATTTCTGGAGATTCTTATAATGAAGATGTTGATCTATCAAAGTGGTAACTCCAGAGGATTTTATAAAAAGTCAAATTCAGACAACTGCAAAGCTGATTTGGAATAGGTAACAGTTTCGGTAAGAAAAAGTTCGCGATTTACTTTTCAACCTAAATATTTGTTGTTTTTACATAATATGGAAAATTATGAGTCGGAAAAGGGTAGGAAACGGTGCCCGAGGGCACCACACCACCCCTGGGCGCGGGCCCCACCCTGGCCGCGCCGTGGGTGCGTGTGGGCACCTCGGAGCCCGTCTCCGACCCCGTTTCGTCCTGTACCTTCCTTTTGTCGTAAAACTTTTTGCTATATATCACCCGGATCTCCCGAGGTCCGTATATCGTGTTTTCGTCGAGTTTTGGTTTCGAGCTGTTTTCTGCCAGGAACTATTTCGGATTTAGAGCGCCATGGTCTTCTCCAACGACAACGAGAGCAAGGAGGGCGTGGAGGACATCATGGACCAGAGGATCGAGGAGGAGGTCAAGAGCGAAACCGATGATGAAGTAGAGGAAGACTCAACTCCACGTCCTCGCGCTACTATTGCAAGCATCGGGGTGACTGCCAACCCTTTCAATCCTGTGAAGAACCTGAACATGGGTGGTGAGGCATCGCGTCATGCCTTTGCACCCAAGACACTCGCCTCAAACTCCAGTAACCCTTTCCATACCCTCATCCATAAGTATCAATTTGAGAGAGTTCCGGAGATGGAGTTGCCTACTTGTTGGGATATAGATCGATCTAACAATGCAGGAAAAGAAAGCCCTAAGTCCAGTGAGAAGTGGGGAAACAATTCCAAGAGCTGGGATTCACCTTCTGACCAGTTCATGAACCGCATCGAACACAATTCGGAGATGATCCGCATCCTCACATACAAGATAGATGAATTGAAGGATTTGGTCGAGAAGCTCATTAGGGAGTCGCCACCAAGAGATCAAGCCTAAATCGTCAAGGGGTAATGGCACTCCCTTGGCTTGTTCCAAGCTTGGGGGAGTGCCCAGTATCATCTTTATCCTTTCGTTTTTATAATTTCGTGGTCATATCATGAGTAGAGAAGTTATCTTATAAGATGGTTTGCGATGTGGAGTGTCAATCCTTTAGTTATCCATGTATCCGTTGGTTTGAGTGTGTCTTTGTTCAGAATATTAATGAGAAGTTCCACCTTTACTTTCGGTACATTTTATTTTAGCCTGCAATCTTCTTTATGTGCTGATCTTGCCATTAGTATTGACGCCACTTTTGGGTACATTAAGTAAATTATATTAGTTGTGGCAAACTTAGTATTGGTCATTAGTAGCAATACCATGAAAACTTAAGTAGAAGGAGGGAATTACATGCAAAAATATTATCCCTTTATCTTTCTTTCTTGCTAGCCAATAAGATTAGTATTCTTTGAGTTAAAACATTTGTGCTTACAGGGAAGATAGCATGGTTGCTTCTATTACATATATATTTGTGTGTATCCCCCAACTTTTATGCTTGCTACCTTGCTAGCCTTAACCACCGTACTGAGAGGGAATGCTTCTCGTGCATCCAAATCCTTGAACCAAACCCATGCCATTTGTGTCCACCATAACTCCTATATGTGGTATTTCTTTGCCACTCCAAGTAAATTTTTCATGTGCTACCTTTAAATTATTCAAAATGTTATTATTCCCTTTTGTGTCAATGTTTACTAGCTCATGAGGAAGTAGTGTGGTTATCCTTTATTCTACTTGTCAAACAGACTTTACACCTGGACTAGTGGCATATACATCCGCTTATCCAATAACTTGCAAAAAGAGCTGGCAACGGGATGCCCAGTCCCAATTAATTACAACTTTAACCAATTAATTCTCTTCACACTTTTGCCCTGAATTATCAGTAAGCATGACAAACAGTGAAATACTGTGTGTGTAAACCAAAGAGAAAGAGGGATGATCTGCCTTGCTGGTAGAAATAACGTCCTTCATGGGAGCCGCTCTTAAAAGTCTGTTTGACAGGGAGAATACTGTTTTCACCCGCTACCATTCGTTGACAATTAACAAACACCTTAAAACTTAATTTTTGCTCTCTATATGATTTCAAAAACTTAAAAGCTCTAGCACATGACTTAATCCCTGCTTCCCTCTGCGAAGGGCCTTTCTTTTACTTTTCATGTTGAGTCAGTACACCTATTTCCTTCTTCCTTGAGCAAGCATTTGAGTTGTTGTGATTCAACCATATATATCATTAATATTGTCAATCATGTCTTTATCCTTCTTGTCTTAGCACAAAGACTTTTGCCTCTAAGAATATAGCTTTGCAAGTTATCAATGACTGTAAAGAAGGTGTGATAATTGAGTGTGGAAGTTCTGCAATATAAGCTCTAATATAAAGACTCCTTTCGAAAGATAAGTATTGATTGCTTATTGTTCTATGACCAAGAATGAAGTGTGCCATTACTAATCTATAATTTCCTTCGTGTATTTTTATTGTGGTTGTTTCACTACTCATGTTCAAGTTAGGTTATATGAAGAGTAGTTGCTGTTTAAAATGAGTGTGTTGTTTAGTAATTACTGATGCTTCTTGTCCGTATTCTTTATTATCGACGCTTCACTCCATAAACTTTTGTTCTAGTTTACTGAGCTCAGCTTTCGCTTGGGGACAAGCGAGGTCTAAGCTTGGGGGGGTTGATACGTCCATTTTGCATCACTATTTTATAGCATAATTTACTGTTATTCAATGATATATTTCATATTAAGAGGAGTTACTTATGTTATTTTGTCTTATTTTGCATGTTTGATGATCATTGGATAATTAACTGCCGGAGTCAGATTTCAGCTGGAAAAAGCACGTCAAGGCACTATATTTCTGGAGCACTAAAAATATTTCCGAGAAGACAGATGTTCCTATTTTATCAGAAGATGGACTAAGCCAAAAGGGGAGGCTGAGATGGGCCAGGAGGGGCCCACCACCCCTGGGCGGGGCCCACCTTGGCCGCGCCCTAGCCAGGTGTGGTGCCCCTGGCCCACCTCAGGCGCTCCCCCTTCGCGTACTTCATCCCCCAGAAACCCTAAGACACGGGGAGTCCGTGAGAAAATATTCCGCCGCCTCCACGAGGCGGAAACACAGAGAGAGAAAAGCTCTCCGGCAGGGAGAAATCTGCCGGGGAAATTCCTTCCCGGAGGGGGGAGATCATCGCCATCCTCATCGTCATCGCGCTGGACTTCATCGGGATCATCATCATCATCATCTCCACCGCCATCACCACCATCACCGCTGCACCATCTCGTTCCGCTGTAACATCTAGGGCTATACTTTGTTTAGTTCATAGGGGAAACTCTCCCGGTGTTAATTACTCCTTGTGGTTGATGCTATTGAGTTTTATCGGTGAATTAAAGTATATGTTCAGATCGTTATCCATCATTATATCACCTCTGATCATGATCCATATGATGTCTCGTGAGTAGTTCGATTAGTTCTTGAGGACATGGGAGAAGTCACACTGTTAGTAGTGGAATTATGTTGAGTAATATTTAATGGTTTGATATTTAAGTTGTGGTGCTATTCTTCTAGTGGTGTCGTGTGAACGTCGACTACATGACACTTCACCTTTATGGGCCTAGAGGATGCATTGTGTATTTGGTTGCTAATTGTGGGGTTGCCGGAGTGACAGAAACCTAAACCCCGTTAGTATACCGGTGCACAAGGGAGCGTAGGATCTCAGAGTTTAAGGCTGTGGTTAGATTTATCTTAATTACTTTCTTGTAACTGCGGATGCTTGCAAGAGGTATAATCACAAGTATGTATTAGTCCAAGTAAGGGCGGTGCATTAGCATAGGTTCACCCACACAACACTTATCAAAACAATGAAGATTAATCAACTATGTGAAGCGAAAGCACTTGACTAGAATCCCGTGTGTCCTCAAGAACATTTTGTCATCATAAGTAAACCAACCGGCTTGTCCTTTGCTCTAAAAAGGATTGGGCCACTCGCTGCAATTATTATTACTGTCTTTTACTTACTCGCATTTTATTTACCTGCTATATCAAAAACCCCTAAAAACTTGTCTGCTAGCATTTACAGTGAAACCTTTACCGAAACTCCTTGTCAGCACCTTCTGCTCCTCGTTGGGTTCGACACTCTTATTTATCGAAAGTACTACGATACACCCCCTATACTTGTGGGTCATCGGACCTCTACCAGCGATTAAACAGAAAGGAATGCGAAAGCGGCACAAAAGAATCACCCTCACATTTATTCCCTTTTGCGTCGCTAGCAGAATGAACCAAGTGACAGCCCTGCAAAGATTTCGAGTAGTTGTCTAAGGAAGTAACAGAATGTTGAACTGAAGCATCCTCTCTGACCAAAGATAGATTGCTCCACTGTACACCTGATTGCAGTTATGAAAGAATCTATCATTCTGGAAAAGGGAAGTATATTAGTAAAAAACATACTGTGCCCTGCAAAGCTTCACCCAACACAAGTGAACACTGCATCCAATGCGTTCCTCCATGCACCGATGCATTTCAAGTTTCAAGGGAGAAGCCCCATCAGTCCAAGTGAGGAGAAGGTAAACATGAAATCCCAAGCTATCTGCAGAATTTGGTGTTTTTTCTGCAGTAGTACAAGTAAACAGGATGCAATGATGCCAACTCTAAACTGCCCTGGGATCTCTTACCAGTAAATCCCATGGGTCATGGCAGCTCGCATATGTCACTTGTGTTGTACTTGTGTGAGACTATTAACTGAATCAAAAGTATGCTTTGGAGGTAAAGTCTTGGACTTTGCTGGCGGCGTGTCACCGGCAGGGCGAAGAACCTCGATTGACAAGGCTCTGATACCACTTGTCGCACTGAATTGGAAACTAGAACAAAGAGAGCTTTTCTGGTTCTATTCCTCTTCTTTTATTCTAGTACAAGGGAAAACGTGGCTATGATCCTTGCGTTCGTGCCATCCCACGAACGGATTGTGACCCCGTGTGACTCGCTCCAGTTTGTTACAACAGATCCGATCAACAACTCTAACTGAAAAACGGCTAACACTAAAGTCTGACGAAACTGAAGAAATTGACACCTAACACTGAAATTCAGAAATCGACAGCAGCAGGGTTTATACACAGAGAATTACGCGGAATAGAATAGAATAGATACACTGGACAATCTCATTACTTTGAACTAAGTTAACCACTGCACATTGTATGACAACCGATTAGAAACATGAGAGCCTGACATCTAGCTACAAATTAATAATCGGTTAATCTATTTAGCAAACGTGCCCTATTAGCAACATTCGTCCGGCGATGTGAGAATCAGAATTCGCCCCATAAAGCAAGGGGACAACTCATGCATGCAAGGAATCTTTCCATAAACAAAAATTCAAAATAGATTATCTCAAACCTGTAATCCAATTGACGTTCCGTTTTACCATTGGTTTCGTCTCGACGAGTACATTAAAATAAGATCCCATCTATAATATGTTTTGACAAACTTTTTTTTCGTCCGTCAGTTACCAGTTATAATACTGTATTTCCATGTAAGGTAACAGTAACACCCAAATAATACAAGGTTACCATATAGGTTTTACATGTTGTTTTTGTCATAGCCATGATATACATGTTTTAGAGAGTGACTATTTGATCCAATGTAGACAGGTAAGTCATGTGCTTACCGCTAAGCAAGGATTACACTGGTGAGTCGCACGTTCAAAATACATGGCAACCATTGGATTTTCACCTGGTAACCAACTTGACAATGCCTGGTAACCAAGTGACTATAATCTGGCAACTAGAGTCGGAAAAAAAAGTTGTCAAAATATATATCAAGAGGGATCTAGTTTTGAAGATCTTGTCGCAACAAAGCTAACCGTGAAAACGGATACGAATTTGAAATTACGGTTTAAGAGATAAAACTTTAAAGTTAAAAACCATGGTTGCATGCATGCATGACACAATTACCTATTATATCCGTGCCCACAGACTACTAACCTGGGGCAGTGCCCTTATTAGTATAGTCCATTAATAATCGGGTGTGACTAGGGCTCAGCTGACTGAGACATAAGTTAAGTCTCAGTCAGGTGACCTCACCCTTGTGTGATCTGGAACAATTTCGTATTTCACTCCATCCTTCAATGCAGCCGTACGCAGTCCTTTATTTTTTTTAGAAACAGCAGACCGTAATCCATCCTTGGATGAAAAGCAACCTAAACTTTAACGTGGGCAGCGATCAACGTGGGCTGAGTTTCTTTTGAGGGAAAGCTAACGTGGGCTGAGCTTCGAAAATGCAACACCACAGTCCACAACTAACATGATATCCACCTACTATCCACACCCTTCAATTTTATCAAGATTCGTGCAACAAATTCATCAACGAATCTTCAAATGTCAACGCATTATCAATAATTGATGGATTTATGTAACATGAATTTTAGATTCATGTACTAACATGAATTTTCTCTGCATGCATTGAAAAAAAAAAACCACGCGTTTAACATATTTTTTTAGTTTTTTTAACACATAAAATAGTAGGAATATATGGTTCGTTGGATGCATAATCAACGGTCATGATAGTAGGTGGAGATCCTATTAGTTGTGGAAAATCGCGTAGGCTGAGCTTGTCCCATTCGTTTTATGTTTTCCTTGTTGGGCCTTTTTAATTTATGGGCAATTTTTTGTTTTTATTTTATTGGTACCGTGGTGGTATTTTTTCCTTCATTTTTTTTGATAAATGCCACGAAAGACACTAAAAACGAGAGACAATTCTTAAAAAAACTCAATTGCTACTCCACTCACAACTGAGATTTTTCAGTTGCGGATGGAATTGCAAATGTCATTTTTCAGTTGTGGGTGTGGCGGCAACTGAGATTTTTCAGTTGTGGGTGAGGTTGCAACTAAGATTGATATATTTCAATTGCGGGTAGGGTTGCAACTGAGGTTGCAAGCAAAGACTTTTCAGTTGCACGTGAGGTTTTTTCAGTTGTGGATAGGGTCGCAAGAAAGGTTACAAGAAAAAAGGTTAAAAAAACATCAGTTTCAACTGCAGTTGCAACTGGCTCAAGAAAAGGAACTCAGTTGTAAGTGCAGTTGCAACTCGCTCTGAAAAACAAAGCTCGAAGTGCAGTTGCAATTGCCTCTGAAAAACATTTAGTTGCAAGTGCAGTTGCAACTGGGTTCCAAACAAAAAACAAAACACTAAAAAATTTAAAAACACTAAAAATAATAATTCAAATAATAATTAAAATGATAAGAGCTGCAACTGGCTCTGAAAAACTCAGTTTCAATTGCAGTTGCAACTGGCTCGGAAAAAAACTCAGTTGTAACTGCAGTTGCTACTAGCTCAAGAAAAAGAACTCAGTTGCAAGTGCAGTTGCAACTGGCTCTAAAAAAACTCAGTTGCAAGTGCTGTTGCAATTGGTTATGAAATTTTTTAGTTGCAAGAGCGGTTGCAACTGGCTTCCAAAACAAAAAAAACAAAACACAATTTTAAAAAAACACTACATAAATTAATAAAAATAATAATTAAAATGATAAGAATTGTAAATGGCTTTGATGCATGTAAAATGCATACATGAACTTTGCATTATTTTACTTATATTCCAATCATATTTGCATCATATAAGGGTTATATCACTGTTTTATGATGATTTGGGAATATTTCACAGTTTTCCTATTTTTTTGAATTAACCCTGCGCAGGCAGAAAACCCTATTTTCTATGTTTTGATGTTTCAGGGACCCAAACGACGTCCAAATGACCTGCAAATTTACGAGCATCAATATTTGGAAGGAAGAAGACTTTGGAGTGAAGGAAGCAAACAAGCGGAGGCCCGAGGCCCAAAAGGGGGTGGCCCACGCGGCCACAGTACCAGGCCACGTGGGGCCCACCATCTGGAGCCTCGGAGCTCCGATGCATCGATCTTTTCTCCACCGACTTCGTGACCTAAAACCGACTATAAAAATAGTCCCCGAGGCCCATCAGAAAGGAGCGCCGCAGAAACACAGAAACCACGAAACGGAGATCTGGAGTTGCAGATTGGGGGGGAAACTCCGGCGGGGCGCTGCCGGAGAGTTGCAGAACAGAGATATGATGTGCCTTGCTAAGTATGGATCTATCTATGTAATCCTATGGTGGATATTGTGGTATGAGATGATATTTGTTATGCATTTACCGTTGTGTTTGATCTTTTATGACTTGTCATACTTTGGAGATATTCTATGATGCATGTGATGGTTTGATTTATGCGTAATGCCTTGTTTATCCTTGTCATGAGGTGATTGACACCACACGTGTGGATAGATGAGAGAGATGTGGTCATGCACACGAATATGAATCATTGCACTAGTGTTTAGAATATTGTCCATTATGAAGTATGATGTATATGTAGGTACGGGATGGACGATGTGACAACGGCTTATGTATTGAGTGACACAATACAGCCCAACATCCTTTAGCTGGGGGTAAAAAGGAAGAAGTATGATGTGGGAGTGACAGCAACCACGGTAGCCTTACGAGGGTGGACTAGCAACACAAATGATTTTTCTTCCAACTATGTGTTTTAGAACATGTAGCCGTCATAGAAGTTTACCATGAATGCATGACAATTGTGTGTACTTTTATTATCTATAACATGATCACCAACCATGGATTGAGAGAGAGGACGAGTGAAACCATGAACCCATGTCCATTGTTCCTATAAGAAACTCACACCTGAGCTTGTCCTCTTGCTGCATAGAGGATTGGGCTTTCTCTCTTGAGAGCTGTCACTTGCTACTATTTATTTTCAGCATTGCAACCATGCATCCAAAAAATACCAAAAACACTTGCATCTTTCATTGTTTTATTTATCAACTTGCTAACCAATACCTTCAGCTCCTCGTGGTTCGACAACCTTTCTAATCGAAAGATACTACAATTGATCTCCTGCACTTGGGAGTCATCAAGATACTTTTCTGGCGCCGGTTGCCAGGGAGCGTAGTGCTTAAGTTTCTATTCTTGTGTGCACTAGACTTTTGATTTATTTTATCTTGTTTTATATCTTGCAATCATCTAAGCTTGGGAGGTTCCTTTAAACTTGTTTGGTTGTGAGTTTCTCATTAGCTTTACTTTAGTTATGTATCTGTTTATACTCTCCTTATTTGAAAAACACAAAAAAAATAGAGATCTTTATGAACTTTATATTAAATTAGGGCATGATGCTTTTGAAGAGGAAATTAAAAAACGTATGGAAGTTTGTTTGCATAATAGTGATAGCATGTTATTAGCATGAATTCTTTGAACACCATTATTGCGAATGCTATGCAAAGCTCTAAGCTTGGGGGAGGTTGAGGTTTTTGAAAATCCTTTTCCTACAAATGATTATATATTTGAGACCTCTCCTCCTAGTGAAGTATTTGAAAATCCTTTTGCTACTGATGATTATAATGATTGTGATATTTTCAGTCCACCTACTATTGAGGATAAAGTTTATTATGATTATGATATGCCTCCTATATATGATGATTACAATGATGATTATGAATGTTTTACTCCCACTATCACTAAGAAGGATTTTACTTATGTGGAGAGTATAATACTTTTATGCTTGTAGATCATGAAAGACATGCTTTATGTCATAATTATATTGTTGAATTCATTCATGATGCTACTGAAAGTTATTATGAGAGGGAAACATGGTTCTAAACATTTCAATATTATTACGTTTCCTCTCTTTAAGTTCAAAGTCTTGAAATTGCTCTTGTTTTATCTTCCTATGCTACTTGCTTTGTGTTTCAATGATTTATTTTCTTACAAGATCCCAATGCATAGGAAGTGGGTAGACTTAAATATGTTTCATATTTTTCTCTTGATGCTCACTTTTGCATTTCAATTCTTATTCCTATGTGAGCATCATTAAAACTATCATGGCTGTCCAGAAAACAGATTCCTAAGCTTCACTGCGAAAAATGTTAAAAATCACAGAAAAGGAATTTTGACCTGAAATTTTACGACAGCAATCTTCAGTTATTAATACACATTTCATTAGTTCAAAATTTTCTGATTTGAGCAACGTAAGTGCCTCTGAAAATTCACTCTTTACGGGCTGTCCAGTTTTGACAGATTCTGTCTTTATTTTGCATTACTCTCATTACTTGTGTTTGTGTAGT
Source organism: Poa pratensis (assembly GCA_947311845.1). Classification (NCBI taxonomy): domain Eukaryota; kingdom Viridiplantae; phylum Streptophyta; class Magnoliopsida; order Poales; family Poaceae; genus Poa; species Poa pratensis. The sequence continues at coordinate 19,063,360 of CAMZMU010000062.1, forward strand.
TCTATTGATCAAAGAGCAATACACAACCATAGTAACAGTAGTAATGTTTAGAATCAACTCATGATATGTCTTTGCTGTACCTATGTGGATTTAATTTATGGAGACACTAACCCCTCTAATCAAGTTTTATGATGAGTTTTGTGTAAAGAATTTTCAAGTGGAAGAGTTGAGGGTGATGAACAAATGATCAAGAGGGACAAACACTCAAGCTTGGGGATGTTACCCCTAGCTCACCCTACATATCAAATAAGTACAAGAATTCAAGCTTGGGGATGCCAAGCCACCTCACTCCAACCATCTTGATAACAAGTAAGTAAGCCTAGCTATATGGCTATAAAGAAAGCGCTTTACGGGAGGCAACCCGGTTGTTTTTATTTTTGATTTTCTTTGTGTCCTCTTGCTGTAACAAGAGACTTAGTTTTTAGTTTAGTTTCTGGAATTTTTAATAAAGTGCCAAGTTTTACCCATTTTGGTTTGAAAAAGTTGCTATTTGCATTCGGAGATTTTATTCCAGCACGAATCTGTGCACGGTATGATTTTTAATTTTTATTCTGTAACTCCGAATGAGCTGATATTTAACTGTAGTTGCAACTTTTCATCCTCTGTATGCATGAATTTTTCGAATTTTAGTAGGGTAGAAAAATACGTTTTGCTGCTGCTGTTTTTCTGGACAGATTCTGTCCCATTTTGTTTGATGCATTCTTTGAACTTTTAACTTGAATCTTTTTGATCCAATTGAGTTTATGAGTAGGCATACAACATTATACACTTCTGGACATTCATATGAATTTTTGTTAAGGATTATATGCAGCAAGAAATTCATTTGTTTATCACTACTAATGTCACCCACAGAAAAGAAATGGGAGAAACGGTGTTTTGAAGTTTTTTCACAGGGATTAGAGGAGATGCACCAAGAGCTATCCAAGGATGGTGAAGACCATAAGCTTGGGGATGTGAAGACAACCCCACTGGACCTACACACTCTCGGTTTGCACACGTCTAACTTCTGTTTTTCGATCAATGCACTTTATCGCATAAACTTGGAGCGTCTTTTTGTTTGTTTTGGTTTGATTTTTATTTTGTGAGACCACCACTATCATTTATATATGAGAGAGCTACTGGAAATTTGGGTTGAATTAAGTTGGATGCTATTTAAGATTGGGAAAAGGGATGTTTGAGTTGATTTTAAAAGATACATATAGTTGCATGATTCATGAGTTTGTTAATGAGTAATAATTTGCAAGTGTTTTATCAAGAGCTATCTTTTATTCATGTTTTGATGCTGAATGTTACTTTACTTTGTTTAACATGGATTATTAGTTCTATGGACACTCATGCATGCATTTAGATGGTCAACTTTCTCCCTCTTGCTAGCCCAAAAATTCCAACAAGCAAAAACTTGTTTCCAACACCTTCAACCAAAGTTTTTCCAGTGAGTCCACCATATCTACCTATTAGCTTTATGCTATTCCGAGTATGTTTATCATGTTATTTTGTATTATTATACCTCTGAATTAAAATGCTTATGTTGTTGATTGTTATGGGAAAAGTTGGTTAAAAGCTCTCACGAACTTGATGCACACTTTACTTTTATTGCATTAATAAACATGACCATTGTGATTAAAATTATGATGTTGTGGCTTGACAAATGTCTTTGGTTGAGAGTTAGCTCATATGTGCTGTCACATGGCAAGCTTTCAACATTGCACTTCATTTCATTTAGTTGATATCATGTACTTTTGTTTATGGATGCTTACCATGGGTGAAATAAATGTGGAAATGAAGTAGGTTTAAATGAGTTTGTATAAATGGTTAGAGAGACGCCTGGGCCGCTAATCTAAGCCATGCATCATTCATGGTGGAAATTTACTTACATGCTATGGTGAACCTTCTGTGATACACCTTACAATAAAAAGCTATCCAATGGTAAATAAAAAGGGTGTTGAGATTGTTCATTATGTTTGTTTGTCTTGTCATTTTGATATGGGCTTGTTCCATATCCTGGGACAAGAGGTACCCCAGTTGACGTCTTAATGATACTATTTTACTTACAATGATATTTAACTTGAACTTGCTTTGTTTCCCAAGTTGAGTAACACATGGAGTAGGTACTTGTATTCAAGGGGCATGAGACTTTCAACCTTACTTTGTCAAGCACACTACTCATATTTGCTTTCACTTTAAACTTAATCATTCAAGATGCTATGATAGGGGCAATGAGAGCTTGACACCAAGGATTACCACATTACAATCATTAACTTAAGTAGAAGATTTGGAAGTTAGATGAAACTTATTCATGCTTTACCTCTTATATATATATATCTTTCCAAAGTGTCCACCTTTTATATTCAGATTTTCATCTACACTCTATGACCATTGTAGGATGTTCTTACTTATCATTATGCATACTTGTGGTCCATAGTACTTTTTCATTTATGTTACACTTTGTGAATTATCATTGAACATCCTTACATTGAATATTGATATCACTTCATAAACTATCTTGCATATTGCTACTCCTTTTAAGAATGAATCATTTGACTCTATGTAGCAATAGTAATCATCTTTGATATCCATTGTAGTATTAAATTGCAAAGTCCATGTTAGTTTTATCACCTTCATACTCGAGGACGAGCATGGTTAAGCTTGGGGATGTTGATGCATGTAAAATGCATACATGAACTTTGCATATTTTACTTATATTCCAATCATATTTGCATCATATAAGGGTTATATCATGTTTTATAATGATTTTGGGAATATTTCATAGTTTCCCTATTTTTCTGGAATTAACCTGCGCAGGCAGAAAACCCTATTTTCTATGTTTTGATGTTTCAGGGACCCAAACGACGTCCAAATGACCTGCAAATTTACGTGCATCAATATTTGGAAGGAAGAAGACTTGGAGCGAAGGAAGCAAACAAGCGGAGGCCCGAGGCCCAAAAGGGGGTGGCCCATGCGGCAGTACCAGGCCGCGTGGGGCCCCCATCTGGAGCCTCGGAGCTCCGATGTCGTCGATCTTTTCTCCACCGACTTCGTCTTGACCTAAAACCGACTATAAAAATAGTCCCCGAGGCCCTTCGGAAGGAGCGCCGCAGAAACACAGAAACCACGAAACAGAGATCTGGAGTTGCAGATTGGAGGGGGAAAACTCCGGCGGGGCGCTGCCGGAGAGGTCTCCACCTTCTCCAACGACTTCTCCACCGTCTCCATGATGAAGGGGGAGTAGTCCACCCCCTGGACTTGGGTTTGTGGTGGTAACTTATGTATCTCTCTCTCTTTGAGCTTCACTAATTAGTACCGTATGAGCTGTTGAACATGATTACGGTCATCTATGTAATTCCTATGGTGGATATTGTGGTATGAGATGATATTTATTATGCATTTACCGTTGTGTTGGATCTTTTATGACTTGTCATACTTTGGAGATATTCTATGATGCATGTGATTGTTTGATTTATGCATAATGCCTTGGTTTATCTTGTCATGAGGTGATTGACACCACCACGTGTGGATAGATGAGAGAGATGTGGTCATGCACACGAATATGAATCATTGCACTAGTGTTTAGAATATTGTCCATTATGAAGTATGATGTATGTAGGTACGGGATGGCCGATGTGACAACGGCTTATGTATTGAGTGACACAATACAGCCCAACATCCTTTATCTGGGGGTAAAAAGGAAGAAGTATGATGTGGGAGTGACAGCAACCACGCTAGCCTTACGAGGATGACCTAGCAACACAATGATTATTTTCTTCCAACTATGTGTTTTAGAACATGTAGCTGTCATAGAAGTTTATCATGAATGCATGACAATTGTGTGTACTTTTATTATCTATAACATGATCACCACCATAGATTGAGAGAGAGGACGAGTGAAACCATGAACCCATGTCCATTGTTCCCATAAGAAACTCACACTTGAGCTTGTCCTCTTGCTGCATAGAGGATTGGGCTTTCTCTCTCTGAGAGCTGTCACTTGCTACTATTTATTTTCAGCATTGCAACCATACATCCAAAAATACCAAAAACACTTGCATCTTTCATTGTTTTATTTATCAAACTTGTTAACCAATACCTTCAGCTCCTTGTGGGTTCGACAACCTTTTCTAATCGAAAGGTACTACAATTGATCTCCTGCACTTGGGAGTCATCAGACTAAAAAAAAATTCAGTTTCAACTGCAGTTGCAACTTGCTTGGAAAAAAAACTCAGTTTCAACTGGAGTTGCAACTAGCTCGGAAAAAAAACACAGTTGCAACTGGATCTGAAAAAACTTGGTTGCAACAGTAGTTGCAAGTGCAGTTGAAACTGGCCTTTCTGAGAAAAAAAAACTCAGTTGCAAGTGCAGTTTAAAACTAACCTGTCCCGGGAAAAAACTCAGTTGTAAGTGCAGTTCCAACTGCCTATCTCGAGAGAAAACTCAGTTGGAAGTGCAGTTGCAACTGTCTTAAAAAACAAAATAAATGAAAATTAAAATTAATAAAAAGATAAAATAACAAAAAAAATAAAAAATCTCAGTTGCAAGTGCAGTTGAAACTGGCATGTCTCAGAAAAAACTTAGTTGCAAGTGCAGTTGAAACTAGCATGTCTCAAAAAAAACTCAGTTGCAACTATCTTAAAAAAACAAAAAATAAAATTAAAATTAATAAAAGAAAATAAAAATAACAAAAAGTAATAAAATCTCAGTTGCAAGTGCAGTTGAAACTGGCATGTCTAAGGAAAAAAACTCAGCTGCAAGTGCAGTTGAAACTGGCATGTCGAAGGAAAAAAAAACTCAGTTGCAAGTGCTGTTGCAACTGACCTGTCTCGAGGAAAAACTCAGTTACAAGTGCAGTTGACACTGGTCTGTCTAAGAAAAAAACTCGGTTGCAACTGACCTTTAATAAAGAAAAAATAACAAAAAAAATAAAAACAAAGTTGCAAGTGCAGTTGCAACTGACATGTGTTAGAAAAAAAAACTTAGTTGCAAGTGCGGTTGTAACTGGCCTGTCTTAAAAAAAAAACTCAGTTTCAATTGCAGTTGAAACTGGCCTGTCTAATATAAAAAAACTCAATTGCAAGTGCAGTTGCGACTGCTTGTCTCGATAAAAAACTCAGTTGCAAGCGCAGTTGCAAACTGTCTTAAAAAAAATAGTAAATAAAAAATAACAAAAAAATAATACAAACTTAGTTGCAAAAGTGCGTTTGCAATGAACCTGTTTCAAAAAAAACTAAATTGTAAGTGCAGTTACAACTAGCCTGTCTCAGAGAAAACCTCAGTTGCAAACACAGTTGCAACTGGCTCCAACTCCAAAAAAAAACTACTAGTGCTTTAATTTGAACTAACAAGAAAAGAAGGGCTGATATATTCATCTCGTAACCTGCTGATAATCTATACAAACGCATTCAAAAATTGGGTAGCTAATTTTTTCATCTAATCAACTAGTTTGTCGGTTTCTTTTCGGCATCGACTAATTTATGGCCGATCGATCCCAACCGATCTGAATAAAAAAAAATCGTACAAAACAATCCACACTTCTAAAAAATAACCAATATCCCCCCCCTCCCAAAGCAAAACTACAAAAAAAGAGCAATTGCCTACACAAATAAAACTTCAGCACATTACCAATAAAAAATAACACAACAAACTTTTTTTAATCGAATCTTACAAAAACTAGAGCAGATATTAGAAAGAAAAAAACGTACAAGAAAGAACAACAAAAGAACCGCAAAAAAATGCAGCCCAACCCAAGAGAACCGCACTAGTTTTAAAACGCAAGCAGAAAAAAAACCCAAACCCACCCCAACAACACGCTGCACAGCCCAAAGCCCAGTAATCAATTCTCATAACCGGGAGAAAAAAAGAAAAAAAAACGAGCCAACCGCAGCACCACGCTCCACAGCCCAAAAAAAGCCCAATATTCAAATCGCATACCGGGAAAAAAAAATAAAAGACAAACAAAACCCAACAACCAGATTGCAACGCAAAACGGGCCGAAACCACACATGCACGATCACGACGCACAGACGAATCCGACGGATAATAAGCTGACTGAGACCTAAGCTAAGTCTAGCTGAGACTTAACAAAACCGTTAATAATCACCTCACCAATGTTAGTAAATTAATGTGAAAGGAAACTATATTTCAGTGAATACTTCAGTCCAAGGTTTATGTACATATCATAATCTGTAAAATCGTGTTACTATCGTTCAATGTACAACTCCACAGATCCACGCATGTAAGTTGCAACTTATCGATGTAATGAGTTAGTCAAATCCAATCAGATACCATTTGCTATTGATAGTAGTTCAGATAAAACCACAGTGAAATAAACATAAAAATGCAGAGTGATTGAAAATTAACGTATATAATTAATTTAGACTATAACAAATTGTTCTTTCCCACGGTATGACCATACCCATTGTTTACGGCCCAATATGACCTCCAGGCACTACCTTGAGGAACAAAACAAGCAATATACACAACTTTCCATGTACAGGCTAAACATACACAAATACACGTAAATGAGCGCTGGAAAACACTATCCTCACATCTATTCCAGTATACAGCAAACCTGAAATCCCCTTTAGAACTTATAGGCCTTATGCTTCACCTATTCTAAGGAGTAATTATTTCTTGGTACAACACTAAAAGAGGAAAACCATTACGGTCTATCACAAATGAGTGGGTACAATCTAGAGTGCTAGCATTTATTTACTGATTATGGAAGATCTTCTGGGATTTATGTAATGAAGCTGGTTCTTATATATGGAAGCCTATGTCAGCGGACAACATCCGCAAATTTTGTTGCACAACGAAAAACAGTAATAATGAGATACAAATATCATTGAATGATCTACAAAGTTAATGACAACACTGGATAAACAACTCTAGAATTTCAAGCACTTCTCAGTAACATTTGCATGTGCATAAGTAATAACAAATTTAAGCATGGACAAAAACTGAAGGGAGCATATGAAGTCCCTATAAGGTCATTATCATTAAGGACAAAAGTAGGGCATAAGAATCATGTGACTAATTTCACATAACCATGTATTTTCCTGTTTGTAGGCGATGTCTATTTGTCTAGCAATGCTCACTGAAGCTTCAAACAGAAACCAAGCAAAACACAACCTATTCCAAGCCTATCATATCTCCTTCGGCATCTCCTCGTTCCGATCCACTTGGGTATTATGTCACTTACTCATTTCTACACAGATGCGCTCCCATATCTGAAGAGGGTCGCAGGCAGCAGCTTGTCTGAAGAGGATCCATCGTGCAACAACATCACTGGTCTTTACATGTGTTATCATTTGTACAAGCTGGACTAAGGTACTTGGAGATGGTAGTGGGCATGTACGTGAACACCATACTGTAGATATTGCGTGGTGTGAATTCGGTCACCCCTTGCAGCACCTTCGTCTTCATGTTCACAGCTATAACCCATGCATCCTTCTCCAACTCATCGATCTTGGCCATGAAATACACGATGTCACCGTCAACACCCAAGCTGATTGTGGGATGACCAACATGTAGCCTCTCCAAGGTTGTCGCGTCTTCATCGATGTCCCTTGGCAAGGTTGGCAGCAATGCTGCCATGTCCGCGGGGACGGTGATGTCGGAGGAACTGAGCTGAGAGTCCTTGCGCCAGCCAGGGCTGCCAGCAGCTGCCGTTGTGCTCCACCTGACAATTGTCCAGCCGGCTGAAAAGTAGGTGCCATGAAGCCGCCTCGGTCGCGGGCCTGGCCTGACATGGATCTGCACCTCGACATACACAATGCGACCATGGAGTGCTGCGACGGTCCGAAAACGCCGTGTAGTGCTGCGCAGAATATTTTTCTCCTTAACTGGCCCGGCGTCCGGCAGCGAGATGAAGCGAAGACGACGGCTGGTGGGGCTGTCCTCCTTGCCTCCTAGGACGTCGCAGAGGATGATGCCCTGCTCAAGGTCGACCCAGCCCATGGTGCCAGCATCTCCTCCGATGTTTATGACGCCAGAGCAACGATGAGTTGCAACTTTGTGCTCGTACCGCCGGCCCGGTATCACAGCAGTCTTGCGGTCCCAAGTCTTGCTCCGGGAGTCGTACGTGTAGAGATTGTACCGACTCATTTGGGGTTTCAGATCATCAGTACGAAGTGCGGCGATCTTGTACGCATCCAAGTCATCGCCGTAGCGCAGGAGGCCAACCTCAAGATCATGGAAGTAGTATGTGTCAGGGTTAAGGAACAGGCCTGGCTCGGGATGCTCGACCTTCTCGAGCATCGGCCTCGCCCCGGCCACAGCGACGGGTGCCCGGTAGACATAGTAGTCGTGCTTGGCGCGGTAATCGTCGTACTTCAAGAGGAAGAGGGCGAGGTTGCCCTCCGTCGCGACCAACCTAGGCTCCGAAATGAGCTCGGTGGGTTGGCTGTTGGTGCAGGATACGCAGAAGTAGGAAACGCGCGGCGGCTGGGCGAGGAAGAAGCTGACCTGCATCTCAGTGCCGTCCCTGGTGTGGGTGAACACGGTGGTATCGTTTTGCTCATCGACGATGTAGGCGAATTTTGTCGACGAGGGCTTCTTCCACGGCGCAAACATCGCCGGGTTTGAGAGCCGGCAGCCGCAAGGAGGCTTCCATATAGCGCTTCTCGTACATGGCTCTGCTTCTGATCGATCTAGCCATCTAGGTAGAGTAATATTTATAGACAGGCGAGCTGGATCGTAGTGGAGTTGGACTCGGAGAACAATCGGGAGGGCCGAGTTCTAGTCGGACAGAATCAAGGTGGATCCTCTTCGCGCTGGCCGTTGGATACTTTGCTCCAGACGGCCCTTGTCTATGTGCGCCTCTTCCTTTCCCGTCCCTCGTCTAGAGATGCGAATGAGTTTCAACCAAAAAAAATTCACCTGAGAAAATGATCCTAACCATTGGAATTGCGTGAGACGCGCGGCCTAGCGCGATGGCAAGGTCTGCTGGTGAGCAGCCTGCCCACCCGGGTTCGATCCTCAGGGATGGATTTCTGGGTGTTTTCTCACAGCTGCACTGTTCACCGACGGCACTGAACAGTGCGTGAAGTCTGCAAATGCCTCTCAACGTCCGCGCGCCACAGGCGAGATCGACGTGCCCGTCGGTCCCGGAGCAGCTGTCTTCGGCAAGTCTCTCAGGACGTATTAAGGATATAGGTTGTAGGTCTAATTTAGACACATAGGTGGGGCGTGCGTGTGTGTGGTGTGTGTGTAGTGTGTGTTCCTGTGTGTCCGAACAGATTCTACAGCTTGTATGCTTAGGAGAGGCTCTCAAAAAAAAAACCATTGGATTAGGGGAGAAGTTGGCGAAGACCCCAGGCTCCCGCGCTACAAAAAAAAATCTTTGTGTTCCGATGCATTGATAGAAAGAACTTTTTGTACAAATCCTACAAAGAACCAACACCCCACAATACAACTCACCCACGACCTAGACTAGGGGAGAAGTTGGCGAAGACCCTAGGCTCCCGCGCTTGTCCACTCACGCTCCTTGGCCTTGATTATGTCAAGCAAACTAGCCACGGACGGTCTTCGACACGCGTTGATGCTTACAGATCCACCACGCAGTGAGCATGATCAACGACGAGGTGACCTTGCGTAGCTAGCAAGGGGTGATGCGCAACACTAGCGACCACCATCGGTGAAGACATCTGCACCCAATGGAGGCCTCAAGGTGGATCCAATCCACGACAGAACCTCGAGGGGCCGATGTGATTGACAACATGAGGAAAACGTGGTCGCTGCAGTCTGACTTGGAATAGAAGAAATAAAGTAGACACTTCAACACATCCACTACTTTATGACGGTTTGTGGTCACGGTTCTCGTATCCGTGGCTGATCTCAACTTTTTTTTACGCCCTCGGAATTTCTCGTCACAGATCCATGGGAGGCCTAACCGGCCCTGAAAAAGTCGGGCGAAAAGGCCCAACCGTTACGGATTTCAAGGGGACTTCCGTTATAAGCTATTTGGCGGGCTGAACATGATGAACCCAGACACAAACCATCACAGACCACTGGGCTTTGGCAGCCGACACACATGGACCCCACCAAGTGCGTAGGTACATCTATGTCCGACGCATCGCTGTCAGACCTGGACCCAAACTTTTCCCACACCAGTCCAAGAGATGTTACATATGGATGCACACGTACAAAATTATTAATCACCTCACCGATTTTAGTAAATTTTTTTTTTTTTTGCGAGTACGCTAATGCGTACCTTAATTTTATAGAAGAGAGAGCTTTTGAATTACAAGAAATGACAGAAAACAAGTCTGTCAACTACCCCAAACACCACACCACAACTCTCTAATGAACTACTCTCGCAAAGGAATTACTCCCTCCAAGCCCTGCGCTCCTCATACTTCAGTCCAAGGTTTATGTACATGTCAGAGTTTGTACACTTATAATGTTACTATCAGCCAGTGTAAACTCCACATATCCCGGCATGTAACTTGTCAATGCAAGGAGTTACTCAAATCCAACAGGTCGTTTGCCATTGGTATAGTAGTTCCAAAAACACAGTGAATTAAACTTACAATGCAGAGTGATTGAAAAATAAAGTACATAATTTAAAGAACACAAAATTGATCTTCCACAGGGTACAAACCATATGAATTGATTACGGCCCAATATGACCTACATGCACTACCTAAAGGAACAAAATAAGCAATATACAAGTTCCCATTTAAAGGCTAAACATACACACATACACGTAAATGAGCGCAGAAAGACACTATCCTCACATCTATTCCAGTACACAGTAAACCTGAAATTCCCTTTAGAAATTATAACCCTTATACTCCACCTATATTCTAAGCTGTAGTTTATTTCTTGGTACAACACTAAAAGAGGAAAAGTGGAAAACATTACGATCTATCACCAATAAGTGGATACAAACATCATTGAATGATATCATTGGATAAAGAACTGTAGAATTTCAAGCACTTTTCAATAACCCTTGCATGTAAATAAGGTAATAACTAAATTTAAGCATGAAAAAAAAACTTAAGGGAGCATATGAAGTCAGCAAAAGGTCTTATCCTCAAGAACAAAAGTACAACATAAAATTCATGTCACTAACTTCAAAAGCCATTATTTCCAGACGAATACCGGATATCCAAATGCCTCTTTCAAGGGCCAGCCCAGAAAAAATTCATTACTTTCTTTGGACAAAAAACCAGCCATCCAAGCAGGCCTTAGTGTTTGTAGGTGATATCTACTTGTCTAGCAATGCTGACTGAAGCTTCAGTCAGAAACCAAGCAAAGGACAACCTATGCCAAGCCTATCATCCCCTTCGTCGTCCCCTCCTTCCGAACCTTGTCGATTCTCCTCGTCCGGTCGTCCCTGACTCCAGAGTCCAGACTACCTGCTTCCTACTCCTCGACCTGTCACATACGCTTGTCGACCAGGACGTCCACAGCTGGGCTTTAACGTATCATCACTAGTTTTCAAGCCAAGAATCATCGAGAGTTATTCTATCATTTTGCTAGTTTCTCTCACTATATATTTAGATGTTGCTTTTTTTGATGTGTTGAAGTTGAATAGTATATAGTCGGTACTCATTTAAAGTTGAACAATTTCAAGTGATGATCCGTTTCTAGATATTATGGTCAAATGTGTCATATCTTCTATACATTATACATTTAGAACTATGTGATGCTAAAATCAAGTTAACATTAAAAAATTAGGCTTTAGAGAGTGCAAATTTTTTTTTGCGCCCTTAAAATTTTGAATACACAATCTTAAATTCCTGAGCCCGCCACAAATGCCTCTTTCAAGGGCCAGCCCACAAAAAACTCATTACTTTCTTTGGACAAAAAACCATCCATCCAAGCAGGCCATAGTGTTTGTAGGTGATATCTACTTATGTAGCAATGCTCACTGAAGCTTCAATCAGAAACCAAGCAAAACACAACCTCGCCAAGCCTATCATCCCCTTCGCTGTATCCTCGTTCCACTTGGGTATTATGCCACTTCTGTACAGATGCGCTCCCATATCTGCTCAAAGGGACCACAGGCAGCAGCTTGTTTCAAGAGGATCCATCGGGCAACAACATCACTTGTTTTTACATGTGAGCTGGAGTCAAATACTTGGAGATGGTAGTGGGCATGTACGCGAACTCCATACTGTACCTACACCGTGGTGCGAACTCAGCGACTCCTTGCAGCACCTTCTTCTTCGTGTTGACAGTGATCACCCATGCCTGCTCCTCCATCTCATCGACCTTGGCCATGAAGTACACGATGTCACTGTCAGCACCCAAGCTGATTGTGGGGTGGCCAACGTGAAGCCTCTCAAGGTTGTCGCAGTTTCATCAATGTCCCTTGGCAACGTAGGCAGCAATGCTGCTGCCATGTCCGCAGGGACGATGATATCGGAAGAACTGAGCTGACAGTCCTTGCGCCAGCCAGATTTGCGGGCGGCGGTGCTCCTGCTCCACCTGAGAACTGTCCAGCCAGCTGAAAAATAGGTGCCATGAAGCCGCCTCGGGCGCGGGCCTGGCCTTACGTGGATCTGCACCTCGAGATACTGAATGCGACCATGGACTGCTGCAACTGTCCGATAACGCCGTGTAGTGCCACGCAGAGTGTTTTTCTTCTAAACTGGCCCGGCGTCCGGCAGCGGGATGTAGCGAGTCAGACAGCTGTTCTCCTTGTGCCCATCGCAGAGGATGATGCCCTGCTCAAGGTCAACCCAGCCCATGGTTCCAGCATCTCCTCGGATGTTTATGACGCCAGAGCAACGATGAGTTGAAACTTTGTGCTCGTACCGCCGGTCCGGTATCACAGCAGTCTTGCGGTCCCAAGTCTTACTCCGAGAGTCGTACGTGTAGAGATTGTACCGACTCATTTGGGGTTTCAGATCATCAGTACAAAGTGCTGCGATCTTGTATGCGTCCAAGTCATCACGGCTTTGGTGGCGGCGGAGGGAGAGGATGCCATCGGGGGGTTGGCACTTGGCACTGGCACGGTAGCGCAGGAGGCCAACCGCATAATCATGGAAGTAGCATGAGTCGGTGCCTAGGAAGTAGGAACAGGCCTGGCTCGGGATGCCTGACCTTGTCGAGCATCGGCAGCACCCCGTCCACAGCGATGGGGACCCGGTAGACGTAGTAGTCGTGCTTGTTAGCGGTACCTCCCGTGCGTCAAGAGAAAGAGGGCGAGGTTACCCTCCGTCGCGACCAACTTAGGCTCCGAGCAGAGCTCGGTGGGTTGGTTGTTGGTGCAGGATACGCAGAAATAGGAAACTCGCGGCGGCTGGGCGAGGAAGAAGCTGACCTGCATCTCAATGCCGTCCCTGGTGTGGGTAAACGCGGTGGTATTGTATCTCTCATCGACGATGTAGGCGGATGTGTCGACGAGGGCTTCTTCCACGGTGCCGAGTTTGAGAGCCGGCGGCCGCAGGGAGGCTTCCAGATAGCGCTTCGTGGACATTGATCCGCTTCCGGTGGATGAGCAACAGGAAACACGCAGCCAATGTTTCTCTCCTTCTATCGTCGTCCTAGTCGCCCTCCTCGCTCCCTCCCTTACCTGGCATGTACAATGGGGTGACATTAGCCTTCTCTTAGCATTGACACGATATTTGTCTAGTTGGCGGAGAGAGAATGAAGAAAGGGGGGCTAGCTTCCCTTAGCTAAGAGAATGAAGAAATAAGGGAAGGCTAATTTCACCATTATACCATTTGTCCTCCCTTAGAAATATAATTTCCTACTAAAATATAATTTATTTATATTAATTGCTAGGGATGACAGTAAGAGATAATGCATTGTAAAACTTATAATTTTACATTCTCTAAATAATGTGGATGGCTAAGAGAAGGCACGTCTTCTCTACCATTGTACATGCCCTTAGATCCACCATGATTCTATCCGACTAGAACTCCGCCCTCCCTGGCGGCGATGGAAAGTACCCAGCGATTGTTTCTCCTCTTCGCGCTGGCTGTTGGATAGCTTGCCGGTCGGTCTGCGTGGTTTTCAGCCTTTATGGGCCATTTTTGGCCTTTTAAGCCATTAGTATTTTGGAAAACCAAAATATAAGGAAATATATAGAAAAAATATACATAGCGGTCAGGCTGGTACCATAGTGGGCCGGCCTGGTCCTTTTATGGGTATGTCATGCCTAGCCAGAAATCTGTGTTTCCGCGCTTGCCATGTAAATAGTAAACACGGCTTGTTCTCAAACAAGAAACGTAAACACGGCCCGTTTGGGGTAATCACTACAAAATAAACTTTTGGGAAGTTAAACTCGGTGTGCTATCGTCGTGACACTTGTCATGTTTTTGTTTTCTACGTGTTCCTCTCTTGCCAAATCAAAGATCGAACCGCCGAATTGGCCGCTTTTTTCCTTCGCGTGTCCCCAAAATCGATTGCATGTTTGTCAAGTGTCGCAACCAAAATAAAAATGGGGATAAGGATGAGAGAGAAAAGGTGGGAGTTGGGAGTGTAGTTTTTCCCTTTTATTTTTTAAAACCAAATTCTTAAAATGGAATATCTTAAGAATGTTTATCCAAATTACTATCGTTTTCACTTCTGAGCTCCTCGCGTCAAGATTTTTCAAACTAGATCTCATGTTGATAGGTTTTGATAAACTTTTTTGTACATAAAAAACTACATACATCACTACTAGAAACCAAGCCTTTGGTCTAAAGCCATTTTTGCCTCTAGTACCGGTTGGCTTACGAACCGGTACTAGAGGGGGGAACTAGTCCCGGATCAAAAGTTGAGCATTGGTCCCGGGTCGTGGGGGAGCTCTAGTACCGGGTCGTGTTAGGACTAAAGGTCTGTGGCATGGCAGCCGCAGAGCGTGGCCCACGCGAGAACCTCTAGTACCGGGTTTGCTTGAAATTACCAAACCCTTATCCTCCTGTTCAATTTCTATAGATTAAAATCCTCCTGTCTGACGTTAAATTACCAAACCCTTATCTGTTCGGCTGCAAAAATAGTTGCTAGTAGATGAAATCCCCTAAAAACTGTTAGAGTTTATATATGATGTACTATATTATCATTTTCGTAGGACAATTTTAAAGTCTAATATGAAATATTGATTTATAAAGCGCGCATGAAATTTTTGGCTAGGGTTTATATATGATGTACGTATATTATCATTTTCCCTGGTGTTTGATGATGTATTTTGGAATTTGAAAATGCAAGACATCTTTTCCAAATAATTATGGAATTTTTATCAATATATTATACATTTAGATTTTTTATCACTAGTTCTTTTGTGTTTATATGTTGTTTATTATTATTATATCATATTATCTATATCAGAAGGTATAAACCATACTCTTATATAGTAGATTATTGCTTGAAAATTTTATGCCATAATAAAGTGGTGCATCAGGGTGACTTGAGCTCCAGCTCCGCCCCTGGTGCTTTGGCACAGGACAGATGAAGGGGCTGGCAGGCAACAGGTGGCAGCTCAAATCCAATGGTATGTGTCATGAGGAGGTCCCTACAATATCCAATCGATTTCAATTTTGGGCTAGGCTTGGTGAGGAACAAACTGGACAGCAGAACATGCGTGGGAAGCATTGGCCAGCAGAACATGCGTGGGAAGCGTCGTGGTACAACCCGGGACAAATGCTCTCACTATATCATCTTCCACCCCGAGAGCAGCCCTCCATTTTTCAGCTCGAGTTCATCTCCATTTGCTCCATTGTTTCCTCTCTCTAGCTCAAGTTTATCCCATTTTTATTAAACCTTTATGTGATGTGTAGTAATGTATTAAACCTTTATGTGGTGAAAACCATAATACATAGCTCGGGTCCATTTTTATTTAACCATAATACATCACGAATAATATCACTAACTTTTGCCGGGTCCTAAGCCACGGGGTGCTGAGCGACTTCCACCAAACAAGATCCGGGTCGACGACGTCACCCGGATTTCTCACCAAGCGACGCGTCCCGGAAGATACCACCTCCCAGTGCCAGCCCGGCGGAGCCTAGTCCCGGACATCGCCGATCGCATCCAACAGGCCGGACATCGTCGCCAAGATCTGAAAAAATGAGTGGGGAATTTGATCAAACACCTAGGTAGGGGAGGGAGAGGGCAGCACCTTGGGGATTTTGTATTCGGTCGCCGAACTGAAGGATTTTCTAGATAGAACAAAACACACGGTTTCTCCTGCATACAGCCCAACGCTGGCTCGTGAGTGCCCGCATATCAAAATGCAGCGTTGGGCGTATGCAGGGAGTCCGAATGCTTCGAATACCAAACTGAACTACAATGAGTGCCGTGAGTGCCCGGGAGGGGGGCTATATATAGGGTCATGAATGCTTTGCATGCCAAACTGAACACACGGTTCTAAAAATCGCGTGGTCGTGAGACGGCAAATCGGCCTTCGATCCAGACAGCGGCAAGACATCTCTGATGATCTGCAACCGTCCGAACAAGTGTTGGGGATGTTGCTAATCATCAGTCCTTGCCGCTGCTTGGATTCGACCGAGGGGAGGGTTCACCTTCAGCCTCTGCTCTAGGAACTCCTGCCTCTCAGAAATCTTGCTCTCTGCTACCCGTGTACTGCCAATGATGGATGCTATATATAGGGTCATGGCCCCTTTAGTCCCGGGTGGTATCACGGCCCGGGACTAGAAACACACCCCTGATCCAACGGCTCACAAGCCCTCAAAAGAAACACACCCCTGATCCAACGGCTCACAAGCGCTCGAAAGAAACACACGATCCGTGTGCTTCTTCCTTATTGGTGGGATTCTGTAATACCCCGTAATTTATTGGATATTTTCATCAGGGTTCTTGTCATCGGCTTCGCCATACTCCTTTCGTAGTCACCTTCTTGTGACCTTTCAAACAAAATCTATTCTCAACTATCTGAGTCCATAGATGTGTCAGGCTCGTCGAGATAGTCGAAATTGACTACTTAGTTTTCCAAAACGGAGTCCGGATGCTTATTCCATGATTTTAGCAATCCAATGGCTATTATTATTTTGAAAACTACGAACTTTATTTCCTAATTAAAAATTCTGTCTTTATCCTAGGAGTGAGCATATCCCCTTACCCAGTTCATTCCTCCACGCAGGAGTTTCTTTTCAGTCTTCTCCTTCACCACATCTTGCTCTCTTCCTCATCCCTATCCTCATCCGATTCCCTGCCCTAGTTCATCCGCCGCAAACACCGTCTCCACACTGCCCTGTTGCCTCCGCCGCATCAAGGGTCGTCAGGGCGGCCAGGGCCGCCAATCTCCATCGCCACAAGCTGAATAGCAGCTGCCGACAGGAGCCTCGCCGGAGCCCCCGACGCACTGATCTAAGTCCAAGACCACACTGTGCTAGAGGTTCTGCTCCTTCCTTGATCGGTTTGCTCTCTTCCATCTGGTCCTGCAGTTTATTCCCCAGTGAGCCATCTGAGTCGATCTGTGCGTGGTTAACTGTAGTACCACGTTTCAGTCTAGAAATTCCTGGTATGGCTAGATCTATCAGCGTATTATGTTGAGGCTAATATTTTAATCAAACGGCAGTCTGGTCGAGGGTATGCACGATTCAAGGAAATCTGCTGCCTATTCAGCTCGTGTACAAACCTCTTAATTCCTGATGATCTGCTCTACAACACTAGTTGATGCTAGCAAGTTCTATTTATTATCGTCTCTGTATGGTCCTGTTTTACAAATCTGAGTACAAGTTGGGATTAGCAAGTTCTGATTACTTCTGTATCCTAATCTAATCTGGTAGTTTGCACATCGTGGCTTCTTTATAGAAGTCTGTTTCATGTAATATTTTTGATACACACGTATAATCTTTGGAGTAAGCATAGTACTAGTGCGTGCCATCCAGCAACTATTTAGCCTGCTCTGTTTATAGATGTACGCATGTGCTTGTGCCCTGATAGTTAACACTATAGAATGGCAAGCGCTAGGTACGATTTAAAGTATACTGTTACTGTACCGTGTCTAGTATTCCTGAGAGTGATTTCATCAACAGGTGTGAGGATTTCCGGTGCCGATATTAATTCTTCTCTTGAACATCGAGGTTAAAGGCAAGTGCATGACGAACCTCACCTCCTTATACTCGGTGTGCTGTTTGTAGTGCCTCCAGTGTGCTTGGTTCTTACTTGATGTTTCTTCGAGTCAAAATTCTTCTTCTAAACTCCACGGGTTGCAGTTTGGTAAATTCCGAGCCAATACTGCGGCAGGTCGGTAAATTCCGAGCCGACACGTTGGTAAATTCCGAGCCAACACTGCCTTCACATGATGATTAATTCCGCGTCACATGTGCTAAAACCCGCTGTGCAGTTTTCAGAAACATTTTGTGATTCCGAGTGAAGTTCTAATGATATTCAGTGACTAATGTCTTAATGGTTCATATTGTACTTGCTGAGTATTTTTATACTCATCCTTGCATTTTCATTTGGTTTTCAGGTACTAAATAAGCGATATGCGTGGGATATGGGCGTAGCACCTCCACATCATTTGGCACATCACACATATTCATATAATATGTAGTGGAAACCACATAACTTCAAATAATTGAGCCGTGGCATATCTCTGACCTGTTTCGTTATCAGATTCATATCAATTCTTGTCAGGATGCCCTTACTTACTTACTGGATAAACTTTGTACAATTTTCAAATACATTGTATACTTGGTAGATTTTGTTGTAGCGCGGTAGCATCTCAGGTAGGGTTGACTCCTGGGGTGCTATAGATTCCCTTTAGTCCCGGTTTAAGTAGGCGAAATTAGCTAGAAACCGAGAAAATTACCAATATTTGTGGATTATCCATAAAATATGGTCTACTTTGTGTGATAATTGGATGGGTGCCATTTTGCACCATATTTGTTGTACTTGCTTCACAAAAAGTGTCATTTTTTATAATCGAAAAACAAAAAACGATATTTAGATAAGTAATTTGAAAAACTCAGTTCTGCAACATTGTTTGTTGTACCAAGATACAGCTATGTGTCAAATATGGGCACATTTTGACAAACTATGACACGGGGATGACCATAACGAGGTCATTTGACCCGAAACTTATACATGTTTATAGATGATTGACCTTTTTTGTGAAATTTTTTTTTGTAAACTATGTCAAAACTCAAGTTTATCATTTATCCTACCAACTAGTACACATGAAAGTACTCCATGCCAAAGGATTTCATTTTTTGAGTATTTTTTCACTTTCTTTGACTTTTTTTAAAAAAAGGTCAAAATTGCCGCCGTTACTATTCATTGTAAGGGGTCGAATTATCCAAAACTATCGACGTTCTGTGATATAACCGCTATTTGTGCACCTTAAAATCATTTTTGAAAAAATTTCAGAGCAAGCTATCACACACTTGTAGTTCAAATTTGAATTACTTTCGGAAAATAGACATAAAGTCGTTTAAGTAGGTGAAATTAGCTAGAAACCAAAAAATTACCAATATTTGTGGATTATCCATAAAATATGGTCTACTTTGTGTGATAATTGGATGGGTGCCATTTTGCACCATATTTGTTGTACTTACTTCACAAAAAGTGTCATTTTTGACAATCGAAAAACAAAAAACGATATTTAGATAAGTAATTTGAAAAAACTCAGTTCTGCAACATTGTTTGTCGTACCAAGATACAGCTATGTGTCAAATATGGGCACATTTTGACAAACTATGACACGGGGATGACCATAACGAGGTCATTTGACCCGAAACTTATACATGTTTATAGATGATTGACCTTTTTGTGAAAAAGTTTTTTGTAAACTATGTCAAAACTCAAGTTTATCATTTATCCTACCAACTAGTACACATGAAAGTACTCCATGCCAAAAGATTTCATTTTTGAGTATTTTTTCATTTTCTTTGACTTTTTTTTAAAAACGGTCAAAATGGCCGCCGTTACTATTCATTGTGAGGGGTCGAATTATCCAAAACTATCGACGGTTCTGTGATATAACCACTACTTGTGCACCTTAAAATCATTTTTGAAAATGGTTAATGCAAACACTTTTGAACAATTTTAAATTTAAACAATATTAATTAATGCATTTTAAATTTAAACAATATTAGTTAATGCATTTTAAATTGACTTTCAAAATGGTTAAATTTGTTAATGCGTTCTAAATTGAAAATGGCACGCGAGAAGAAGTGAAAAAATATGACTTTCAAATTTAAACAATATTAGTTAATGCATTTTAAATTTAAACAATATTAGTTAATGCATTTTAAATTGAAAATGGCAAAATGGTTAATAGTTTGAATAGTTAGAACAATTATTTTAGAAAATAGAAAATTTCTTTGGATTAGTTTTGCAAATTCAAAAAAATTTCATGTTGAAATTTTTTTCAGATTCGAAAGTATGCAGAAGCTATTCAAATTCATATTCAAATTAAGTTTTTACAAAATTGCGCGCGAAAGTTTGAAAATTTAGGCGGTTGAACGAAAAAAAGGGACCTCTGGTCCCGGGTCGTGGCACCACCCGGGACAAGAGGTCAATTTGCGCGCGCTGGGGGTGTCGTCTGCAAAAAGACCTCTTGTCCCGGGCCGTGGCACCGCCCGGGACCAGAGCTCCTCTGGTATATAAGCCAGGGAGTTGACCCCGGGTCGAGCCACGACCCGGGAGAACTCTCCACACCGGCCCCCGCCGCCTCCATTCTCTCCTCCGACGCCGTCAGGCTGCCCGGCCACCGCGCGCCGCCGTCTCTCCGCCTCCTCTCCTCCTCCGCGCCGCCCGAGCCCTCCGCCGCGCCGCCCGAGCGCTCCGCCTCCTCTCCTCCTCCGCGCCGCCCGAGCCCTCCGACTCCTCTCCTCCTCCGCGCCACCCGAGCCGCCCTCCGCCTCCTCCTCCACCGCGCCGCCCTCCACAGCGCCGCCCTCCACCGCTCCGATCCACCGCCGCTCCGGCGAGGTATAGGTCTTTGCCCTAGTTTAGTTGTTTTGTTAATTTACACTTAGTTGTTTTTTGTTTTCTTTTTTTAGTGTAATTTAGTGTTAGTATAATTTAGTGTTAGTGTATTTAGTGTTAGAAACTTTTGTGTTAGGAATTTTACATGAAAGTCGTGTAGTCCTGTAGTCGGAAAGTCGGGAAGTCGTTAAGTCGGGAAGTCGGGAAAGTCGGGAAGTCGGGAAAGTCGGGAAAGTCGTGAAGTCGGAAAGTCGGGAAGTCGTGAAGTCGGAAAGTCAGGAAGTCGTGTAGTCGTGTAGTCGGAAAGTCGGGAAGTCGTTAAGTCGGGAAGTCGGGAAGCCGGGAAGTCGGGAAAACGTGAGCGTCGTTAAGTCGGGAAGTCGTGAAGTCGGGAAGTCGGGAAAGTCGGGAACTTTTGTGTTCTCACGTTTTCCCGACTTCCCGGCTTCCCGTTTTCACGTTTTCCCAGTTTCCCGGCTTCCCGTTTTCACGACTTTCCGTTCCGACTTCCCGGTTTCACGTTTTCCCGACTTCCCGGCTTCCCGTTTGACGTTAGTGTTAGTTCAAATTTTGATATGGTATATTTGTAGATTTAATTTTGCTAAGTGTAGTTATTTTCCTTAGTTTAAACATTTTGCTTAGTTCTTGTAAAAATTGTGTTATTCTGCTAAGTGTAAAGTTCCCTACATTGAATTATTGTGCTAATGCTATCATTGTTTTATTTTCTTTTGTAATAGTTAAGCAATGGACGATGGAGATGTTCCTCCCTTCCAAAACAGAGAAGGGGAAGATGTGTTGCTCGACTATATCCGGCAACCCGCGGATGGTGATGAACACATTGGAGCAGAAGAAGATGGCTCCGAGTTTTTGAACGACTCCGGTCCGGGAATGGAGGACGTGGAACGAAGCGTCCAAGGGCAAACTAGCACAGTTGGTGAACCCCGCAGTCCGGCGTGGAATATTAAGCTTCTATTTGATCAGATGTAAAATTTTATTTGTATATATATATTAACAAATGTTTCTTCTTTTTAGACCTCCGCATCGACCCAAACTAGTAAACGAGGCCATGCCAAAGGGTTGGGAATAAAAGATCATTTCAGAATTGAGTCAGTCTCTTCAGATGGCAAACCGTTGGCGCCTCCGAAGAGCGCAACTAAGTTTGTGCATCAATGTGGAGTTGTTGTCAGGGACAATGTTCCGATCAGCCTTTCGGAATGGAATCAGATAAAAAACTTAGAGGGCAATTATTATGTCACCGAGAGAACTAAAGATATATGTTGGAAGAAGCTCATGGCACATTTCACTCTGCCGGTGTTCGATAGTCCCGAAAGGACAGAAGCCATGACGGACAAAGTCAAGCATTGGACTCTGAAGAATATGGCTGAACAATTCAATAAATGGAAGAACAGATTATACCGTGATTGGGTCAACAAAAAGAAAGTTCCAGATTTCACTGGGACACTAGAGAGGCAGCGGGCTCACTGGCCGGCATTTCTGCAATACAAGAATACAGAAGAAGCCAAGGAAAGATCGGCAAAGAATAAGTTGAATGCAGCAAAGAAGATATATAACCATAAGTTGGGTGGAGGTGGCTACGTAGCTGCCGAGCCTAAGTGGGATCGGATTGAGGCCGCTTTGCGCGCAAAAGGGATCATTCCAGTTACAGATACGTGGCCCCGTAGGGTCAGAAATTGGATACTTGCTCATGGGGGGAGTATGACGAATCAGGCGATGTACTAGTTGATGAAACGAAAGAAACTCCTATACCCCGGCAAACAATTCTAGATGCAATCGCCGATGCTCATGAGGGAAGGTTTTTTCCCGACAGAGAATACGACGACTGTGGAAGGCCCTCGGTACTAAAGAAAAAGGAGGATCTGTTCGAGGCAGGGGAGGTGTGACGTGGCATGAAGGGTTTCCTGAGGACCGTGACTCTTATAGAAGCCGAGAAAGAGCAAAGAGGAGGAAGGAGCAGGAGCAACACGACCGGTTGAGCAAAGTGGAAAATATCATTAGCCAACAACAACGGGAACTAGATGAATTGCGGCGCGCGCAGTCTTCTCGAGGGGCAACTCATCAGCTGCTGCTGCAAGATAGTCAACCAGGTGGTCCATCTCAACGGAAAAGCAGTGTGGCTTCCGCGACGGTCGGTGCTGATGAGGCATCGAACCAAACATACCCCGTCGATTCTATCACTGAGAAGAAAACTTGTGAGCTACATGAGGCAGTGAGAAACATAACCATGAAGGCGGCGGACGGCTATGCTTTACCTTGTGAATCTACAGCACTGTATTGTGGCAATGAGATTCTAGATGGCTATGCTCGTGTCGGCGTGGATCAAGTTTACCCCGGATATGCATCACTCGAACTTCATTTCCCTGGAGGTGATGATGAGAGGACACTGGGAGATGTCCAGGGTGGACTCATTCTATGGCCCAAGAAATTGATCATGTTTATAGGCTGGACACCGCCGCCAAGGCCACCATCGCCTTCTCGATCTCCGTCGCCGCGTCAGCCGACTCCTGAGCCGTCTCCACCGCCTCCGCCCACTAAGGCTAACGGTCGAAAGGGGATGAAGACCACCGCCATGGGTTCCCGACCCAAACCCCGACTTGAGCCCCTGCCAAAAGTACCGAAGGTTCCTCCCCCGAGACCTTACGACGTCGAGTGTACTCAAGAGGAAGCCAGGGTGTGGCTACAAACAGCTTCGAGAAGACAGTTTGCAGAAATGGCTGAGAAAAGAAAACCTAAGCCAAAGGAAAAGTATTCGGAAGCTCAAACACAATTTGCTGTTAGTTTCCTTACTCAGCCATCGCAAATTTCGATAAATAGGCCAGATGACTATGTACGGACTATGAGGAAAATTCCACCTGGCGGGAAAAGGAGAAGAGATGTTGCCCAGCTCGGACAGCAGTCAAATCAGTCCATCTCCCCGCTCAAGGTGGCCACTGATATGGGCTCTGCGCTTGATTACCGCGCGCAATTTGTTGCATATATTGGTATTTCACTTTCTCAACTGGATGCAGATGATATCCCCCCCCCCCCCCTTATGGGACCTACTAGATGGACCTGGGAATACGGGAAGGATCTAGTGTCACCTGATGAGCTCCAGAATCTACCAACACAAATGACAAGTCTGCATAAATGGTACAAGAATGTCACAAGTGAAGGTCGAATATTGATCCCGGTGAAAATTACAGATGAACATTTCAACGGTGCAGACGAGATAACTATACCTATTGAAGAAATCTATCAGTTATACCAGCTTGACGCCCTCGACTTGAGCATCCTCACTACCTATTGTCTGTAAGTGATTCAATTCATTTATTTTCTAAAATAAAGTCTATAGCTTAGCTCGGTCATTGCCTGTTCTAATTATGCTCACTACGGTATTATGCAGAATGAAGAGCGATGAATGTGACAGAAACCGAGTGTTTGAGATTGGGTTCATCGACCCAAGCCGAGTTAATGAAAAATTGCTACGTCTCCACCACGAGGAAACAGTGAACACCTTGTTTAGGTCCATCCAGGACCAAAATTATAAAGGGAAGATATTGTTTCCTTACCACTTCAGGTAAGAGTCTTACTGTCATGTACACATTGGTTTTTGCTTTCTCGATGTTAAGTGTAACTGATTAGTTACTGACATATATAAACGTGCGCAGCGCCCATTACATTCTGTTAGTCATTCAAATCGATAGAGCAGAAGTTGAAATCTTGGACTCATTGCACTGGCCCAAAGAGCGGCACGAATATATCCAAGGAGTGCTCAAACGGTAATTTCAATCTTTATCGTATTACATCGGTCTCTTTCCTTCCATTCCTGAGATATCAAGTAACTAATTAATAACTCATTTATTCAATTGTTTGATGGGCAGGGTTTGGGAAGGTTTCCGAAATGCTACACCTGGTCAATTTAAAGAGGAACTTACTTTTGTTTACCCCAAAGTAAGTAGTACGAGCTAGGTGTTCGCACATACCTTTTAATTCAAATTTTAATACCATCGTGATGCTTGATTATTATTTGATTGAAATCTATTCTCGTGTAGTACTTGGATAGGCAGCCTCCCGGGACCAATTTGTGTGGATATTACGTCTGCGAATGGATTCGCACGATAGTCTCTGAGCGGAACCGAGGGACATTTATCGAAGTAAGTGAACAAATAAATTCACAATTTCATTTTATAACCATCCATTGTGTTGAGTGTCATTCATAATTTCTGTTATGATGATTGAAATTCATATTAATCTCCCTTCTTTTATAGATGTATCAAATGCGGAGGGACCTGCAACTAAAGGGCCGCTTTCGACCAATTTGCGAGGAAATTGCGGGCTTTTTGATGAACTATGTCTTAGACATGAAGGGAAAATACAATGGCACCAGATCAAATTAGATGACGGGCTCTAGTAGTGGCTTCATGATCTCCATGTAATCGAATAGATGACGGTTCTAGTCCCTCTTATATATGATCTTTATATGTAAATTAATCCGGGAAACCGGGAAAACGTGAAACCGGGAAGCCGGCAAAACGGGAAACCGGGAAACCGGGAAGCCGGGAAAACGTGAAACCGGGAAGCCGGGAAAACGTGACGTCGAATTTCCCGACTTCACGACTTTCCCGACTTCACGACTTTCCCGACTTCACGACTTCACGACTTTCCGTTCCGACTTCCGATTTCCCGACTTTCTCATAAAGCTTTCTCTTACGAATATTTTGATATGCTATATGTATTTTTCTGATTTACAGATAATTAACCGTATGTTTTGCAAATTATTCGTAATATACAACAATCGAAACGAAAAAAGCCACAGGCCGCCACGTGGGTGCATCTCTAGTCCCGGGTGGTATTACAACCCGGGACTAGAGATCCTCTCACATGCGCCATGTGCTGCCCCCGCGTGGAGCTCTCTGGTCCCGGGTCGTAGCTCACCCCGGACTAGAGGGGGGGGGCCTCTAGTCCCGGTTGCCATGTACCGGATGGCAATCCGGTCCCAAAGGGGTCTACAACCTGGGACTAGAGGCGTGGTTTCCACTAGTGCATGTACTTTGGGTTTCAACGAGTTTGTACATCCGGTTTCAAAGTTCTTGTACTTCGGGGTTCCGACATACTCGTACTTCATACTTCATGTGTATACTTGTATTCTGTGTGTCTGTGTAGCTTGTACTTTGTCTTTAGTGTATTTTGTACTTTCTATTTTGTGTACTTGTACTCTGTGTGTCTGTGTATTTTGTATTTCGTGTGTGTAATTTGTACTCTCTGCTCTACGTACTTTGTACTCTTTGTTCTTTGTACTTTGTACTTCGCAAATCTATTTAGCTATTTAGATATATTCTCGAGTTATGTGTACATATACTTCAGATTCTGTGTGTATGTACTCCGGGTTCTATATATGTACTATGCACTTCTATATACACCTACTTTGAGGTTTTGTACTTCGAAATTTTGCACTTAGACAATTTTGTACTTCCGTTACTTTATACACTATATCTGTGTGCCTGGACCGCGAAGGAAAAAATAAATTTGAACATTTTTAAAAAAACATAACATTTTTAAATCTTAAAAATTAAATCAGAACTTTTTAAAATCTGAATATTTTGCTAAAATTGAACATTTCGAAATTTACATTTTTTAATGAGTACCTTTTTTAATTCTGAATATTTTCAAAATCAGACATTTTTCAAATCTGAAAACATTTTCCAAATCTGAACATTTTTTAATATGAATATTTTTTATAAATGAAATTTTAATCTTGAACATTTTCAAAATCTGGATTTTTGAAAATTAACATTTTCAAAATCTAAATGTTTTTAAAAATTAAAACATTTCTTAGTCTGAACAACTTTCGAAATTGAACATTTTTAGAATCTAAACATTTCTTTAAAATGAACATTTTTCAAAATCATATACAAGTGACAAAAAGAAAATAAAAATGAAACGAAAACAAAACAAAACACAAAATAAAATAAAAGAAAAGAAAAATAAAGAAATGGAAATAAAAAGGAAAACTACAAATGAGCCGACCCGTTGCAGAGACGGGGTGTTCGATACGAGCCTCCCGCACCGCAAGGGTGGCAAATAGGATTTGCCTCTCGGAAGTGACCATAAGGCCGACTCTACAAAGGTTTTTAACATTTTTCTTATTTTTTAGATTTTTCTGTACTTTTTTTAAAAAATAGCCTAGAAGGCCTAAACAGCCTAGAATCGCTCAAAAATCTAAAATAGCATGCGGCCAGCCCAAAAATGTGTCGAGTTGGGCCGGTCCATGACCTTTTATTTCGCGGCGGGGGCCATGTCGTCAGGGCTAGCCCGCTGGCTAGCACTAGTTCCAGTTGAGAACGAAGTGTTGGATGTGACCTTACAAAATTCTCCTATAGTTGAACCAAATATAAGCATGGTCGGTCTGGCCGCAACCCTATCCTCGGCGCTCCGACCGTCTCCTTTTTTATCTTGTTTCTAGCCTAGCAAAATTGTAATGTCTTTTGAGTTACCCGAACCCAAGTGCTTTTTACCAACTAGTAATTATGCATGTGCAACGCACCTCTCAACAAATATAAATTAAATTAAAAAATACTCAGAACATAAGGTACTAAAAAAACTATATTACAATTAGACCTTTATCTGCTAGCCACTTAGCTCCTTCAGGGCTCGTTGCTTGAGTGTCAACACGGTCCCATTCCTTGCTGAACACATTATCATGCGGAGAGAACAAATATCCTTGGACCCATGGAATAATATTCAAGTTTCGGAAATAAAATTTTCAGGTAAACAATGAAACGATGATTCACATATATAGTTAATATAATTTCCAAGAATAGAAAAAATACATCTAGAAAGTTTTTGATAAATAAAAATCACAATTTTATTTGACATATAGCTACAAACTGGGATTTAAGATCGAGACAATGCATCTAAGCTAAAAATTGTGGGTTCACATGTCATCAATTTTCATGTTCCATGACACATACCTTACACTCAACATGTCCATCATAGCGGTCGCCGTCTATTCCAGCTCGTTGTCATTCGTTCAATCTCCTGAATGATCATAATTACTTAGGGAAATCTTGAAGACTGTAACACCAAATTAAGCGCTTTTCTTAAGCTTAACTGATTTCACACTATGAGCTCATACTATAGTTCTAGAATATCTCTTGAATAATAAGCCCTTAGTGACAGAAGTTGGTGGCATGGAACACAGAATTAGCATAGAAGTTGGTGGCACCAAGATTATCACACCTATTTAACTACAAGTTCAGTGACAAGACACTGAAACCAAATAATTTCAGCTGTTGCATCTGCTAGTGTTTTATCTTCGTCGAAATTAATATTGCATCCCACAATTTCTAAAATTTGCAACCACTTAACTAACCGCTTAGTTTAGTGTGGTTAAACCACTTAACTAACAAGATGCTTACAACTTGATTAACTATTAGAAAACTATTAACCTACAAGATCATGGATTAACGAATTAACAGTTTCTCAATCGTATTAGAAATAAATGGTCCACGATAAATGAATTTTATTATTACATGCATGCGTCTTCCTCGATAGCCGCCGATACCTCCGAACCTTCATTAACCATGCATCATGCATGCATCGATGCACTAACCAATTACTACGTGTAGGAGTACTTATCATTGTTTAACCATGCATCGAACTATAGTACTACTATACTATTAGCTGGCTTGCTTCAGTAGCCAACATATAATGAACAGAGTCTCTCACACACACGATACACAGGTCGAATCTTGCACACACATAGTTCCCAAATTAACTAGTCCTCCTCGTGCATGTATCATGACGATCAATCTTTCATCCACTATGATCTTCTTCCACCATCCGGCATCATCCGTCCATCACCGCGCAGCATGGTCATCAAATCTCTGCAAACAATATATTTGTACAAGTTTCACATCATCAGACAATTTGGCACATATTGACATGATTGAATTAACACATATGCTCGGTCGACAGATCTTAACTGTTAGTTACCAGAGGTGGAGGCCGTGGCCGGCGTGGAGGCTGCTGCATACCGGGTCCTGCAGGTTGGGCTGCGTCGGCTGCAGCCTGAACCCGGCAGCTTCGGCGGCCTGGAGCTGCAGCTGCGGCGACGTCAGCTGCAGCGCGGTGCTCGAAGACTCCTCCCCGCCGTAGTATGGCGTCGGCGGGAAGGCTGGTGTCAGCATCGCCAACACCGGCGGCATCCCCGTCATCGTCTTCGCGTCACCGCTGCCACCGCCCATGCCATGCTGGTTCTCGCTTATCTATAGCACACACATATATAAATAATCATTATAATTCATACATTCATGCGGATGTTTGCTTCAGCAAAATGTTCTGGCCAATATAAAGTTAATTAAGCAGGTTTGATTCATTACCATGCGACACAGGAAACTGTTCTGATCTTCCAAGATATGCTCCTGTTAATTGATCAAACAGTAGCACATATCAATTAACACGATTTCATACACAAGAATAGCAGAAGAGAATGAGCGATTAATATCCGTTACCTTGCGGCGTAAGTTGTCCAGCTGCTGATTCAGGAGCTCATGCTGCAAGCCAAACACGGCAGTACAAGGCATGAATTAACAGGGCCATCAGTACATCAACTAAAGATAGAACTAGTTCTGTAACAGTACTTCATGTGCTATATTGTGCTGCAAGGGTCTGAGAGTAACTAGCTAGTTGATGGCATGAATTATTTTTGTACCTTTCTTGCGCGAACTTTGGCAACCGAGAACTCGAGCTGCTGCTCGATGTCGTTGACGTCGGCCAGGGAGAGGGAGGAGAGGTCGTCTCCGGTGTACCTCCGGATGCCACTTTCCAGCTTCTCCATCTCGTTCCTCATCCGTGTCATCTCCACAAATATTTGCTGCATCCATGAATGTGTAATGCTAATAAATCCCCCAGAAATCAGTTAGTAGAGCTACTAAAAACTGGCACACTAACTAACAATACTAATATTATATATGCATATATTTATGTGTTTACCTGATCATGGTTAATCTCCTCAAATTGACTGTTCGTAGCGTTCTGGTACTGCTCAATGAGATCCCTCAAGCTGCACCATTAGATATTGTATAATGTTAATTACTTAATTCCGTTAAATAGTGTGCTGGTGAGAAAAAAAAAACATATATCATGTGTTAGTTAACTAGTGTATTTTGGATAACTAGCTAAGCAGCTAGTGTAGTGGTGATGGCTAGCACATATAATGTGACTAGTTCATGCAAATCAGGAACTAATTGTTGATGAACATCACACAGATTATCTAAGAAATTGGTTTTGTTTTCTGCATTTTCTGGATGCATCAGTTGCACGTGAATTACTGAATAAATTTAGTTTTGATCTGTTGGAGACTTGGAGCTAACTGCATCCAGTTTACAGTAACAGGCGCTAGCTAGCTTCTACCAAAAGTACGGTGTCTATGGTCGCATAACGTTTCTTTAGATGCACTATAAAATTGTACGGTGCATGCATCGACCGATCAAACTATAATAATGTCCTCGAATATAATTTCGAAATAAGAAACGCACTGAGAGATTTTTAAATCCAGGGTATGTTGACAGATTAACACATAACCCTTGATCCACGCAGACAAACAAATTAATCATCATTCGCAATAACAAAAAAAATCCAGGCTTTGAGATGATATGATAAAGAGAAAAGACAGCATCTCTCTGCACTAGACAGATCGCAAAAAATCAAGGTACACAAGAAAAGGAAGCACAATAGCTAGCAAAACATACAATTTCAGCTCTAATTAAGCGCACAACACAGTAAGAATGAAGAGTTAACAACTTAGATGGCTAGTAGATCCGGTGCTCCTCCAAACTTCGAAAGGAAGGAAAAATGAAAGTGGTAGATCATGGAAGAACGTACCTGCAGGCGGGGCTAGAGTACTCGAACATCCTGCCGGTGCTGGAGAAGACGACGACGCCAATGCGGGCGTCGCAGAGCACGGCCAGCTCGTTGGCCTTCTTCAGCAGCCCTCCCCGGCGCTTGGAGAAGGTCACCTGCCGGTTCGTCGCATTCTCGATCCGCTTGATCTCGATCTTCCCGCGACCCATCACGATCGATCCAAGCAGGAACCACCAAGCTATTGCTTTCTGCGTTTTCTCCTCCTGTTGCAGGAACAACAAGATCAAACAAACAAGAACTCATGCATCGGTCAAAATAACCGGATCTAGCTAGGGTGGATTAATTCTAGCTAATCAAACAGTAGGAATCAGAAGCAGATCGAAATTTTCATGTAGAACTAGCTAGCAGCCAGATGCGGTCCGGCCTCTTAATTTGCCAAGAACCAAAGAGCTATCTAGCTCATCATAAATAAAAAAGAACACGCAGTCGGAAGTAGAAAATTTTCGCTAAATCTGCAAAGAACAAAGGAGGATTCTTTTTCGCACAGATCATAAGGATGGAGAGACAGGAGGAGGAGTAGCAGTGGTGATATGTGCACATTACCTTGTGTAGTGCTTGCTTCAAAGGCTAAGGCAGGCGGTGCAGAAGGGGAGACATATATAGAAGGAGAGTAAGGGTGCAGTACTACTTGCTAGCTAGCTAGGTCTACACTCACCTCATATCCTGCCTGCAGTCCAAGTAAACCGAAAAGGTAAATGGTCAGCAGTAATAATTCGTTAGCTGACAGTTTTGACTGGCTGTAAATAAAGCTGCTTTTTCTTGCATTCTCTTTGTGTCTTCGCTGGCGTGGTTGTCTACTTGACTATTTGCGATTTTCTTAGAAATACACGTTGACTGTTCATTGTAGACGTCGATACTTTTTCCCATCATTGAATTACACACGCTGACACGCACATAGGGGAATTTTGTCTCCCGAGCTACAGTGATCCTGGTTTTTTTAATTCGAAAAATGGTATTTTCATGTTTGAAACAATTAAAAACAATTTATGTAGATACAAGTGTTTATCGCACAAATAATGCTTAATTCTCTTCTCTTTCGCTGACTACACCCTATGTACTCTATAAGTTCTTTCAAGACGTGAATGTTGTACAACGAAGGTTACAGCCCCCCCCCCCCCCCCCCCCCCCGGTATAGTTAGATGACCACATGAGCATGACCAGTGCATGCAATGATGCAACCTGCAATATGCACGAGCCTTGCGATACGTTGCAGGTCACACACAGAGTTTTGAGGCTGCACAACAAATTTTGCTCCTTGTATGCATACTGTGCAGGAAGGAGAGAGAGAGAGAGTGCCATGAATACACACATGCGAGGAGATCGATCAGGATTCAGGATAGCCAGTGCAACGAACGATCTGCATGGCCTCACAAGGCACCGCGGAAAGCAACCACTAGTAGAAAATGGGCCTATGGTCCCGGTTCGGTTGGGCCATCAGTCCCGGTTGCCCAACCGGGACTGGCCAATCGGGACTAATGCTAGTCCCGGTTGGGCCACGAACCGGGACCAATGTGTGGCCACGTGGCCAGTTCTGCTGGGCGTGGGGAGAGACTCATTGGTCCCGGTTCTTGTTACGAACCGGGACCAATGAGTGCTTTTTTTTTTTGGTATTTAGGGTTTAGGGTCTCCCTCTCGCCGCCGGTGCCCCCTCTCCCTCTCGCCGGTGCCCCCTCTCGCCGGTGCCCCCTCTCCTTCTCGCCGGTGCCCCCTCTCGCCGGTGCCCCCTCTCCTTCTCGCCGGTGCCTCCTCTCCCTCTCGCCGGTGCCCCCTCTCCCTCTCGCCGGTGCCTCCGTCGTCTCCCCCTTCTTCGCATCGCCGACGTGCTCTCCATCGTTTCCGTACGCATATTATACGCTCTACTATATACACAGTACATGTTGATGCATATATAATTAATATTCGATCTCTTGCGAGAATACAACTATTTAATTACATGGAGATAGATCAAGCCATCAAGGCATATGTAGTTCATCGTCCGAAGCATAATGTTCTCCCCTTTCATCGATGACCTCCCTAAGCAGAAATCCCGCCAATTCCTCTTGAATTGCTCCTACGCGCAGTTCTGGGTCGATCTTCTCCCGCATTTTGCTGAAAGCAGT
Source organism: Poa pratensis (assembly GCA_947311845.1). Taxonomy (NCBI): domain Eukaryota; kingdom Viridiplantae; phylum Streptophyta; class Magnoliopsida; order Poales; family Poaceae; genus Poa; species Poa pratensis. Next base: position 19,096,206 of record CAMZMU010000062.1, read on the forward strand.
TGTTCTCCGCTCAGTGGTCAACTCGCGAATGAACTCGCAAACGTAGAATCCACATAAATTACTCCCCGGTGGCTGCTGCGGACTTTCCACCGTTTTATAAGTTAGCTCATCTTTGAATGGACCTTCTACCTTCTGTTTGAAAATTGTCCAACACCTGCTTTGGCAAAGAAAATGAACAAAGGAGTTATTAATTACTTGACATCAGGGAACGAACGAAAGAGGGCGATATAATGCGATAATGATTGAAATTACTTGTTGAGCATTTCTTTCATGTCGGACCACAACGCTTGGTCCCAACTTAATGAGTCGTGGACTTCAACTGTGGACTTGTCAGGTTGAATGCTTAGCAGAATCCAGTGGAACCTGCGGACGTTTACATAAAGCAGACATGCATAGCTCATCAATTACACTTAACATCGAGAAAGCCAAATAAAAATATGTACAAGACAGAAACACTCACCTGAAGTTGTAAGGAAATAGTATTTCCGTACAGAAATGTTGCATGGTTAAAAAGGTGGTCAGGTCATGCTCCACGTCTTTGGGGTGATTGACTAACGTATGTGAATTCACGATATATGGGTCAACGAACCCAACCTCAAAAACTTTAGATCTTTTGCATTCCAGCATCTTCATTCTGCATAATAGCGTACAAAAGGATATATATATAGGCAGGATAATATAATACAGGCAATGAACGAGCTGAGCTAGAGACTTAATTACGAAAATAAATCACTTACAGACAATAGCAAGAGAGGATAGATTTGTCGAGGGCGCGCTTTTGGAATAACTGGAACAGTTCAGTCAGTTGAACCTGTATAGTGTAACGTTTGAAGAAATGCTCCACTCTAACGTCCAGCGGAAACCACTCTTTCGCGTCCTTCTTTGATGTGTGCACCAGGTACCAGGTATGCAGATTTCGCATATGTGTTGATAGACCCGTCATCTCCTCATTACTGACCATAGGCTCCCCTTGGACATATTTCCGTGCCATCTCTAACATTGGCGCATGTTCATAGCCTAAAAGTTGACCAAGGCTCATACCCAAGGCGGTAGCCTGTTCCTTGGCCTGAGATACAGTGACACCAAGTTCTTTAGCAGCAGCTATGGCTCTGGGGTCCAATAATTCCAGGTCTTATCCATAGCGACTCTGAAGTCCTTGTCGACATCGGAACACACTATGAGCGGGGGGACCGATTGATTTTTCTGCTGTCCGAGCTGGGCAATTTGTTTCCCGCTTTTTGCACTTCTTCCCTTGTTCTGCTCAGACTGGGCACGTGCTAGCTTAGTAAGTTCACGACCATAGTCAGATGGCAGATTCATCGATATCTGGGATGGCTGCTCAAGGAAGGACTTTCTCCACTTTTTGGATTTTTCATCGTATACCGGCTTCTGCTCGGGCTTTTTTGGTGCAAAAAAAGCCTTATTGTAGGCAGCCACCTCCGCGGCGTTTTCCGCTACAGTCCTGTCATAAGGTCTAATGGGAAGATTCTTATGAGGTACTGTTGGGAGGGGCGACCTTTTACGTTTCGGTGATCGCTTACCCCTCATAGTACGAGCGGTGGGCGGAAACGGCTGACGCGGCGGCGGAGACGGCTGCGCTGGAGACTGGTGAGGCGGTGAAGAGGACTGTTGCGCTGGAGAATGCTGAGGCGGTGAAGAGGACTGTTGCGCTGGAGACTGGTGAGGAGTCGATGGCCTTGGCTGCCAGTTCGGAAGCACGATGAATTCCTTTGGCCATAGAATGGTCGCTTTCTTGGCTTCTCCAAGTTCAAGCACCTCCCCATCTTCACCTGCAGGGTGTTGCAGCTTCAGCTCCTCATAATCTTTCATCACTTCATCCACCGCGACAACAGCGTAGCCATTTGGAACCGGAGAGAAATGGTAAGTTGGATTAGGTCCAATTGGTACGACATAGCCGACCGCCACCTTCACGGTTAAGTTAAAAACTTTCACATGCATCTCACAAGGTGTGCTCTCCGTGATATCATCCACTGGGTAGCGACGAAGTGGAGCCACTGCATCATCATTACCATCCTGGAGCTCCGTGGAAGCCACGCTGCTTTTCCGATTCGATGGGCCACCGGTACCATCGCATGCAGCTTCTACCATGTGCCGTTGAGATTGGCCGCTAGTACCTTGCTGGCTAAGCACGGCAATTTGTTCCTTCTGCAGCTTTAATTCTTCTTCTATATTAGCAGCCGGTCTGCAGCAGCGCGTGCTTCCATTGCCTCCCTTTCCTTTCTCCTCTGATGGCTTCTATCAGGAAATTTCTTCCTGTGCTCGGGAATCGCAATTGTCTTGGGCTTGGAGCCAGGTACGCCTCGTAACCGTCCGTCGTGTTCCTTATTCCCAAGGGCGCGTGTGAGCTCGTCATCCTCTCTATCGGGAATGAACCGTCCCTCTTCAACATCCTTTACTGCTTTTCTAATTTCTTGGATGGGTAGTAGGGGATTATCTTTGTGTCTTCTGTTATATATGCACTTCCCTTCTGCGTCCAACGTGCCCCCATGCCCGTAAAACCAATTTCTTGCCCGTTCGATCCACTTGAGTGGCTCTGGAGTGATCCCATTAGCCAGCAGGTCCGCCTCAAGTTTCTCCCACTTAGGCATGCTACCAGCGTAGCCACCAGGCCCCATAGTATGGTGGTACATCTTTAGAGCAGCATTTGCCGCATTTTTTGCAGACTTTTCCAGAGCTTCCTCTGATTTCTTGTACGCCACAAATTCTTCCCAGTAGTCCTTTATCTTCTCATACCCTTTATCGAAGTCTGGAGTCTTATTTTTCTTGACAAACAGTTTGTTCAATCTTTTCTTCCAGTTCTTGAATAGCTCGGCCATCTTCTTAAGTGCCCAGTCCTTGACTTTTTGCTCCATGATTTTCCGGGCAATCTTTTCTGCCTCATCTGGATCCTCCTCATCTGAATCCACCTCTGGCGCCGGCAGGGTGAAATTAACCATGAGCTTTCTCCAAAGTCTTTCTTTGCCCTCATCGCTGACATATAGCTGTCCTTTCTCGTTTGGCCGATGCCATTCTCGAACGGTGATCGGGATGAAGTCCCTAACAAGAACTCCGCATTGCTTTACCATTTTATTTTTAACACCAGGGGGAGCAGTCGGTGTGCCGTCTTCAGCGACTCTTTCGATCGTGTACCTTTCTTGGTCGCCCAACTTTTTGGCTGGGCCTCGTTTTGTCCTTACAGAAGATTTGCTCGATCCGGAGGGCTAAAAGAAGAAAGAGCGTTAATATATGTATATAGACATCAGAGACTTAATTAATACAATCTTCGGCTTCATTAATATATGTATATGCACCTCGCCGGAGTTTAATGTTCCACCGGAGCCTTCGGCTTCTCCCTCGTCGGCTTCTCCCTCGCTGACTTCTCCCTCACCCCGGCCGTCGGGTTCTACCTCACCGGAGCCGTCTCTTCGGTTGAGAGACTCATCTCCCTCACCGGAGTTGTTCAAAAACTCCGTGGTGACATCGACAATATCTTCCGGCCCGCGGATTATATCCTGGAGGATATTTTCCTGATCTTCGTCTCGTTCCATAGTTTCTGCAAATTAAGAACAATGCACAAAACTTTAGTTGGGTAACTTGTTCCATATGTCAAGATACATCTACAATATCATCTCATTTGCAAGAACAAATTAGAAACTTCATATGCTGCCGTATCGTAAACCCGTAAACTCGTAAACTCGTATCGTAAACCCGTAAACTCGTATCGTAAACCCGTAAACTCGTATCGTAAACCCGTAAACTCGTAAACTCATATCGTAAACCCGTAAACTCGTATCGTAAACCCGTAAACTCGTATCGTAAACCCGTAAACTCGTAAACTCGTATCGTAAACCCGTAAACTCGTAAACTCGTATCGTAAACCCGTAAACTCGTATCGTAAACCCGTAAACTCGTATCGTAAACCCGCAAACAAGCTCTATTTCTTAATTGGAGATACTCTAAAATATATAATGCAAACATATTTGAACATTCAAATTTGGATTACAATCTAAATTTGGATTCAAACATATTTGTAATTTCCTATACAAAAAAAATCCTAACACTAACCTAAAATGCTATTTTCTATACAATAAAATTCTAACACTAACCTAAAATGCTATTTCTACCAAAAAAATCCTAACACTAACCTAAAATGCTATTTCCTATACAAAACAAAATTTTCCTATACAAAAAAATCCTATACAAAATTTTCCTATACACTAACAAAATTTTCCTATACACTAACAAAAAATCCTAACACTAACAAAATTTTCCTATACACTAACAAAAAATCCTAACACTAACAAAATTTTCCTATACAAAAAATCATACATTTAATTTCATACACAAATTCATACACAATGCTAATTCTAATTCATACATTTAATTTCATAACACAAATTCATACATTTAATTTCATACACAAATTCATACACAAATAAAAGAGAGGCTGACATCATGCTGACGTCAGCAATGGCTGCTGCTCTCTGGTTGAGCACGGGCTCGACGGACGGGAGCGAGCGGGGTTGCGCGGGCTGGCGCGTTCGACTTGTGCGGACGCGCGCTACCATTTGGTGGCGGCGCAGCCATCTATTCACCGCCGGAAGGGCTCCGGCGAGCACCTCCCGCGGCGGCGGACGATGGAGCACGGCGATAGCGAGCTACGGGGCACGAGGAAGAGAAAGGGAAGGTCGGGAAGGACCAGGAGCTCACCCTGAGAGTGATGAGATGGACGGTTAGGTCGGGGAAGACCGAACGGCGACGCGAGCTTGCTCGACACGCGGCGGCCAGAGTTGGGGATCGGAGGGCCTCTTCCTCTCTGCAGCACGGGCGGCGCGGGCGTCGAGGGCACCGGCGTCGAGGGCGAGGTTGGGCAGCCTGACGGCGTGCGGGCGCGGCGGCACGGGCTCCTTCTTCTTCTCCGGGGACTTAGGCGTTTCTGCAATGAATTGGGGAAGGAGAAGGCAGGCAGTTAAGTAGCAGGGGGTCTTTGGTCCCGGTTTCTGGCAAGAACCGGGACCAATGATCCTTTGGTCCCGGTTCTTGCCACCAACCGGGACCAAAGAGTGGGCAGTTAATGCCAGATCAAGCGCGGGATCCACGGACTCATTGGTCCCGGTTCTTGGTAGAAACCGGGACCAAGGGTCCTTTTTCAAAATTATTTCGAACTTTTCAGTTCTGAAATTTTGTTCCCGCCTTTTTTTTTCTTATTTAGGTGTTTGGATATGAATTTCAAATGGTTTTGAATCTGAAAAGACTTTCAACATGAAAAGTTTTTAAATTTGAATAAATAATCCAAAACCATTTTCTGTTTTCTAAAATAATTATTCTAACTATACAAACTATTAACCATTTTGCCATTTTCAATTAAAAATGCATTAACTTTATTGCATATTTTGAATTGACAAAACTTTCAACATGAAAAGTGTTTGAATTTGTATAAATAATCCAAAATCAATTTTACATTATTATTGTCATTTTCAATTTAATATGGATAAATTCATATCTTTAAATCCGTAAGTCGAAACTCGACTAATAATACGTATAAATCGATAAAAATTGATTAAGTAAGATTTATGATTAAGTAATAATAATTATTAATTCAGTTAATTCTATTTTTGGTGTTGTAAAATCCCATGGCAAGCAGAAGTAAATGCAGAACAATTTCAGAAAACCTATATTTGTAAGATGAATGTTTGGTGTTGTAAAATGCAGAAGAAAGCAGATAAAAATTATTAATTCATTTATCTTAATGCATTACATAAAAGGTTTAATACATTATTACACATGATACAACGTCTCACAAGCGCTTGAAAGAAACACACCCCTGATCCAACATCACCAACATTATTCTACATAAACGGACTTGCTGGCTCGAAGGCCGTAGGATTAGGGGGAACGGCGGGAGGTGCCAGCCCCGTGGGCGGCCGCCCGGTTATCGCGCGCACGTTTGCGGCGGAGGGCAAGATCCATGGAGGATGAGTCTTTCAGCGCCCAATCCAGATCGGAAGCCTCCTTCACCTTGAGCTGGTAGGAAGTCTTGGCTCGCTGGACAGGGTAGTCGCGGACAGACTGTGAGGAGGCTTCCATGGCCTCCTGTATCTGCAACCCACAACCTTCTTCCCCGTCGTCGCTCCAGTCGAAGTCGTCGTCCTCCTCCTCCTCCGCGGGAGGAGCGGCGGCGCCTGGGGGAGGTGCAGCGGCGCCAGGTGGAGGTGCGGCGGCACCTGGTGGAGCAGGAGGCCGGTAGCTCGTCGCGTAGGTGAACCAGGAGATGCGTCATAATATTGAAGAATGATGGGGGGAACACCAACTCGAAGCTGACAAGACATTGGACCACAGCCTTCTGTAAACTTGGTAGAGTTACTGGATCGATGACCTTCTGAGATATTGCATTGAGGAATGCACATAGCTTCACAATGGGTACTCGAACATTTTCCGGTAGAAGCCCCCTCAATGCAACCGGAAGCAACTGCGTCATAATCACGTGGCAATCATGAGACTTCAGGTTCTGGAATTTTTTCTTTGCCATATTTATTATTCCCTTTATATTTGACGAGAAGCCAGCCGGGACCTTGATACTGCTCAGGCATTCAAAAAAGATTTCCTTCTCTGCTTTGGTAAGAGCGTATCTGCTTAAGTATTTACGCCCTTTATCCGTCTGCTTGTTGTATGGGTCTTTCATACGTTGCTGGTCTGCCCGTGCTTCCGGTGTATCTTTTGTCTTCCCATACACGCCCAGAAAGCCTAGCAGGTTCACGCAAAGATTCTTCGTCACGTGCATCACGTCGATTGAAGACCGGACCTCTAGGACTTTCCAATAGGGTAGCTCCCAGAATATAGAGCACTTCTTCCATATGGGTACGTGGTTGTCAGCGTCATTCGGAACAGATAGACTGCCAGGACCCTTTCCAAAGATTACTTCTAAATCCTTGACCATCTCATATATAACATCACCATCAGGGAGGTTAGGCTTCTTCCGGCGATCTGCCTCACCGTTGAAATGCTTGCCGGGCTTTCTTACGGCATGACCGTTCGGAAGAAATCGACGATGCCCCAGGTACACATTCTTGTTTCCCAAATGTATACTTTCAGTCTTATCTAAACAGTGCGTGCATGCATTGTATCCCTTGTTTGACTGTCCTGAAATGTTACTAAGAGCAGGCCAATCATTGATGGTTACGAACAGCAACGCTCGTAGGTCAAATTCCTGTTGTTTGTGCTCATCCCACACACGTACACCTGGTTTGGACCACAACTGCAAAAGTTCATCAACTAATGGCCGTAGGTACACATCAATGTCGTTGCCGGGTTGCTTCGGGCCTTGGATGAGCACTGGCATCATAATGAACTTCCGCTTCATGCACAACCAAGAAGGAAGGTTGTAGATACATAGAGTCACGGGCCAAGTGCTATGACTGGAGCTCTGCTCCCCAAAAGGATTAAAGCCATCTGTACTTAGACCAAATCTTAAGTTCCTTGCGTCATCTGAAAATGTCGGGAACTCTCTGTCGATTTTTCTCCACTGGGACCCATCGGCGGGGTGTCTCAACTTCCCGTCTTTCTTACGCTCTTCTTTGTGCCATCGCAACAACCTGGCATGCTCTTTGTTTCTGAACAGACGTTTCAACCGTGGTATTATAGGAGCATACCACATCACCTTAGCAGGAACCCTCTTCCGGGGGGGGCTCGTCATCGCCCTCAACATCACCAGGGTCATCTTGTCTTATCTTGTACCGCAGTGCATTGCATACCGGGCATTTATCCATGTTCTCGTACTCACCGCGGTACAGGATGCAGTCATTAATGCATGCATGTATCTTCTGCACATCTAATCCTAGAGGGCAGATAGCCTTCTTTGCTTCGTATGTAGTCTCGGGCAATTCGTTATCCTTTGGAAGCTTCGGCTTCATTATTTTCAGTAACTTCTCAAATCCCTTGTCAGAACAACCAGTCTCTGCCTTCCATTTCAGCAGTTCCAGTGTGGTACCGAGCTTTGTGCTGCCATCTTCGCAGTTTGGGTACAGCAACTTTTTGTGATCCTCAAGCATGGCCTCCAACTTTAGCTTCTCCTTTTCTGTATCGCATTCTCGCTTTGCATCAGAAATGACCCCACCAAGACCATCAGTGGGCTCATCTGATGCCCGATATTCACCTCTTTCTTCTTCAACGTCTTCCATAACAGTATCACCGCATTCCTCAGGGAACATAGGATAGTTGTCATCATCCTCCTCTTCTTCATTGTCTTCCATCGTAACCCCTCTTTCTCCGTGCTTGGTCCAACAATTATAGCTGGGCATGAAACCTTTCCGAATCACGTGGTCTTGAATGGTTCTCGGGTCAGAGTACTCCCTGACGTTCCGACACTTCTCACATGGACAAGGCATAAAATTATTCACTTTGTTTGCCTCAGCCACATCGAGAAATTTATGCAGGCCTGCAATAAACTCGGAACTGCGTCGTTCGCCGTACATCCATCGCATCCGTGCATCCATCTGCATCATATATATAATTAAGTTTATCAAATACCATTACAATAACATCTTGAATAGTGAAATGACCACCGTACATCGACACGTGCAATATTTCTGTATCAATTACAGACGAAAAGGATAAAGTTGCTAACCTCGGTGCGGGTCGGGCATTTCATCGAACACATCTTGTGCGTGGCAAAGAGAAAAAAAACTAGCACCCCCACTTCCCACCAATCCAGGAAAAAAACAGAGGAGAGAGGGGGGTGGGGGCAACAATATATAGGCAGGGGAGGGGTATTGGTCCCGGTTCTTGGCACGAACCGGGACCAAAGCTCCGCGGCATGCCACGTGGTCCGGCTCTGGAGCTTTGGTCCCGGTTCTTGGCATGAACCGGGACCAATGCCCCCAACCGAACCGGGACCATTGCCCCACGGGGCCCTGGCAGCTCGAACCGGGACCAGTGCCAGGCACTGGTCCCGGTTTTTGCCTGAACCGGGGCTAATGGCAAAACAGTACTCCGGACCAAAAGTCCTTTTTCTACTAGTGAACGCTCTCTCTCTCAGCTCGGTGTGTGGACGTGTAACCGCCCTCTGCCCGTGGTGGCCCCTATCACATTGGCCAGAGACAGCGACACTTGCCACTGCGCCCAAGAAACAAACCCTAGAAAGCTAGCAGCACCGTATTGACCACAGTGGCTGCATTGCTTGCCTTGATGGGGATCGCCACCTTGTTCCACATGGGGTGCTAGCTGGGGCGACCTCCCGTTTTGGGAATGGGGGAATAAAATGTGGCAGAGGTTTTCTCTTGGCCATTTTGGTCCATCACCATATGCATGATGCCTGCTTGGATATGGTTCACTTCGATCGTATAGCTCCGTGATGTTTTTTTTTTAAAACACAATATTGGTCCATGCATGCATGCAGAGTTGTCAAGTCTCGGGAAATTTTGCAATTTTATTAATTACTCCTACATAGCCCATATGAATTACGACTGAATGTTATTTACTGCATTGCGTGATCGACGAAACGCAACATTTTTCCTTTTCATGGATCAAGAAGTGATGGACTCGTTGTATGTTTGTTTTTGTTTTCTATGAATTGACATTTTTTTAGGTGACCGGAAATGCTCATTTCCCCCGATATGTTTGCCCTTCGCGTCTAGTTACTTTCAAACAATCTGTCCCGTATAACCAAATGTGGTCCTGAATATTGCATATGTTTATAGATCAATGCCAAATTGTTTCTCCTACCGACCTGTGAGTGTGGTGGGGAGTCAAGTTTTTATGGACTCTTAGAACAACTGTATGATGCTTCCTAATAACATCCCTGAGTAAACAACTCTTCAAGATAACCGTTCAACAAAGAAAGTTCTTCACCTCTCACTATAATGAGAAGGAAGTAAAGGAGACAGCGTTCCAGATGGAAAGAACAAACAAAGCGCCTGGTCCTACAGAGTTTTACCTGAGACCAGACCTTATAAGGCTATATTCCATCAACTTCATAATGGGAACATTGATTTGTCTAGGCTCAACTTTGGTAAAATCATTTCTTTCCCAAGTTAAAGGAAGTAAGTCGGATTCAAAAATTCTAAACAATATGTATGTGAGATGTCGGCTTGAAAATTTTGAAGTTGTGAATAACCAAGTACATGGGTCCTTGACTATGTGGCCGTCCCACTCAAACGGCATTTATTAAAGGTAGAAATATCTTGGTTGTGGTGGTGGTGGTATTACACGAGATAGTTCATGAGATGTATTAGAAGAAGTTAAACACAATCGTAGTATGGATGGATCGAAAGCTTTCTCTACGGACGTAGTGTGACAAATTTAATGTTAATATTGGTCATTATTTCTAGACAAATAAGGGTATCCTACAAGGTCATACATTTCTCCCTTCTTTTTAATATTATGGTAGACATGCTAGCCATTCTTGTTGAGCGGGCTAAGACACATGGTCATCTAAGGGGTGTGGTTCCTCACCTTCTGGATGATGGCTTTATCCATCATAAAATATTAACTTGGAAAGGCTATAAATCTCAAAGTTGTGGTTTGCCCTTTTAAGAAGCTCATGGCTTAATATTAACTTCCATAAGAGTGTCTTTTTTATACTTTGGCGATGTCATAGATTCTAAGGCGCGATATATACTGGGAATTTTGGTGTCATCAGGATAAATTCCATATATATTATCTCAAAATTATTTTCCATTATTGTAAGTTACGCTATTCGGGATGGAAACACGTCGGATAAGGATTAGAGAAGTGGCCCGGGAGTTGGAAAGGAAAGTATATTTCTTCTCATGGACAACGTGTGTGTGTCCATTTTTTTCTTAGCAATACATATTTATTTCAAGTATCAAAGGGTGCGTTACAAAGGCTAGATTATTTTCAATCAAGACTTTCTTACAAAAATATAGTAAAAAAGGAAGAAGTATCGTCATTTGGCAAAAGAGAGCATTATTTGCCGCCTAGAGGATCTTGAAGTAAACAACTTACACTCATCGGTAGATGGTTATTTAAACCTGTTAGTGATGATGGTGTAAGGAAATAGTACCTATGTAATAAGTATGAAGGTTCTAACGAGATTTAACATATCCAATCGAAACCTTAAGAGTCTCACTTATGGATTTGTTTAATGAAGATCAAACATTGTTCCAAGTTTTAACCTTCTCCAATTACGATGGGTATCATGCGAGGAGGTGGGAGGACACTTTCTTGGAGCATTTGCCTATAAAAGATCAATAGTCAAGGTTGTTCTAGATTTTTTGGCATTAATATGATACCGTCTATTTTTCGGCGGTAAGTGACCTTGGCGCACCAAAAATCACGTACGCCAGCGGTAGCAATTCGGCTATAAGCCTTTTCCCCTACTAGTGTATGAGGCTTCTGCTCCAAATGTAACCTTTCAAATGGATTTAGTTGGTCCATGGTTAGCTTTGTGGAACACTGTGTTAGATCGACTTGAGTCAGCTCACTTAAGGTAGATATGGTTTTTGATGAATATTATGAGTTTAGATGTAATATTCATCAAAATGGGGAATTCTCTGTAATTGCACCTAGTGGCATGTCGATGAATGAGACAAGTTGGTGTAAGCTACTAGATCCCCTAAATATTAATATTTTCCTTTGGTATCTGCTCTGAGGAGTGTTTTGACGAAAAATAGCATTGCTAATAGTAATTGTCAAGGATGTAAAAATGTGGTTACTATCATCATGATGAGTGGATCGAACATCTATTTTTTAGTGAAAAATTGTTTGAGATGTGCGGCGGTCTATTGTTTAAGTTGCTTCAAATCTCTATATCCTCCATGTGGTGTGCTCATTACATTTTGTAATTGGTTGTGAGGAATTCATAGGAAGTTTGCTTCACATATCCTGGTTGGGAGGGGGGGGGGGGGGGGGGGGGGGGGGGGGGGCAGCTGCCGGTCTTGTGTTGGAATCTTCGTCAACACATGAATGATATATTATTTGATAAAAACCAGTTTTCTTCTCCACTTCGTGTACACTCATGTACTCATTGCATTGGCTCCGTACATGGTCTGCTTCAGCGCCGGAACAAACAAGCTCTTTACAATTGCATGTACTCGGTTGGAGTGAGTAGCCGGGGCGGGGGAGGGGGGGTGTTTACCCTGAATGGATGACGGTTTAGCCTTCGGATCGGTCACCAACATGGTAGATGACCTTTTTATTTATAATCAAACTATGTGTTTCTTTTTGTTCTGTCATTAGATCTTGTTGGGATGTGTGCATCTTAGTCCGGAAGAGACCAGGTAAACTCTTTGTGATTGTGCGCCCTAATGCGAAGTATGAATTTATCACTTCATTATAAAAAGCTAGTGATAACTACAATGGCTAATTAATATGAATGCTCCTCTAAGCATTACAGGGTATACATGTTATCAAAAGTAGTGTAGGGTATTCTTAAGATATTTAGTAACCACCAATTTTATAAAAAAAAAGATAAATTACATCTCCATTTTTAGTAGCAATCAATTATAAAATCATTTGTAGCTAATTT